>ONZH01030071.1:0-397072 GCA_900303285.1 Rhinella marina | reverse complement strand
CAAGAGAACGCACAGTACAGTTGCCAATTAAAGGCCTAGATATTTTATAGTTCAAGGTACACAGCCGTGTACTAACTGTTCAGACGGTGGGTATTAACACCAGGTATTTAAATTAGTTTGCAAGAGAACGCACAGTACAGTTGCCCAGATTTATAGAGGGCCTAAATATTTTATAGTTCAAGGTACACAGCCCGTGTAGGCTAACTGTTCAGACGGTGGGTATTAACACCAGGTATTTAATTATTTTGCAAGAGATGCACAGTACAGTTGCCAGATTATTAAGGCCTTAGCTACTTTATAGTTCAAGGTACACAGCCGTGTACGTAATCTGTTCAGACGGTGGGTATTAACACCAGGTATTTAAATTAGTTTGCAAGAGAACGCACAGTACAGTTGCCAATTATAAGGCCTAAATATTTTATAGTTCAAGGTACACAGCCGTGTACTAACTGTTCAGAGGGTGGGTATTAACACCAGGTATTTAAATTATTTTGCAAGAGAACGCACAGTACAGTTGCCAATTATAAGGCCTATATATTTTATAGTTCAAGGTACACAGCCGTGTACTAACTGTTCAGACGGTGGGTATTAACACCAGGTATTTAAATTAGTTTAAAACTCACAGAGACAAAAGGATAAAAAAGGATAAAAAACATCCTGCATGATGTGATAATGACTGCGGATGTCAGTGGCTATACATATCAAAGTAAATCACAGAAAAGGGGGTTCTAGTGCACAAAAATGGATGCAAACAATATATACTGTATAAATTAAGACCTCATTCTGATATGATAAAATCTGAGACTCTTAGCCAATATATTTTGATCAAAACACATCTGTGCCCACCTACCCAGCGTCACGGTGGTCTCAGGTCAGGCAGGTCCTACGCTAAACCTAACTATGCCGTTGGGCATCTATATCTAGGAGCGTGGACACTGCACATATAGGCGTGTTGCTCCTAGTGACCTCTATGTGCATACAGCAACCAATGAGAGGAGGAGCAACTGACATCCGCAGTCATTATCACATCATGCAGGATGTTTTTTATCCTTTTTTATCCTTTTGTCTCTGTGAGTTTTGCTTAGTTTATAACATGTACCTGAGGGAGTGGCACCTTCAGGTCTGAATGCGCTCTTAGCTTATCATGAGTAGCATTCTTGTGCACTTTTGCTCTTCCTATCAAATTGAGCGTCTTGATTGCGTGGTACATATAGGTGTGTTTGCTCCTCCTCTCATTGGTTGCTGTATGCACATAGAGGTCACTAGGAGCAACACGCCTATATGTGCAGTGTCCACGCTCCTAGATATAGATGCCCAACGGCATAGTTAGGTTTAGCGTAGGACCTGCCTGACCTGAGACCACCGTGACGCTGGGTAGGTGGGCACAGATGTGTTTTGATCAAAATATATTGGCTAAGAGTCTCAGATTTTATCATATCAGAATGAGGTCTTAATTTATACAGTATATATTGTTTGCATCCATTTTTGTGCACTAGAACCCCCTTTTCTGTGATTTACTTTGATATGTATAGCCACTGACATCCGCAGTCATTATCACATCATGCAGGATGTTTTTTATCCTTTTTTATCCTTTTGTCTCTGTGAGTTTTGCTTAGTTTATAACATGTAACCTGAGGGAGTGGGCACCTTCAGGTCTGAATGCGCTCTTAGCTTTATCATGAGTAGCATTCTTGTGCACTTTTGCTCTTCCTATCAAATTGAGCGTCTTGATTGCGTGGTACATATAGGTGTGTTTGCTCCTCCTCTCATTGGTTGCTGTATGCACATAGAGGTCACTAGGAGCAACACGCCTATATGTGCAGTGTCCACGCTCCTAGATATAGATGCCCAACGGCATAGTTAGGTTTAGCGTAGGACCTGCCTGACCTGAGACCACCGTGACGCTGGGTAGGTGGGCACAGATGTGTTTTGATCAAAATATATTGGCTAAGAGTCTCAGATTTTATCATATCAGAATGAGGTCTTAATTTATACAGTATATATTGTTTGCATCCATTTTTGTGCACTAGAACCCCCTTTTCTGTGATTTACTTTGATATGTATAGCCACTGACATCCGCAGTCATTATCACATCATGCAGGATGTTTTTTATCCTTTTTTATCCTTTTGTCTCTGTGAGTTTTGCTTAGTTTATAACATGTACCTGAGGGAGTGGCACCTTCAGGTCTGAAATGCGCTCTTAGCTTATCATGAGTAGCATTCTTGTGCACTTTTGCTCTTCCTATCAAATTGAGCGTCTTGATTGGCGTGGTACATATAGGTGTGTTTGCTCCTCCTCTCATTGGTTGCTGTATGCACATAGAGGTCACTAGGAGCAACACGCCTATATGTGCAGTGTCCACGCTCCTAGATATAGATGCCCAACGGCATAGTTAGGTTTAGCGTAGGACCTGCCTGACCTGAGACCACCGTGACGCTGGGTAGGTGGGCACAGATGTGTTTTGATCAAAATATAATTGGCTAAGAGTCTCAGATTTTATCATATCAGAATGAGGTCTTAATTTATACAGTATATATTGTTTGCATCCATTTTTGTGCACTAGAACCCCCCTTTTCTGTGATTTACTTTGATATGTATAGCCACTGACATCCGCAGTCATTATCACATCATGCAGGATGTTTTTTATCCTTTTTTATCCTTTTGTCTCTGTGAGTTTTGCTTAGTTTATAACATGTACCTGAGGGAGTGGCACCTTCAGGATTTATCTGGAGTGCTTCTTTGTCTTGCGCTTCTAGTAGCATTCGTCATGCATTCTTTTCTTCCTATCAAATTGAGCGTCTTGATACATATAGGTGTGTTGCTCCTCCTCTCATTGTTGCTGTATGCACATAGAGGTCACTAGGAGCAACACGCCTATATTGCAGTCCCCTCCAAATGTCCACGCATAGTAGGTTAGCGTGGACTGCTACTAGCCACGTGACGGGTAGGGGCAAATGTTTTTGACAAAATATTGCTAAGGTCTCAGATTATCAATCAGAATGGATTTATATACAAGAGAACGCACAGTACAGTTGCCAATTAAAGGCCTATATATTTTATAGTTCAAGGTACACAGCCGTGTACTAACTGTTCAGACGGTGGGTATTAACACCAGGTATTTAAATAATTTTGCAAGAGAACGCACAGTACAGTTGCCAATTATAAGGCCTATATATTGTATATTTCAAGGTACACAGCCGTGTACTAACTGTTCAGACGGTGGGTATTAACACCAGGTATTTAAATTATTTTGCAAGAGAACGCACAGTACAGTTGCCAATTATAAGGCCTATATATTTTATAGTTCAAGGTACACAGCCGTGTACTAACTGTTCAGACGGTGGGTATTAACACCAGGTATTTAAATTATTTTGGCAAGAGAACGCACAGTACAGTTGCCAATTATAAGGCCTATATATTTTATAGTTCAAGGTACACAGCCGTGTACTAACTGTTCAGACGGTGGGTATTAACACCAGGTATTTAAATTATTTTGCAAGAGAACACACAGTACAGTTGCCAATTATAAGGCCTAAATATTTTATAGTTCAAGGTACACAGCCGTGTACTAACTGTTCAGACGGTGGGTATTAACACCAGGTATTTAAATTATTTTGCAAGAGAACGCACAGTACAGTTGCCAATTATAAGGCCTATATATTTTATAGTTCAAGGTACACAGCCGTGTACTAACTGTTCAGACGGTGGGTATTAACACCAGGTATTTAAATTATTTTGCCAAGAGAACGCACAGTACAGTTGCCAATTATAAGGCCTATATATTTTATAGTTCAAGGTACACAGCCGTGTACTAACTGTTCAGACGGTGGGTATTAACACCAGGTATTTAAATTATTTTGCAAGAGAACACACAGTACAGTTGCCAATTATAAGGCCTATATATTTTATAGTTCAAGGTACACAGCCGTGTACTAACTGTTCAGACGGTGGGTATTAACACCAGGTATTTAAATTAGTTTGCAAGAGAACGCACAGTACAGTTGCCAATTATAAGGCCTATATATTTTATAGTTCAAGGTACACAGCCGTGTACTAACTGTTCAGACGGTGGGTATTAACACCAGGTATTTAAATTAGTTTGCAAGAGAACGCACAGTACAGTTGCCAATTATAAGGCCTATATATTTTAAAGTCAAGGTACACAGCCGTGTACTAACTGTTCAGACGGTGGGTATTAACACCAGGTATTTAAATTAGTTTGCAAGAGAACGCACAGTACAGTTGCCAATTATAAGGCCTATATATTTTATAGTTCAAGGTACACAGCCGTGTACTAACTGTTCAGACGGTGGGTATTAACACCAGGTATTTAAATTAGTTTTGCAAGAGAACGCACAGTACAGTTGCCAATTATAAGGCTATATATTTTATAGTTCAAGGTACACAGCCGTTGTACTAACTGTTCAGACGGTGGGTATTAACACCAGGAATTTAAATTAGTTTGCCAGAGAACGCACAGTACAGTTGCCAATTATAAGGCCTATATATTTTATAGTTCAAGGTACACAGCCGTGTACTAACTGTTCAGACGGTGGGTATTAACACCAGGTATTTAAATTAGTTTGCCAGAGAACGCACAGTACAGTTGCCAATTATAAGGCCTAAATATTTTATAGTTCAAGGTACACAGCCGTGTACTAACTGTTCAGACGGTGGGTATTAACACCAGGTATTTAAATTATTTTGCAAGAGAACGCACAGTACAGTTTCCAATTATAAGGCCTATATATTTTATAGTTCAAGGTACACAGCAGTAGTGCCAAATATAGTTTGGTATGTAGCAGAGCACCTAATACACAACTAATGCCTCTCTCTGTCCCTACTCCAGCAGCTATCCCTGAATACAGCAGCCGTTCTCTGTAAAGTGTATATTGTAGTAAAGCTATCACTGTACTGCACTATAGTAGCCCTGATAAGGGCTTTTAATCACGCTCCTGCCTGTCTCTAAAACCTGCCTCTCCCTTCTCCTGCCTCTGTCCCTGACTAAGTTCACGCAGCATATGCGTACGAGCAGGAAGAGCTGAGTTTTTAATATTCAAGGTCACATGTTTTTTCCAGCCAATCCATGTAGACGTCGTTTTCGCGCTGCCAGCGTGCTCAGCGTGCCTGTCATACCCCCCCTGCATGGTGATTGGTGGAAAAAGAGCGCCAGGGAAGGTGGGCGGGGAAACGAATTCTAAGTGCGCCATCGCCGTTATACTCGAACGAAATCGAGTACGCCGAATAGCGTAGTATTCGATCGAATACCAGCTCGATCGAACACTATTCGCTCATCTCTATTAATAACCACTTCTTTAAAGGGTTTCTGTCACCAGTTTTTTCGGTATGAATCAGGCTGACATTAGAGATGTGCTAATGTCACCTGATTCCAAATATATATCTGTTTTATTTACTGGTGCCCCCATTTTTATATAAAATTAACTTTTATTTTATGCTAATAAGGCTCCTAGGTGCAAGGGGCGTTACCTCTGCTCCTAGAGGCTCTGTTGATTAACAGGACCAGGCAGAGAAGAAACACTCAGTTCACCATAGCTTTTAAGGACCTTCAATGATGTCATGACCATGTGATCAGTCACATGGTTAGGATCACACAAACAGCCTGTCTCCTCCTAAACCATAGAAATACAAAGATATATGGATATATAGTTGCACAACATGTAATAAGCAATAGGAGTAAAAGTAAATCTGGATATATGTGGCGCTATGCCGACTAAAGATAAAAAAGGAAGTCCTTAGTTACACATATTTGCAAATGCGTGATTATGCCCACTCACCAAACTTCACGGTAACTTCCTGTGGAGTGGGTCCCTACACTCATCTATGCCTCTGTTCAGACTAAATCCAAGTCTCCATTATTCAGGGCGTGTGGAACCAGCTAAATAGGAATCCTATCAGGAAGTCCTGGGTGAATGGGCGTCGCTAGGTCCAAAAGGGTTTGCGGGGCCCATTATATAACAATAGAAAATTCGGACCAGCGATAAATATATATATATTTTCATAAGTGCATATCCATAAAGCAAAATTATAGAAATACAAAGATATATGGATATATAGTTGCACAACATGTAATAAGCAATAGGAGTAAAAGTAAATCTGGATATATGTGGCGCTATGCCGACTAAAGATAAAAAAGGAAGTCCTTAGTTACACATATTTGCAAATGCCGTGATTATGCCCACTCACCAAACTTCACGGTAACTTCCTGTGGAGTGGGTCCCTACACTCATCTATGCCTCTGTTCAGACTAAATCCAAGTCTCCATTATTCAGGGCGTGTGGAACCAGCTAAATAGGATCCTATCAGGAAGTCCTGGGTGAATGGGCGTCGCTAGGTCCAAAAGGGTTTGCGGGGCCCATTATATAACAATAGAAAATTCGGACCAGCGATAAATATATATATATTTTCATAAGTGCATATCCATAAAGCAAAATTATAGAAATACAAAGATATATGGATATATAGTTGCACAACATGTAATAAGCAATAGGAGTAAAAGTAAATCTGGATATATGTGGCGCTATGCCGACTAAAGATAAAAAAGGAAGTCCTTAGTTACACATATTTGCAAATGGCGTGATTATGCCCACTCACCAAACTTCATGGTAACTTCCTGTGGAGTGGGTCCCTACACTCATCTATGCCTCTGTTCAGACTAAATCCAAGTCTCCATTATTCAGGGCGTGTGGAACCAGCTAAATAGGAATCCTATCAGGAAGTCCTGGGTGAATGGGCGTCGCTAGGTCCAAAAGGGTTTGCGGGGCCCATTATATAACAATAGAAAATTCGGACCAGCGATAAATATATATATATTTTCATAAGTGCATATCCATAAAGAAAAATTATAGAAATACAAAGATATATGGATATATAGTTGCACAACATGTAATAAGCAATAGGAGTAAAAGTAAATCTGGATATATGTGGCGCTATGCCGACTAAAGATAAAAAAGGAAGTCCTTAGTTACACATATTTGCAAATGCGTGATTATGCCCACTCACCAAACTTCACGGTAAACAGGAAGTTACCGTGAAGTTTGGTGAGTGGGCATAATCACGCATTTGCAAATATGTGTAACTAAGGACTTCCTTTTTATCTTTAGTCGGCATAGCGCCACATATATCCAGATTTACTTTACTCCTATTGCTTATTACATGTTGTGCAACTATATATCCATATATCTTTGTATTTCTATAATTTTGCTTTATGGATATGCACTTATGAAAATATATATATATTTATCGCTGGTCCGAATTTTCTATTGTTATATAATGGGCCCCGCAAACCCTTTTGGACCTAGCGACGCCCATTCACCCAGGACTTCCTGATAGGATTCCTATTTAGCTGGTTCCACACGCCCTGAATAATGGAGACTTGGATTTAGTCTGAACAGAGGCATAGATGAGTGTAGGGACCCACTCCACAGGAAGTTACCGTGAAGTTTGGTGAGTGGGCATAATCACGCATTTGCAAATATGTGTAACTAAGGACTTCCTTTTTTATCTTTAGTCGGCATAGCGCCACATATATCCAGATTTACTTTTACTCCTATTGCTTATTTCATGTTGTGCAACTATATATCCATATATCTTTGTATTTCTATAATTTTGCTTTATGGATATGCACTTATGAAAATATATATATATTTATCGCTGGTCCGAATTTTCTATCCTCCTAAACCATGTGACTGATCACATGGTCATGACATCATTGAAGGTCCTTAAAAGCTATGGTGAATGAAGTGTTTCTTCTCTGCCTGGTCCTGTCAATCAACAGAGCCTCTAGGAGCAGAGGTAACGCCCCTTGCAACTAGGAGCCTTATTAGCATAAAATAAAAGTTCATTTTATATAAAAATGGGGGCACCAGTAAATAAAACAGATATATATTTGGAATCGGGTGACATTAGCACATCTCTAATGTCAGCCTGATTCATACTGAAAAAACTGGTGACAGAAACCCTTTAAGTTGTCTCAGTTCACGCAGTGCCTGCCTCTGCAATCTGGTCAAATTATCTTCTTTATTATATGTAGTGATGTTCATTAAATCTTGTTTGACCAGCTTAACAAAGACATCCACCGTGGGACACAATGTCTGAGGGGGGAAATGCTGCGATTGCCAGTGCAGATGTACTGGATACTTCCCCTCCTCAGAACTCTCCTGTTTTCTCAAGAGAGATTCTAAATCCTGTAATGCCCGTCTTTCAGCTGGTGATGTAAAAGGGATTACATCCTGCCCCCTACTGAAATATTTTTTGAAAACTAACTTACGGGAAAATAATTCCAGATCTTTTATGACCTCAAAGAGGTCAAAATTACCAGTAGGGTAAAAGGATAAACCCTTCTGCAAAACCTGCTGCTGAGGTATAGTCAGTTTGATATCAGAAAGATTTATTACCTTCAATTCCTCGTTTTTTTCTCCCTGTTGTTGAACTTTCCATTTTTCCTTTTCTGGGCGGGGTGATGTTGCTCAGTGTCAGTTATTGTATTTTCGACCAGGCTCCTGTGTCTGCTGGATTATTCTGTGCATTCTGTGAGTATTCTTATTTTTGCCCTAGTTTATTTACCCATTTACTCTTTACCTTCTCCTTGCTTGCACTTGTATGTTTGACTTTGAACTGTTTATTGACCATTTTCCTGCCTTTGCCTTTCTGTACCTTTCACTCTCTTGGTTCTGATTCAGCTTGTCTCTGTTATTGCAATTGGCTTTGATGCTTGCCCTTTTTGTTTAACCTGGCTAGTATGTCTACTCAACTTGTCTTCTCTCTAGTAAGATTTCTGAGTGGGATCTTCCTTATTGGAGCAGTTATTCCACAGTAGACAGGGCAAGGTCACCAGCTCTTGCTGAACCAGGTAGCTAGTGCCAAGTCTGGCAGTGGGTGCGCAGTTGGCTGGGCAGGTTATCTGTATCCTGTCAGTTCTTCACACTAAAGTAGCACAATTAATATACAGTAGGACTCATTACTCACAGGATTTCTCTTGGGAAACCACTACAGTATATAAGGAGTCATTGGTAGTCAATGTTGAGATGAGGTCTACAGTCTATCCATGAGCTGAATCTCAAGAGAACATGGTTCATGCAGCAAGATAACAACCAAAAGCACACACGTCTTTATACCAAAGAATGGTTAAAGAAGAATAACATTAAAGTTTTGGATTGGCTGAGTCAAAGTCCTGACCTTAAAGGGGGTCTCTGGAAATTAAGAAAATGATAACATGTAAATATTACTTTATTATAAATATATTCCCAGATACCTTTCATTAGTTATTATGGCTCATTTTGTCTAGGGAGCAATCAGGAGAAATAAAATGGCCGCTGTCCTATTAGTACACACAAAACCTGTCCTAATCACACAGGAGGACAAGTTACTTCACAGCACTAAGGTAAAGAGCTGCCTCATCCTCCTCTCTGCTCTGCTTGTCAGGGATTATGATACTGAATACAGTCAAATATGATCTTCAGATGAATCTCTGTAGGAATGGAGTTCATGAGGAGACATGAAGTACAGAGCCCCACATTCCCTCAGTCTGTCCTGTCCGTCCTCTCCTTATGAACTCCATTTCTACACAGAGATTCAACAAAAGTTCTTATGAGCCGTATTCAGGATTATAATCCCGGACAGTGTTGCTCAGTGTTGTGAAGTCCTCATGTGTGATTAGGACAGGTTTTGTGTTTACTAGGATGGCATCCATTTTGTTTCTCCTAATCATTGATCCCGAAACAAAACAAGCAATTATAACTAATGAAAGGTATTTAGAAATATATTTATAATAATGTTTAAGTATTCTTTTTCTTAATTCACAGAGAACCCCTTTAACGTAATAGAAATATTGTGGAAGGACCTGAAGCAAGCAGTTCATGGACGGAAACCCACCAGCATAACAGATTGGAAGCTATTTTCTACGGAGGAATGGGCTAAAAGTCCTCCAAGACGATGTGCCAGTTACCGGAAACATTTAGTTGCAGTCATTTCTGCACAAAGAGGTCACACTAGGTACTGAAGGCAAAGGTTCACGACATACTTTTGCCAGTCACAGATATGTGATATTGGATCATTTTCCTCAAAATGACCAACTCTAATATTTTTGACTCATTCATTTGGTTATCTTTATCTACTTTTAGGACTTGTGTGGAAAATCTGATGTAGTTTTAGGTCAAATGTATGCAGAAATCTAGAAACTTCTGAAGAGTTCACGAACTTTCAAGCACCACTGTTTTTACCGAACCTACATGGTAAAAGGTTACATCGTCTTCTTATATAGAATTATATTAAAGGCCAGTACCAGAGTTCCCATGTTCAGATACCAAGTTTAAAATGCAGAACGGCGTCTATATGAAAGAATGAAAAATAAAAAGCTTCGAGAAGTACCTCATACCTCTGTTTTAAATGATTTATTTTGTTCAAAGGATATTTTCTGTGGTCACCACCTCTTCTGGCACTAGGCCCTGAATCCCGTTCCCTCTGCAAATGAATTATGTTTCAGCCTTTCCTTGGTGAACTTTCAATTGTTGTCTAGAGAAATCTCTGAGACCACATTAAAAAAAAGAAAAGAAAACCTCTTTCCAAGGTACACAAAGAAGAGCCTCCAGGGGCAGGGAGATAATTAATCTCACTTTGGCCTGGGTACTTTTAATTAAATGCCGCTGTATATTCTTTAAAACTAAATCAAAGGCACAGACGAGACTTTTTTTTTTTCAAAGCACGGCAAAGAAGGACAGTGAAAAATGAAAGAAAACGGCAAAAGGAAAAAAGAGATCTGTGTGAAATATTAAGTCTCTTTTCTGTTCGCTTGTGCTTCCTACAGTGATGGTTCGGATACACGCAGTACCACTGGACGTGCTCATCATGTAGGTCATTTGAAGGTCATTTCTCTCTTGTGAATAAAGGTGTCGCGTAGTTCTGCTCAGAAAGTAGTGTTTCCGACCATATTCAGTCTTAATTATTTGCTTCAAAACACTTATCTTTGGGGAACCCAGGTTACTGATTTTCCTGCTATTTCCTTTGATTAAAACAAGTCAGTGCTAACTTCCCCAAATCTGTAATACAAGAGTGGTGTTTAGTAGAGCGGTCATACTTCAAAAATGGTCCATAAACAACTGCTTCTTTTAAGATGACACAGGGTGATACATATAAATAGGGTGGTGGTAGTCCACCTACTCATAGGCATTCTTGGAAGCACACTCATGTTAAAGAGATTGTCCGGTCCCAAAATCATAATTCTTTTTCTGTGCTCCTAACACCCCTCACCATGCATACATAGGCCCCCAATACCTGTTTTTCATATCTGAGCTTTTCTTCCCCCCTGGAAGACATCACATTATCCTGGCAAATCTGTTTACTTTCTTCCCTTCTTGTTTTGTTGAATACATAACTTTATTGATACACAAGCCTGGCTGCACCGCACAGAGATGAGTCACAGGCTGGACACGCCCCCCCCCCCCACACACACACACACAAACACACACACTGCTCTGTCTGCAGCAGCTACACCCACTACATCTCCTGTGTACATCTTTCTACACCCAGACATGAGTCTACTTCACACTCAGTGTCTAAATCTCATCACTGACTGTCCACAGGCTCTGCCCTCACATGTGTATCTAATCCTATCCTGTGTGATACTGTCTGCTGAGCTGTGTATCTAATCCCATCACTGACAGTCCACAGGCTCTTCCCTCACCATCTCCAGAATGTAATAAACAGCATGAATCAGCAAGTGTATCCAATCAAATCTGTATCTAATCCTATCCTATGTGATACAGCCTGCAGAGCTGTGTATCTAATCCCATCACTGACAGTTCACTTGCTCTTCCCTCACCATCTCCAGAATGTAATAAACAGCTGGAATCAGCAAGCGTATCCAATCAAAACTGTATCTAATCCTACCCAGTATGTGTGCCTTATACACATCCTGTTGTGTGCGATACAGCCTGCTGAAGTGTGTATCTAATCCCATCTTGTATGATACAGCCTGATGAACTGTGTATCTAATATCATCTAGTATGACATAGCCTGCTGAGCTGTGTATCTAAACCCTCATGCACACGACCGTATCCATCTTGCAATCCACATTTTTTGCAGTCCCATTGAGTTCTATGAATTTGAGGACCAGAATAGGACATGTTCTGTCTTTACTGGAACTGACATACACACTGATGACGTCCATGTGCTTTCCACATCCATATGTCAGTCTGCAAAAGATAGAAAATGCCCTATTCTGGTCCACATAATGCAGATCTAAAACCCATAGAACTCAATGGGACTGCAAAAAATTATGAATCCCACACGGACAGTATCCTTATTTAGTGGATCTGCGACTTGCAGGCCGCAAAACAGATACGGTTCTGTGCATGAGCCCTATCACTCATACTGAGCGTCCATAACAATGCCATCTACAGTGCCTCCATAACAGTGACATCCACAGCGCCTCCATAACAGTGACATCCACAGTGCCTCCATAACAGTGACATCCACAATGCCCCCCATAACAGTGACATCCACAGTTCCCCCATAACAGTGACATCCACAGTTCCCCCATAAGTGACATCCACAGTATCCCCATAACAGTGACATCCACAGTGTCCCCATAACAGTGACTTCCACAGTGCCCGCATAACAGTCACATCCACAGTGCCCCCATAACAGTGACATCCACAGTGACCCCATAACAGTGTCATCCACAGTGCCCCCATAACAGTGTCATCCACAGTGCCCCCATGACAGTGACATCCACAGTGCCCCCATAACAGTGTCATCCACAGTGTCCCCATAACAGTGTCATCCACAGTGCCTCCACAACAGGGACATCCACTGTGCCCCCATGACAGGGACATCCAGTGCCCCTAGTACCATCCATTGCCCCCTTTTTGCCATCCAGTGCCCCCACTGTGCCATCCAGTGCCTCATTGTGCCATCCAGTGCCTCATTGTGCCATCCAGTGCCCCCATTGTGCCATCCAGTGCCCCTTTTTGCCATCCAGTGTCCCCTTGTACCATCCAGTGCCCCCTTGTGCCATCCAGTGCCCCTTGTGCCATCCAGTGGCCTTTTTTGCCATCCAGTGCCTCCTTGTGCCATCCAGTGCCCTCTTTGTGCCATCCAGAGCCCCATTGTTCCATCCAGTGCCCCCATTGTGCCATCCATTGCCCCATGTTTGTCATCCAGTGCCCCCTTGTCCCATCCAGTTCCCCCTTGTGCCATCCAGTGCCCCTATTGTGCCATCCAGTGCCACCATTGTGCCATCCAGTACCCTGTTGTGCCATCCAGTGCCCCATTGTGCCATCCAGTGCCCCATTGTGCCATCCAGTTCCCCCTTGTGCCATCAAGTGTCTCATTGTGCCATCCAGTGCCCCATGTTTGCCATCCAGTGCCCCATGTTTGCCATCCAGTGCCCCTTTTTGCCAAGTGCCCCTTTGTGCCATCCAGTGCCCCCTTGTGCCATCCAGTGCCCAATATTTGCCACCCAGTGCCCTTGTGCCATCCAGTGCCTCATGTTTGTCATCCAGTGCCCCCTTGTCCCATCCAGTTCCCCCTTGTGCCATCCAGTGCCCCATTGTGCCATCCAGTGCCCCATGTTTGCCACCCAGTGCCCCTTTTTGCCATCCAGTGCCCCCTTGTGCCATCCAATGCCCTCTTGTGCCATCCAGTGCCCAATTTTTGCCATCCAGTGCCCTCTTTGTGCCATCCAGTGCCCCATTGTGCCATCCAGTGCCCCATTGTGCCATCCAGTTGCCCCTTGTGCCATCCAGTGCCCCCTTGTGTCATCCAGTGCCCCCTTGTGCCATTCAGTGCCCTCTTTGTGCCATGCAGTGCGCTCTTTGTACCATGCAGTTTCCCCCTGTTTGCCATCCAGTGCCTCTTTTGTGTCTGCCAGTGCCCCCTATTTGCCATTCTAAGTGCCCTCATTGACATGCACATGCATGACATGCTGTCACTCCTGTACAGCGCTTACATCGCGCTGTGCAGGAGTCAGTACAGGCTTCACATAGAAGCCTGTACTATGCAGAGACAGACGGCTGTCCCACACATGCGCACTAGCGGTTAGCCTAGTGCGCTGTGAAGGCTGCCGGCCGGCGCTTTCTCCAGCAGGAGCCGGTGACATCACTCGTGACGATCCGTCTCCTGCTGGAGAAAGGAAGAGAAGACAGGAAGAGAAGAAGACGGACTTCGGCCGGAAGCCCGGAAAAGCCATCTGGAGGGACCACGTGACCGGGAGGTGGATCTCCGAACTGGCTGCACTGTGGAAGGTAAGTATATGACCACTAACCTTCCCTCCACAGGTTAGATTTACCCTGCCAATAAAAGGTTAAGGCCGGAGAGCCCCTTTAATGTGGTCTCCCTTGTGACATGGGTGTTTCAGGGTTGTATAAACAGTATGACGGCTCAGTAGTTTGTACTGTTGACTTGCAGCAGAGTTGGAGTCCTGATTTTGGATCCCATCAAGGACAACATCTGTATGGAGGCTGTATGTTCTCCCCATGTTGGCGTGAGTTTTCTCGGTTTTCTTGAAACTTCAATTTTCTCACACAGTCCAAAAACATACTGATGCTTTAGGTTAATTGGCTTTCTATGAAATTGGACCTAGCTGTCTGAAGTAGGGAAATTAGATTGTTAGACACATTTGGAAAAGGGACTGGGTGAGGAATGAGGATCTTTGTACAACACTCTGGAATATACTGGCGCTATGTGAGCAACTTAAATTGATAATAATAAATACAGGTCCATCAGATCCAAATTTCAGAATAAATTTGATTCACCACGAAGCCAAATTTCCCTGTGCTTCGTGATAGCGAATCGATTTAGCCTGAAATAGTGTAAAAAAAAAAAAAATCATAATTACCTGATCCATTTGCTTGCGATGGGCCGGCCGGCACCATCTTGGTTGAAGAACCTGGGCCGCGCAAGATTGCGCACCAGATCTTCAAGCAATATGGCACCGGCTGGCCCATCGTGAGCAAATGGATCAGGTCAGTATGATTTTTTTTTTGCACCATGTTATATATTTCAGATGCCGCGATCATGTATGATATGTGGATTCTCTAAGCCCTAATTCGTTTGGCACTGGCTAGACCAGGGTGCAAAGTCTATGGGATCCTCTGGTCTTTACGCTCTATAAATGAGAACACCTGACTGGTGGGGAATCACTGGCATAGACTAATGGTCTCTAAGTTGCAATTCAAGCATACAACCAGTTCAGTACTTCGTATTCACCAACCGCGGTTGATCCAGAAGAAACATAAACATAACCACGGATGGGAAGTTCCACTATTCTTAAAAGGGTTATCCCATGAAGAATATTTTTAAATCCAGCCAATAATCCTTAACACTTTTTTAAACAATTTTTAAATATGTTTTAATTATGAGTATATTGTTTCTAATTATGGGTTGTACTAATTATGGGGCACTTTTTCATGTGGCAACCCCTTTAAGAGGAACAAATTCACAAATAGACAGACCAATTTATTTCATTTGTTTTATTATTACCACTGGTAATGTATATTCTGCAGTTCAATAATTTCTTACAGGCTATGTACGCCTTTGGAGCCATTTTTCAGCAAACATTTTTGTAATAGGCTTTAATTGGATTCTGTAGCTGTTACATTTCTCACTATACAGCAGCTGCAGAAAGCTGTTCTGTGATAAATCTGTCAGACTGGCCATTTGAGGGCTTGTCCTCCTATATCCCCCTGATATCTGTTGAACAGTCATTTAATGTGATTTATACCAAAATCAAATTTCAACCTTGTTTTGGGCATGATTCAGGCTGATGGATTTATAACAGGACAACTTTCTGTATCTGATACATAGTGTGAACTATTAATAATTATTATTAACTATTATTAATAAAAAACCTATTACAAAACATATTTGTTAACCAAAATACATGTAAATCAGTAATTTGAAAATTGCTTTGAAGCTTCCTCTAGCCGTTCATATTTGTGCTTTTTTTTTCTAATCCTATTTTACCTTGATTACCTCTATAATACAAAAATGAATTACAAGTTAATCCATCCATTCTCATTTAGAGAAAAACGGTAGTGGCATACATAAAGAACAAGAGCTTCATAACATAGATAAAAAATTAGACTTCTATCAGATTCTGCTTGACACCACCACACTCCAGATCACCCAGAATAGAAGATTCAAATGTCCCCATCTGATTTCTCTCCACATTTGGAGACCACCTTCCTGTGCAGGTTTTCATCTCCTGTGGATGAGACCAACGTGGACTGCCTCAGCTGTACATATGCCCTTGAAAACTATATCTATAAAGCGAGAAAAAATGAGAGGGCAAATTTTAATTTTTTCGAAGAAATGGCAGATGGCTATTGAGTGCTCCTTGGTACTGATGGTACCTACTTAGCTGATAAAAAGATTACCTAAAGTCTGTAAATCTGAAATGCTGGCAACTTTTACTTCCATCTTAAATCCATATACGGTATATTCATTTATAGACAAATGCTGTTCTTTAAGGATTTGGAACAGAAGGTACCTGAGTAACGAGACAAGAAAACTCTACTTGGAAAAAAAAATAGTTTGTATTCTGAGACATGTCTCAGACATCCTCAGTTTTACTCTGGGCCTGATCATCTGCCCATTAAAGTTGTTTCTCTTGGTTATATTTATCTCAGCTGGACGCAAACACCTTCTGTGTCAAGGCACCAGGTATATACGTCTGCACGCAGAAGATAGCAAGCAGCCGGGGGCTTCCTCATAATTAGTAGAGAAGTCATCCTGTTTATTTAGTTTGTATGTGTACTATGCAGCCCCCTCCTTCCAGCTATATCTATCTAATAACCGTTCTGTGGAAACACTCATTCATCATACACAGGGAATATCTGACAAACCGGATGAAAAAAATTTAGAAAACAGATTGTTGAGGTAGGCGCTCCCTGCGGAGATACTTCAGCGTTATCTGTGCGCAGGAGCGAGTTGTGAGGGTGTGCGATGAGAGGAAAGAGAAGAAGTGACAGCAGGAAGCTGAAATTCTGCTCACTATCCTCGCCTCCTGAAAAGTTTTTCATTTGCTAACATTTTTCCTATGTGGATTGTCTGAAGAGGCCCCAGTTGCAACTTGTGAAGAAATAACTACGCAATAGTTTCCCAACGTGCATTAGCAAACAAAGAAGAGCATTTTAAGGTTTTAAAAGTAGAATGGAGCAGGCCCAAAACCTCAAAGTGCCCTGATATGTCTGTGCTCCACTAGAAGAAGGGTTAATGACTTTCAGAAGAACTAAAAAAGGAATCTGCGAATCACAGGTAACAAGATGCTGAGTATCAAAAAGCTGATAACTGCTCAATTATTTAATACCTTGTAATTCAGACGAAGGAAGGGAACAGCTGTTTGTGTTTGTGTTTGAGATTCCTGAGGCAGTTCTGAAAAATAACAGCGGGAGACAGTAAAACTGATTCATCTAATTCACCCCTTGTGTCAGTGCACGAGGGAGATGCTCAATAAGTAGCAAGTATCAGAAATATGGACCCAGAGGACTCGAAAGACAAAGCTTTCTGCCTACAGAAGCCTTTATTACACCTACTTTATAGTTAGAGATGAGCGAAGCGATTCGTTGATTCGTATCGAATCTTGGAAATTTTCAGCTGCAAAGCGAATCCGAATTTCCTTGGATTCGCTTCGTATTATTCGTAAACGTGCGCACAATTTTACACGCTAACCATACGTATGATACGTATGAAACGTATGCATTATGCGTGAGGCGGAACAATGATGATACGCCCACTCAAGAGCCGGAAAGTAAAGATATGCCACCCTCCGAACTGGAAAAAAAACAGCCCACCGGGATGTAACTATTTTGCACGTATAGGGAGTGAAGACTCCTTTCTCAGTACTCCACCCTCCTCTGAAGCCACTCTGAACCAGTTTAGACCAGCGCTGAGGCTGACTTTAAAGCAAGCATCATGGCTAAGAAACAGCTGGAATGAAATGTGCTTTGGGTTTGAGTTCCGTGTACCACCATGTGCTCCAGACATCAGGATGTTGCAAGTTCAACTCTGCCAGAGAAACCAAGCTTCAGTGCCTGTGTCCTTACCACCTGCTGAAGTTGCTGCGGCTGGAGCGTCTAGTGCGGCTGGAGTGTCCGCTATGTCTCGGTTGGGAGAGGGTCTGGCTTCCTGCAGGATGACGAAGATGGAAGGGAATATTTTGTGGGCCGTAGGTCGGTGAAACAGCCGTACCTGCCACAACATCATCATAGCCTGTATGTGGGGGATCAGGTAGAGTACACCCCTATGGCGTCCGTGAAAGGCCCATTTGCGACCGGGGTTACCCTCCTTTCAAAGCCTCTGGTGCCTAAAACGGAACCAGTGTGGCCGGATGAACCACCAAGTTCAGGACACTTGCGCTGCCTGCAGGAGTTCCCAGATGGCGTCCTCCGGTTCAGGGAAAAGCCACAGCCTCAGCCGGAGCCTCTGATTCCTGAACTGCCAGCACCACCACCACAGTCCTTTCAGCTGGGTCAGCTCACTACATCATCATTTGCCTTCCAATCAACGGTCATCCACCAGTACCAGCTGCCGTGGAAGGTGAAGCCAGCAGCACCCGGGGAAGTTGGGCCTTCTTTCATGGATGCAACCTTTCCGGAACCGCTGCAGCTGGAAGTCCTTACCCCTGATGTCCCGGCAGGAGGATCCAGAAAAGCGCAAGTGGCTGCAGTGCTCACCAGCGTGACCACCACCCGGACCCGGTCAAGTCCAACTGAAGGAAGAAGAGGCTGGAGTTCCATCAACGCAGCGAGCATGGCCTTCAAGAGGCAGGAGCGTCCTCTGATGAGCTTCAGCAGCAGCTCAAGCAAGGAGGGCTTCAGGTCCCTCATCTGAAGAACCTACTACTGGCTACTGTCAAGGACTGCAGGAGGACCTATGGGAGCCACACCATGGACTGCACCTGATGGGTGAGAGCTAGTTGGCACTTTTATGTTTGTGTGTTTGTTTGTATTGCCCCCGTTTGACTCTCACCCAGATGGACATGGCTGTCAGGACTCCCCCCATTCTGCAGAAAATTCCCTGTTGCGCCAAAGTGCACCTATTCTCCTTTTTCCCCCCTTCTCAGGTTATTTGGGAGCCCCTTTTGCAAAAAGGGTTCTCTATTTGCTGCTATTCTCTATTATCCATGTGGATTACACATTACCTGTTTGGATTACAATTTTACCTCACGTGGATTACAATTGAATTTTGGAATATGTGTTCCAGACAGACAGTGTTTTATGATGCCAACTAGGATTCATAAGGAGAGACTCAAACGTATATCTGAGCCTTTTATGCTTGAAATTGATTGCACTAAAATGTTCGCATACTTATGTCTTTGCTGTATTTTAGCTACACTGTTTTTATAGGTTCAGCACTTTAGCCCATTGTGTGTATTTTTTTTCTGGTACTGCAATGTGTCCTATTATGCACTTATTGTACGGTGTTTTTAGTAAATTGTTCACTTATTGATAGCTAGCAGCAGTGAGCACCTTTTCTAGTTCATATAGACTGCCTTTAAATACTGTAGGCCGCGGCCTAGCCTAGTGCATATGATGCATTCGTGCATCAATGGTACGCTAATTATTCGTACGCACTTTTGTACGCTAATGCTTACGTACTGCATACTTTTAACTACGCTGACTGTACGTACGCAATTTACGCAAGAATGTTCACAAAATAACGATTGTGTTTTTTTACGTAGATTTAACGAATACGTTCGTTTTTATATACGAATCTTGTCAGAAATTCGGCGGATAAAATTTTGAATGATTGGCTCATCTCTATTTATAGTTATGAGAAACTCAACATATTTGGATTGTAAATTTGTGGTCACCTACAGGTGTGTCTGTCCTTACCTTTCCTGTATTCTCCACATATATTCTTTCTTACCTTTCCTCTTGGCTGGAGGTATCCCAAGTTGGAAAAAAAAACATTTTCATTACAACGCAAATATGTTTAATTTTTTCAAAGCTAGACATCTTGCTACACTCATCTAGGGATATCTCAAACCAAGAGAAAAGGTAAGGAAGGACACATGTTAAGAGGAACAGTAAGGATGGACACATGGTGAGAAAAGAGGAAAAGTAGGGAAGGATGCATCAGTGCTATTTAATTCCCAGCTGTCAAACCCCCACCACCAAAAACGAGAACTCTGTTGGAATTAGGAAGGTCCCATCTTAATACAAGTGGCAGTCTACCGTTTGCTATCTAATGTGATGCACACGAGCTTCAGAGTCCAAACAGTGCAACATTTTTTAAGAAAACTCTATTACAAAGGGATTTTCTGCCTTAATACATTTAAATAAAAACATGACCAAGAAGATGTCAATATCCTTTAAAGATTTTTATAAGACATCATCTTTCAGTTCTAACAAGCATTTAGGGGAAGATTTATTAAGACTGGTGTTTCTATGCTTGACTTGGGGCGGTCTTGTGTGCAATCCTTACAATAAGGAACAATCCAAGGCACCAGCGACTTCTATTAAAACTTCAGTATTTTATCCATGGCATTATTTAACCCCTTCACCCCCGGAGGTTTTTTCGGTTATGCATTTTCGTTTTGCGCTCCCTGCCTTCAAACAGCCATAACTGTTTTATTTTTCTGTTCAGATAGCTGTATGAGGGCTTGTTTTTTTGCGGGACAAGTTGTACTTTCCAACGCCACCATTTAATATTGCATATGGTGTAGTGGGAAGCGGGAAAAAAATTCCAAATCGGGTGAAATTGCAAAAAAAGCGCTATTCCGCTACAGTTCTACGTTTCTTACAGTTTCTTATTTACAGTGTTCGATGTGCATTAAAACTGACCAGTTACTTTCATTCTACTGGTCAGTACGAATCCGGCAATACCGAATATGTATAGTTTTTCCTGCGTTTTGATAGTGATAAAATAATTAGAAAGTTGCCCCTTTTTTTTTTCCTTGTCATATCTTGACCCCTATAACGTTTTGGTATTTATGTGTACGAAGCTGTATGGGGGCTCATTTTTTGCGGGGAGATCTGAAGTTTTTATTGATACCATTCTGGGGTGTGTATGACTTTTTGATCACTTTTTATTTATTTTTTTTTAGAAAAAAAAAGCGACAAAAAACGGCGAATCGCCATTTGGACGCTTTTTTCAGCCACACAATGCGCCGTATTGGAATTTTTTTTTTATATTTTAAAAGTACAGGCATTTTCGGTCATGGTGATACCCATGATGTCTATATTTATTGTTATTTAGGTATTGATTTTTTCCTTATACGGAAAGGGGGGTGATTTGAACTTTTATATATTTTTTAACATTTTTTTTAAATTTTTTTTCTGACTATTTTTAAGCTCAAATATGAGCTGATATATTGTGTTTTTTTTTCTTTATGAGCAATCAGGGATTTACTAGACTGAGATAAATCCATGAATTGCTCATTTCTTATCCTGGCCTGCCATCTAGTAGCCAGAATAAGAATTGCACTTTGAAAACTGTAATCCTCACCAGCGAGGATTACAGTTTTCATATGGTGTACAGACACCCCGATTGGCCACTCGGGGCGTCTGTACACCATCCGGAAGCGTACGCTTCCGGGTTCAGACGCATCCTGATGCCGTGATCACGTGTGATCACGGCATCAGAAGGCCCTAGAAGACGCCGCCGATGGCGGTAAGTAGCGGCAAGTCTCTGCTGTTAGAAACAGCAGAGATTTGCCGGCCGTGACGCCCGCCGCATCCGCGAGCAGGCGTCATGTCCCCGCACCGCACCAGCATCGTACATGGTCGGTCGGGAAGGGGTTTTTAAAAAAAAAAAAAAGCAGTGACATATCAGCCTTTTTTAAGCCAAGACAGAAATGTCTACTCTTTGTTGGAACGTCACTGTTTTTTTAAATGATAATATGAATAATATCCTGGAGTTTTAATGGACTGTTCCATACTGTAAGTCTAAAACTGAATAGTGTTGGGGTAAAATGTACCAAATTTATTAAAAGGTGCCTGTCCATTATGTCTTAGTTTGTCCTAAGGTCATAAATGTAATCTATAGCTGTTATGAACATATTTGCTTTAAAATCGGTGGCATTTTCTGTCTTTAGAAATAAATCTGTCAGGAAGTTGATGGCCATGCATCTCCTGGTTAACCCCCAACCACTTTTCTAGTCACTTTTCAAAACTGACAAGCGGTGAGAAGTGACAAAATTGGTGTGTGCCATGATGTGTGGCTTTTCTATGCCAAAATACTGGCCAAAAAAATGCTTGATAACTTGCTTACATTTCTTTAGTGTAAACTGCACCAGGATATTCTAGACAAAGTGAAATACCTTTGGTATGGCATATAGATAATGGCATTTAAAGTGAAACTAGTTGAGCCATAATTTGGTAAAAGGGAATATTTTTGTCTGTTTTCCCTATTCCATGGAATGATAGATGACAATACAAACACCTAATGTTCAAGGCTGGGATGTGGGATATTCTATTGGATGGATCAAACATCTTCTCTCCCGATTCCTCTTCTTTCTCTTCTGATACCATGATATATCCTGTCTTCTATCACAGCCCTGCTGGATCAGGCCACAACTTTCCAGCTCTGGTTGCACAGTGGTATTAGGCTGCCAAGGCAACTGGCACCTAAAGAAGATTTCAGGTCTGTTCTGTCTGCTTGCTTGAAGATCTTGCACGAAATCCCGTGCACAGTGACGTATGATATCACCACGCCGGCCGACGTGATGACATCACAGGCCACGTGAGATTTTGCGCCAGATCTTCAATCAAGATGGCAGCAGCTGGCCCGTCACAAGCAAATATATGAGGTAAGTATGATTTTTTTTTTTACAGTGTTTATTACTTTCAGATGCTGTGATCAGCTATGAATCGCCGGTCCCTGTCATTGCACCCACTAACAAAGTAATTCATCACAAAGTGATTTTTTTTGTAAAATTCGGTGAAGCAACTGAATCGAATTTTACAATATTTGTTTATCTCTACAAATGATCTTGATCCTGATTGCTCCTAATCATGATCTGATTGCTCCTAAGGCTAGTTTCACACTAGGTGCACGTGAACTGCACTCCGGCCCCATACACTTCAGACACTGTCTTGAGGAGGAGGGGGACCTCACAAGACAAGGGGCATGTGCCTTACCTGTCCCAGCAGCGTTCACTAGCAGACAGACACTACAGGAGGAGGAGGACGGCGCACACAATGTGAAGATTTCAGCGGAGAGCAGCCTGCACAGCGCCCCCTGCTGGACCTCCAAAGGAGGGAGATAAGGCAGCTAGAAGGAAATGTGCAAGGTGACGGATCCGTCATGAACTCCATTGAAAGTCAATGGAGGACGGATCCGTTTACTGGTGTGTCACACCGAACGGATCGGTCATTGACTTGCATTGGGGGTCATGACGGATCCGTCTTGGTGTGAATGCACAGACCGGAGAGCAAACCGCAGCATGTTGCGGTTTGCTCTCCGGTCTGGAGACGGAACTGAATGCTTTTAGGAGCATTCCGTTCTCTTCAGTTCAGTCCCCATTGACAACGAATGGGGACAAAACTGAAGCGTTTTATTCTGGTATTGAGCCCCTATGACGGAACTACCAGAATAAAACAAGTGTGAAAGTACCCTAATCTTGACTTCAGTCTTGTTTAAGGACACTGAGTATGCCTTGCTCTTGGGATTGTTCACCTGATACCTCTCATTCTACTGCTAGCTTGGATCCTTGGTTCCATTCCAGACTATGCTTCCATCTCATCCTCTGGTCTGTTGCATATTAACAGCTCTCCTGGTGATGAACCTTGGTTCCTTTTCTGAGTACACTAATGCTGCATTAAAACTACTGCCACCAATCAGTCACTATTCTGGGGGTGGTGACATGGCTGCACCGCGGCATCGGTTTGCCAGGGCAACTGGTGTCTGAAGATGATGTTGGGTTTGGGTTTGTGGGCTATCTGTTTACTGATTGTGACTCATTCCCTACCCTGTCCATTGTCCCTTGTGCAAGTGATCTTGTTCCTAATTCCCAATTGATCCTAATCTTGACCTCAGTTGTCCTTGGACACTGTTCTTACCTCACTCTTGGGATTGCTCGCCTGGTACCTGTAATTCTATTCCTAGCTTGGATCCTTGGCTCTATTCCAGACGATACTACTGTTTCTTCCTCTAGCCTGTTGGATCCTCTGATGGTGGCCTTTTTCCTTTGTTGAGTACACTAATGCTGTATTAGCACTATTGTCACCAGTCACTATTTAGGGTGGCGACCTTCCTTGCAGAGTTTAAGGGTAATAAACAGAGTGGTTCCTGGACTCTACAGCCCAGTCTAGTCAGTGCTAAACCAATTTTGGTTTATGGAATCCACATCTCGGGTAAGAAACATTACAATGTAGGGTCTATTCTACTTTATGTAACACTTTATTGCATTAAATTGTGAATATTTGTAGATTTACAGAATAAAGAAACCAGTATGAGTAGAAAGGTACAATCCTGAAGTATGTGGTAATACATCTGTGATTTACTAGACAACTGTTGCATACAGGTAAGTTAGAGGCCTGAATATCTCATGCTACACTAGTAGAGGAATGAACTGAGCGCTAACAGCCATCCATTTCTCCTTTTCGATGAACAATATGTTGCCATCTTTTATCTGTTGGTTTTATCTGTCTTTATCCATCATTTTAACATAATAATAATAATAATAAAAAGATGTCATAGAAAACAATAAAAAATCACAACATTGTATCCATTCTCTGATGATTTCCAGCTAATTTGTAAACAAAAATGTTTTTGAAAGAGATGTAACTGCGAAAATAAGGCATCCTTGCCCTACAGGAAGTCTCTGCAAAGATGTAAAATCTTCAGATATGAGATGAATACATATAGGGTGATTTACTGAGCTAGGCTATGAGACAGACCAATATAAATGATAGCAACAAGGTTAGTAAACTGTTCTGGACAACATCCCAGCAAATAGTTCTGGAAATTTGCCAGTGCAGACATAAGCTACAAACTGACGGTCTGTTTCACTGATGAATGCACAAGCACATGAATAACATCACTAAAAGTATATAAACCCTGGTATATTGTACTCGTGCATACATAAAAATATTGATCAGCATGCACAGGGTGAATGTATCACAATTCCCTGTTATGCAGATTATTCTACATTGCATACTTACCCATTTGTAAGATGATGAAATAGCCTATAAATGCCCTAAATGCTTCATGTATTAAAATATCTGCATCAAGGTTAAGTCTACTGTACCTTAGTGGACATTACCTAATAACCATAAGTATAGAGTAATGGTTAATTCTAATGAATAAAGCCAGAATCTCGGTGCATTAAATTGATAAATTTTCTAGTAAACTCTATCTAGCCGTTAAGAAATGTCCTTACACAGCACTTTCAGGGTTTTCGTTCCCTGACTACAGAAAGCCAATTGCACTGAGGATTTCAAATACATACAGAAGTGCTTTAAAAAACTATACAGAATTCTAATGCGAGTGAATGGCAGTACTAACGCACATCATGTATCAGTTATACATGTCAGGCACTCCATATAGGAGAGGTCAGCTAAAATGCGCAACGTGCCTGGTTCCTGGAGTGAGTGGGGGTGGAACGAGCCATTCTGCCTTTTTTTTAGAGCATTTAGATACAGGTTTAGGGCAGCAAACTGAATCTTACCTTTGGGAAGAAAAGCATAGCTATACCTGTGACCCACAAAGAGAGTAACTTGAAGCTCTTTGTCCTAGCTACACCTCTGGCCTAGCAAAAGGAGCAACTTGAAGCTCCTGGGCCCCAATTCAAAATGTATAACAGGGCCTCCATTTACCATGTCTCATTTATAACACTAGAGTGCTTTTTATATACTAAGAGAGTCATTTGGACCTTCTTAGACACCAGTGCCTGGGTCAAAATGTTCCCTCTGTACATTAGAATAAAGCACCATTTATGAGTCAGAAACAATAGTTCTACTATATCAAATTGCCCAAATGGACTTGGCTGCGACTGAGTACCCAGGTTACGTCGGCGGAGTAAGGCTACAGAAATTGTGCGAGCTTACAAGCTGCAGACCTGCAGACATTAGTATGGAGATTATAAATTTTACAAATTCTATATTCACTATATAAATGAATATAAAGTACTTAGCAAATAAGTGCCAAATCACCACAGCAAAATGACCTCTTTTAGATGGGACCCTCCAGGATAATGAGTAATTTATTTGTGCCAATAGGCCTTTTTAGTGAATTTAAGGAAAGCAGGTTCCAGCTATATACTGCACTAATTAATGTCAGCCTAAAGGTGATTAAGAGAGCATAACGAAGAGGTAGGCAGAGAGACCTCCAAATGAAGAGGCCTGTTGACACAAGAGCAGGGTCTTATCTAAAAGAAGTCATCTTGCCATGGTAGATGGGCACAAATGATTTTGTTCAAAATATATTTGATAAGTCCCTCTTATTCATATAGTGAACTAGCAGAAGGACCTGGCTTCGCCTGGGTATATTTACATATTTATTTATTTACATATTTACATCTATTTAATAGTGACCTCTACAGCCCCCACCCTTTAACACTGACCCCATATAGTACCCGTCTGCTTAAAATGGGACCTCCACAGCAGCCCATCCCTTTAACTTTGACCATCACAGCAGCCTGCCCCTTTAACAGTGAGTTTCACAGCACCTCACCCCCTTGCCAGTAACCTGCACAGGGCCCCGCCCCCTTAACAGTGTCCTCTACAGCACCCACCCCTTAACACTAACCATAGGTTACAGTCCCCTTAACTGACCTCCACCATTCCTAGCCCCCTTGACAGAGGTCTCCACAGTGACTGCCCCTTTAACAGTGACTGTCACAGTACCCCGCTGCCCCTTTAATAGTGGTGTTCACAGTCTCATCCTCCCTTAACAGTAACCTCCATAGTGCCTACCCCTTTAACAGTGACCCCCACAGCAGCCTGCCGCCTTAACAGCAACATCCACAGTGCCCTCCCCTTTAACTGTGACCTCCACAGCAGCTAGGGTGGCCACTGGCTTCACACCAGAAAGCCGGACCTCAGCGGCCATGCCCCCAAATGTGAAGCTACGCCCCCGGTCTCCATGACGTCACACCCCTAAACATGAGGCCATGCCCCCTGGCTCCATGAAGACGCAGAGGAGAAGCTGTCTGAGCGTGAGCTACTGAAAGAGTGGACATCCCTGCGTCTGTCCAGGCATTGTGCTGGACGGAGGACAAGGAGCCAGAAAACCAGACTGTCCGGCCTAAAACTGGACGTCTAACCACCCTAACATCAGCCTGCCCCTAGGGTGGTCAGAGATCCAGTTTTAGGCCGGACAGTCCGGCTTTCAGACTCCCTGTCCTCTGTTATGGGCAGGGCCTGGATGGACACAGGGATGTCCTTTTGAAAAGCTCACTCTCAGACAGCAGCATTGTGCAGTCTGAGCATGAGCTGCAGGGAGAAAGTCACCCTCCCTCCCCTGCAGCTGACAGAAGTTGATTTTTACCTTCATTTTTTCAATCCCCATCGGGTGCGGAGTGGAAGGGGCGTGACCTGAATGAGTTGGGGGAGTGACTTAGTGGGACCTGGGGATGGGGCTTTTAAGTCCTTCTTTTGAGGGTGGCCAGAATTACAGGTCGATGCCATAATAATATAGGAGGAAACACAGTGGGTAGCAGTGGAAGAAGACATCTTTTATTACTACTGAACGGTAAATATGTAAAATTTACATTATATGAGGTAATGATTGATGATGAATTAGTCTAAAACATAAGTTATAGTTATGGTAACTGGAATACCCCTTTAACAGTGTCATTCACTGTGCTCTGCCCCTTTAAAGCAGACCTACAGCAGTGAACTGGCTGGGTTGTTATGGAAACCCAGTGTGTGTGAAGACTAACTGCCTGCGAGCTGATAAGGGTCATATGACCAGGCTTCTATTGGCTAATGCATTTTTTGGGAATATCTCAGGAACGGTACATCCTGGAGAGCTGAGACCCGTTCTAAAACCTTCCCGGACACCTAATGTACCTGTGTGCCAAATTTCGTGATTGTAGCTGCGACGGTGCGGATTTCGTTTAGCAGACATACATACATACACACATACATACACTCAGCATTATATATTAGATATAGCACTAGTAAATGTTATAACTAGTGTTGAGTGAATCAAAGCATCCGAAGTGGACTTCATCCACTTGCTTTCGCAGAGGCAGTCTGCTCCTCTCTTGAGTGGAAAAGACCTGCAGAAAGACCTGCACTGAGAGTGATGACGTCATCGCACTCTCTCAGCGTGATTGCATGATGATGTCTCATGAGGTGACCTCATCGCGCTCAGTTCAGGTTTTTCGACAGATCTTTTTAAATCAAGAGAGGACTACCTCTGCGCAAGCAAGTGGATGAGGTGAGTGATTTTTTTCTTTAACTCAAAATGCCATATGATACTCGTGTATTACCGTTTTAACAGCCGTTAGACGGGTGTATTTCTGTTTAAGTGGCCTTTAAAAACAGACCCATTGAATGATAGGCTGAATAGGGTTTTAACTTAGCGATTCATGACAAATTAATTTGGAATGAATAGAATTTCTTGTCAAACTTCGACAAAGCTGCCAAATCGAATTTTTCAAAACTTCGCTCATCTCTAGTTATCTCTTTCTCTTAATAATATAAAAATGAATTTCTGTCTGTCTGTCTCTGTCTGTCTGTCTGTCTGTCTGTTCTCTATGCGCGACCAAACTACTGGACCGATTTTCACCAAATTCGGCACACAGGTACATCAGGTGTCCGGGAAGGTTTTAGACCAGGTCTCATCTCTCTAGGACGTACCGTTCCCGAGATATTCCCAAAATATGATCTCCATTAGCCAACATTACAACTGGGAGCTTTGGTTTTAAACTCCAACTGCCATTCTCTGCAAAGCCACACAGGGAGGGCAGGTTTCCATAACAACCAGGTAATTATCAGCAGCTGAGGATCTCATCCATTTCTATTTACTGACACTGTTAAAGGTATTCCGGTTACCATAAATATAACTTATGTTTTTTTCTATTACTACAGTTCAGTAGTAATAAAAGATGTTTTCCTCCACTGCTGCCTATTGCGTGGGCTCATAAATAAGCATGGTATTGACCTTTAATTCAGGCCACCCTAAAAGAAGTACTTAAAACCCCCGCCCCAGGTCTCACTAAGCCACACCCCCAACTCTGTCAGGCCACACCCCCTTTCACTCCGCAGCCAACAGAGATTGAAAAAATAAAGGTAAAAATCAACTTCTGTCAGCTGCAGGGATGGGTGGGAGGTTGACTTTCTTTCTGCAACAAACACACACAAACATTAAATAAAATAGATTAAATCCACCCATGCGAAGCGTCTTGCTAATCCACGCCCCCGACTCTGTCAGGTCACGCCCCCTCCCACTCCGCAGCCAACGGGAATTGAAAAAATGAAGGTAAAAATAAACTTCTGTTTGCTGCAGGGGTGGGAGGGTGAATTTCTCTCTGCAACGACACACAAAAATTTTAGATGAAATAGACTAATTATAGACTACAACCGTTCGAAGCCTTTTGCTAAGCCACGCCCCGTCTCTGTCAGGCCACGCCCCCTCTCACTCCGCAGCCATTCTGCAACGACACACAGAAACATTAAATGAAATAGATTAAATGCACCTATGCGAAGCGCTTTGCTAAGCCACGCCCCGACTCTGTAAGGCCACGCCCCCTCCCACTCCGCAGCCAACAGGGATTGAAAAAATAAAGGTAAAAATCAACTTCTGTCAGCTGCAGGGATGGGTGGGAGGTTGACTTTCTTTCTGCAACGACACACAGAAACATTAAATGAAATAGATTAAATACACCCATGTGAAGCGTCTTGCTAATCCACGCCCCCGACTCTGTCAGGTTACGCCCCCTCCCACTCCGCAGCCAATGGGGATTGAAAAAATAAAGGTAAAAATAAACTTCTGTTTGCTGCAGGGGTGGGAGGGTGAATTTCTCTCTGCAACGACACACAAAAATTTTAGATAAAATAGACTAATTATAGACTACAACTGTTCGAATCGTCTTGCTAAGTCACGCCCCCAACTCTGTCAGACCACGCCCCCTCTCACTCTGCAGCCATTCTGCAACGACACACAGAAACATTAAATGAAATAGATTAAATCACCTATGCGAAGCGCTTTGTTAAGCCACGCCCCCAACTGTGTCAGGTCACGCCCCCTCCTACTCCGCAGCCAACAGGGATTGAAAAAATGAAGGGAAAAATAAACTTCTGTCAGCTGCAGGGGTGGGAGGGTGAATTTCTCTCTGCAATGACACACAAAATTTTAGATGAAATAGACTAATTTCAGACTACAACCGTTCGAAGCATCTTGATAATCCACACCCCCAACTCTGCCAGGCCATGCCCCCTCCCACTCCGTAGGCAACGGGGATTGAAAAAAATCAGCTGCAGGGGTGGGAGGGTGAATTTCTCTCTGCAATGACACACAAAAATCGTAGATGAAATTGACTAATTTTAGACTACGACCATTCAGTACTAATAAAAGATGTTTTTTTCCACTGCTACCCATTGCGGGTCCCCATAAATTACCATGTCATCGACCTGTAATTCATGCCACTCTGACCCCCGCCCCAGATCTCGCGAAACCACGCTCCGACTCTGTCAGGCCACGCCCCCTCCCACTCCGCAGCCAACGGGGATTGAAAAAATGAAGGTAAAAATCAACTTCTGTCAGCTGCAGGGGCGGGAGGGAGGTTGGATTTCTTTCTGCAACAACATACAGAAACATTAAATGAAATAGATTAAATATACCCGTGCAAAGCAATGTTTTCTTCCACTGTTACCCATGGCGTGTCCTCATAAATTACCATGGCATCGACCTGTAATTCTGGCCACCATCAAAAGAAGGACTTAAAACCCCGCCCTAGGTCTTTCAATGTCACGCCCCCGACTCAGTCAGGCCATGACCCCTCCCACTCCGCAGCCAATGGAGATTGAACAATTGAAGGTAAAAATCAACATCTGTCAGCTGCAGGGATGGGAGGGAGGATGACTTTCTCTCTGCAACGACACACAGAAACATTAAATGAAATAGATCAAATATACCCGCGCAAAGCAATGTTTTCCTCCACTGCTACCCATTGTGTTTCTTCAAATTACCATGGCATTAACCTATAATTCAGGCCACCCTGAAATGAAGGACTTAACCCCCCCCCCCCGTGTCCCATTAAACCACACCCCCTCCCACTCCGCAGCCAATAGGGATTGAAAAAATGAAGGTAAAAATCACCTCCTGTCAGCTACATTGACTTTCTCTCTGCAACAACACACAGAAACATTAAATAAATAGATGAAATATACCCAGGCGAAGCCGGGTCTTTCTGCTAGTCTCTTAATCATATAAAAATGAATTTCTGTCTGTCTGTCTGTCTGTGTGTTCTCTATGCGCGACCAAACTACTGGACCGATTTTCACCAAATTCGGCAGACAGGTACATCAGGTGTCCGGGAAGGTTTTAGACCAGGTCTCATCTCTCTAGGACGTACCGTTCCCGAGATATTCCCAAAATATGATCTCCATTAGCCAACATTACAACTGGGAGCTTTGGTTTTAAACTCCAACTGCCATTCTCTGCAAAGCCACACAGGGAGGGCAGGTTTCCATAACAACCAGGTAATTATCAGCAGCTGAGGATCTCATCCATTTCTATTTACTGACACTGTTAAAGGTATTCCGGTTACCATAAATATAACTTATGTGTTTTTCTATTACTACAGTTCAGTAGTAATAAATGATGTTTTCCTCCACTGCTGCCTATTGCGTGGGCTCATAAATAAGCATGGTATTGACCTTTAATTCAGGCCACCCTAAAAGAAGTACTTAAAACCCCCGCCCCAGGTCTCACTAAGCCACACCCCCAACTCTGTCAGGCCACACCCCCTTTCACTCCGCAGCCAACAGAGATTGAAAAAATAAAGGTAAAAATCAACTTCTGTCAGCTGCAGGGATGGGTGGGAGGTTGACTTTCTTTCTGCAACAACACACACAAACATTAAATAAAATAGATTAAATACACCCATGCGAAGCGTCTTGCTAATCCACGCCCCCGACTCTGTCAGGTCACACCCCCTCCCACTCCGCAGCCAACGGGAATTGAAAAAATGAAGGTAAAAATAAACTTCTGTTTGCTGCAGGGGTGGGAGGGTGAATTTCTCTCTGCAACGACACACAAAAATTTTAGATGAAATAGACTAATTATAGACTACAACCGTTCGAAGCCTTTTGCTAAGCCATGCCCAGTCTCTGTCAGGCCACGCCCCATCTCACTCCGCAGCCATTCTGCAACGACACACAGAAACATCAAATGAAATAGATTAAATGCACCTATGCAAAGCGCTTTGTTAAGCCACGCCCCGACTCTGTAAGGCCACGCCCCCTCCCACTCCGCAGCCAACAGGGATTGAAAAAATAAAGGTAAAAATCAACTTCTGTCAGCTGCAGGGATGGGTGGGAGGTTGACTTTCTTTCTGCAACGACACACAGAAACATTAAATGAAATAGATTAAATACACCCATGTGAAGCGTCTTGCTAATCCACGCCCCCGACTCTGTCAGGTTACGCCCCCTCCCACTCCGCAGCCAATGGGGATTGAAAAAATAAAGGTAAAAATAAACTTCTGTTTGCTGCAGGTGTGGGAGGGTGAATTTCTCTCTGCAACAACACACAAAAATTTTAGATAAAATAGACTAATTATAGACTACAACTGTTCGAATCGTCGTGCTAAGTGACGCCCCCAACTCTGTCAGACCACGCCCCCTCTCACTCTGCAGCCATTCTGCAACGACACACAGAAACGTTAAATGAAATAGATTAAATCACCTATGCGAAGCGCTTTGTTAAGCCACGCCCCCAACTGTGTCAGGTCACGCCCCCTCCTACTCCGCAGCCAACGGGAATTGAAAAAATGAAGGTAAAAATAAACTTCTGTTTGCTGCAGGGGAGGGAGGGTGAATTTCTCTCTGCAACGACACACAAACATTTTAGATGAAATAGACTAATTATAGACTACAACCATTCAAAGCTTTTTGCTAAGCCACGCCCCGTCTCTGTCAGGCCACGCCCCCTCTCACTCCGCAGCCATTCTGCAACGACACACAGAAACATTAAATGAAATAGATTAAATCACCTATGCGAAGCGCTTTGTTAAGCCACACCCCCAACTGTGTCAGGTCACGCCCCCTCCCACTCCGCAGCCAACAGGGATTGAAAAAATGAAGGGAAAAATAAACTTCTGTCAGCTGCAGGGGTGGGAGGGTGAATTTCTCTCTGCAATGATACACAAAATTTTAGATGAAATAGACTAATTTCAGACTACAACCGCTCGAAGCATCTTGATAATCCACACCCCCAACTCTGCCAGGCCATGCCCCCTCCCACTCCGTAGGCAACGGGGATTGAAAAAAATCAGCTGCAGGGGTGGGAGGGTGAATTTCTCTCTGCAATGACACACAAAATTTTAGATGAAATAGACTAATTTCAGACTACAACCGTTTGAAGCATCTTGATAATCCACACCCCCAACTCTGCCAGGCCACGCCCCCTCCCACTCCGCAGGCAACGGGGATTGAAAAAAATCAGCTGCAGGGGTGGGAGGGTGAATTTCTCTCTGCAACGACACACAAAAATCGTAGATGAAATTGACTAATTTTAGACTACGACCATTCAGTACTAATAAAAGATGTTTTTTTCCACTGCTAACCCATTGCAGGTCCCCATAAATTACCATGTCATCGACCTGTAATTCATGCCACTCTGACCCCCGCCCCAGATCTCGCGAAACCACGCTCCGACTCTGTCAGGCCACGCCCCCTCCCACTCCGCAGCCAACGGGGATTGAAAAAATGAAGGTAAAAATCAACTTCTGTCAGCTGCAGGGACGGGAGGGAGGTTGGATTTCTTTCTGCAACAACATACAGAAACATTAAATGAAATAGATTAAATATACCCGTGCAAAGCAATGTTTTCTTCCACTGTTACCCATGGCGTGTCCTCATAAATTACCATGGCATCGACCTGTAATTCTGGCCACCATCAAAAGAAGGACTTAAAACCCCGCCCTAGGTCTTTCAATGTCACGCCCCCGACTCAGTCAGGCCATGACCCCTCCCACTCCGCAGCCAATGGAGATTGAACAATTGAAGGTAAAAATCAACATCTGTCAGCTGCAGGGATGGGAGGGAGGATGACTTTCTCTCTGCAACGACACACAGAAACATTAAATGAAATAGATGAAATATACCCAGGCGAAGCCGGGTCTTTCTGCTAGTCTCTTAATAATATAAAAATGAGTTTCTGTCTGTCTGTCTGTTCTCTATGCGCGACCAAACTACTGGACCGATTTTCACCAAATTCGGCACACAGGTACATCGGGTGTCCGGGAATGTTTTAGACCAGGTCTCATCTCTCTAGGACGTACCGTTCCCGAGATATTCCCAAAATATGATCTCCATTAGCCAACATTACAACTGGGAGCTTTGGTTTTAAACTCCAACTGCCATTCTCTGCAAAGCCACACAGGGAGGGCAGGTTTCCATAACAACCAGGTAATTATCAGCAGCTGAGGATCTCATCCATTTCTATTTACTGACACTGTTAAAGGTATTCCGGTTACCATAAATATAACTTATGTGTTTTTCTATTACTACAGTTCAGTAGTAATAAAAGATGTTTTCCTCCACTGCTGCCTATTGCGTGGGCTCATAAATAAGCATGGTATTGACCTTTAATTCAGGCCACCCTAAAAGAAGTACTTAAAACCCCCGCCCCAGGTCTCACTAAGCCACACCCCCAACTCTGTCAGGCCACACCCCCTTTCACTCCGCAGCCAACAGAGATTGAAAAAATAAAGGTAAAAATCAACTTCTGTCAGCTGCAGGGATGGGTGGGAGGTTGACTTTCTTTCTGCAACAACACACACAAACATTAAATAAAATAGATTAAATACACCCATGCGAAGCGTCTTGCTAATCCACGCCCCCGACTCTGTCAGGTCACGCCCCCTCCCACTCCGCAGCCAATGGGAATTTAAAAAATGAAGGTAAAAATAAACTTCTGTTTGCTGCAGGGGTGGGAGGGTGAATTTCTCTCTGCAACGACACACAAAAATTTTAGATGAAATAGACTGATTATAGACTACAACCGTTCGAAGCCTTTTGCTAAGCCATGCCCCGTCTCTGTCAGGCCACGCCCCCTCTCACTCCGCAGCCACTCTGCAACGACACACAGAAACATTAAATGAAATAGATTAAATGCACCTATGCGAAGCGCTTTGCTAAGCCACACCCCGACTCTGTAAGGCCACGCCCCCTGCCACTCCGCAGCCAACAGGGATTGAAAAAATAAAGGTAAAAATCAACTTCTGTCAGCTGCAGGGATGGGTGAGAGGTTAACTTTCCTTCTGCAATGACACACAGAAACATTAAATGAAATAGATTAAATATTACCATGTGAAGTGTCTTGCTAATCCACGCCCCCGACTGTCAGGTCATGCCCCCTCCCACTCTGCAGCCAACGGGGATTGAAAAAATAAAGGTAAAAATAAACTTCTGTTAGCTGCAGGGGTGGGAGGGTGAATTTCTCTCTGCAACGACACACAAAAATTTTAGATAAAATAGACTAATTATAGACTACAACTGTTCGAATCGTCTTGCTAAGTCACGCCCCCAACTCTGTCAGACCACGCCCCCTCCCACTCTGCAGCCTTTCTGCAACGACACACTGAAACATTAAATGAAATAGATTAAATCACCTATACGAAGCGCTTTGCTAAGCCACACCCCCAACTGTGTCAGGTCATGCCCCCTCCCACTCCGCAGCCAACAGGGATTGAAAGAATGAAGGGAAAAATAAACTTCTGACAGCTGCAGGGGTGGGAGGGTGAATTTCTCTCTGGAATGACACACAAAATTTTAGATGAAATAGACTAATTTCAGACTACAACCGTTCAAAGCATCTTGATAATCCACACCCCCAACTCTGCCAGGCCACGCCCCCTCCCACTCCGCAGGCAACAGGGATTGAAAAAAATCAGCTGCAGGGGTGGGAGGGTGAATTTCTCTCTGCAACGACACACAAAAATCGTAGATGAAATTGACTAATTTTAGACTACGACCATTCAGTACTAATAAAAGATGTTTTTTTCCACTGCTACCCATTGCGGGTCCCCATAAATTACCATGTCATCGACCTGTAATTCATGCCACTCTGACCCCCGCCCCAGATCTCGCGAAACCACACGCCGACTCTGTCAGGCCATGCCCCCTCCCACTCTGCAGCCAACGGGGATTGAAAAAATGAAAGTAAAAATCTACTTCTGTCAGCTGCAGGGGTGGGAGGGAAGTTGGATTTCTTTCTGCAATGACATACAGAAACATTAAATGAAATAGATTAAATATACCCGTGCAAAGCAATGTTTTCTTCCACTGCTACCCATTGTGTTTCCTCAAATTACCATGGCATTAACCTATAATTCAGGCCACCCTGAAATGAAGGACTTAACCCCCCACCCGTGTCCCATTAAATCACACCCCCTCCCACTCCGCAGCCAATAGGGATTGAAAAAATGAAGGTAAAAATCCATTTCTGTCAGCTGCATTGACTTTCTCTCTGCAACGACACACAGAAACATTAAATAAATAGATGAAATATACCCAGGCGAAGCCGGGTCTTTCTGCTAGTATATTATAAAAATGAGTTTCTGTCTGTCTGTCTGTCCATCTGTCTGTCTGTTCTCTATGCGCGACCAAACTACTGGACCAATTTTCACCAAATTCGGCACACAGGTACATCAGGTGTCCAGGAAGGTTTTAGACCAGGTCTCAGCTCTCTAGGACGTACCGTTCCCAAGATATTCCCAAAATATGATCTCTATTAGCCAATATTAGTCTGGGAGCATTTCACTTCAAATTCCAACTGCCATTTTCTCCATATGCACACAGGTTTCCATAACAACCTAGCCAGGTAATTAGCAGCCAGCTGAGGAGCTCAGCCATTTCTATTCACTGCTATAAAGGGGCAGAGCACTGTGGATGACACTGTTAAAGGGGTATTCCGGCTACCATAAATATAACTTATGTTTTAGACTAATTTTAGACTACGACCGTTCAGTAGTAATAAAAGATGTTTTTTTCCACTGCTCGCCATTGCGTGTCCTCATAAATTACCATGGCATCCACCCCCTAAAGAAGGACTTAAAACCCCCGCCCGAGGTCTCGCTAATCCACGCCCCTGACTTGGTCAGGTCATGCCCCCTCCCACTCTGCAGCCAATGGGGACTGAAAAAATGAAGGTAAAAATCAACTTCTGTCAGCTGCATTGACTTTCTCTCTGCAACAACACACAGAAACATTAAATGAAATAAATGAAATAGACTAATTTCAGACTACAACCGTTCAGTAGTAATAAAAGATGTTTTTTTCCACTGCTTGCCATTGCGTGTCCTCATAAATTACCATGTGTCACGTACCGTGTGGTTATCGTGACACGTTTTCAATGTTGCTCATGTTTGTGCCCTGGTATTTGGATTTGGTTGTATGCTGGTTGCCAGGGGCAACGTGTAAATTGGTGGTGTCTCGGTTGTTCTCCGTGACACAGCTTCCATGTTGCTCATGTTTGTGTCCTGGCATTCTGGCTGCGGTAGTAGGCCGTGGTTGCCAGGGGCAACGTGTAGTTTTGGTTGCTGGTATGTTCCCTGATTGCATACTTCCCTCCTTCCCTGTCTGGTTCTCATGGGGTTAACATATTGACCTGGGTGTGGTCACTAGGTGCTTTTATTCTGTTGTTGCTAGCCTGGTGGGTGAGTTGTGCTCCAGCCTCCGTTGGTGCTGGAGCTATGCACCTTTCCTGGGATTCCATCTGCCCAGTCCTTGTGGCCACTTAATATGTCATCGAGGTCTTCCCGAGGTCCTCTCATCCCCTTCCCTTATTCCTGTTATTTGGTTTATGTACGGGTGGGTGTTTGGTCTGTGACTGCCATGTGTCTTCTGACATGGAGTCCAGACATTTCCTGTATGTATGTGCCTTCGGTGAGAGGGCTCCAGGGTTCCCCGGAGGGGGAACAGCGATACTGTGAGTTGTTGCCGGTGAGCTGGTTCCTGGGTGTGTTGTGTGTACTGAGTCCTGTTAGGTGTTCGGGTTCCAGTACATGTGCCTGGGCTCCAGTCTTTGGTGTATGGACTGCTGGTGTTTCTATCAGCAGTATCAGCAGGTAAGTTGCCAGGTGCACCGGGACCATTCTGGAGGTGCAGTCAGTGAGTTCTGGATAAGTGCATCCCTACCATCTGGGGCTCTGTGAAGAACGGGGCTCACTGGGTTTCTGCCCTCTGGGTTTGGTTTCTGGTGTTTCCGGTGCACTTGGTTCAGTGGTTTTCCTTGCCACTGGCTTCTTGCCTGCTGATCAGTTTTCATCTCACTGTAGTGTATCGGTGTATGCTCGGTGTGGAGTTTCCCCTCCCACACCGTAGCGTGACACCATGGCATCGACCTGTAATTCAGGCCACCTTCAAAAGAAGGACTTAAAAACCCCGCCCCAGGTCTTGCTAAGCCACGCCCCTGACTCAGTCAGGCCACGCCCCCTCCCACTCCGCAGCCAACGGGGATTGTAAAAATGAAGCTAAAATTCAACTTCTGTCAGCTGCAAGGGTGGGTGGGAGGTTGACTTTCTTTCTGCAATGACAACCAGAAACACTAAATGAAATAGATTAAATACACCCGTGCAAAGCAATGTTTTCTCCCACTGATACCCATTGCGCGTCCTCATAAATTACCATGGTATCAACCTTTAATTCAGGCCACCCTCAAAAGAAGGACTTAAAAGCAACCCCCTCCAAAGTCCAGCTAAACCACGCCCCTGACCCGATCAGGTCACGCCCCCTCCCACTCCGCAGCCAATGGGCATTGAAAAAATGAAGGTAAAAATCAACTACTGTCAGCTGCATTGACTTTCTCTCTGCAACGACAAACACAAACACTAAATGAAATAGACAAAATATACCCAGGCAAAGCCGGGTCCTTCTGCTAGTAACCTATAAATTCAGTGTTTGTAGACTACTGTTTCATTATTTGGTTTTGGATTTTCATTCATAGATATGCACACCTGAACATTTACTTCATTTCATAGGATGTGTTGACTACATTTTGTTTTTAAAGGGTCAAAATGAGGAAAGTAAACAGAAGTAAAATCAGTAGACAAGAGGTTAGTCAGGAGACAAACCAATGTTGGCACATGAAGGGTATCAGGAGCAGGGTATAAGCACTAAGCACATATAGACAACAAACAACAGACAGGAGCAAGGACGCATACAAAACCATAGGCATTGACTCAGTCATTGAGTCAGTACCTGATTTAAATCCTCTACATAGCGCTCTGATTGGACCTTGTGTCAAAGCCCTGACTGGCTCAGCATGATTCTCTCTAGGCTGATGAGGCAGGGCTTGGCTGGTCAGCAGTCCAACCTTCCATGAATGGCAGTGTTGCTCCTGATGTCCACAAGCACCACCTCATGGACTGGAGCGGTGGCTGCTTGGCAGAGAAATAGACATTGCTGGATTGTGATTAGGTAAGCTCTTGAAAGGTACAGTTAAATATCCAAAATATGTAAACTGGTTTGGTGGTTGGCGTTGGAACCATGGCCGATGTATATTTCCTCTAAGAACTCAGATGTCTTGTCAGCAAACATGCTGGTAGATCTGGCCCTAGACTAATGTACAATATTTATGTAAGCATTGGTTACAAAGATTAGATTGTGAGGCCAACTAGGGACAGAGACAAGGTGACGGTCATGGCTCCTCCCTGCAAAATGACCTATGCACAGGTCACACAGCAAGATGAAAACTCTCCATAAGATGTCATCTACAGACTACAGGTTCTTATAGTCTGTCTGCATGTTTTTATTGCTGTTAACAGCAGCTCAGGCAAGATGGTCATCCACATATTTACAGTACGTACAGAAAATATGATAACATAAAAATAAAACATTATAAAAAATAATATTTAGCAGTATCTGGTTTTAGTTAGAAACAGTATAAATGATACATTTGTAACTGATTACTAATAGTAATAAAATAAAAGCCACAAAAATTGTAAAATCTATTAAGTGGGGACAGTATATAATGATCGTTTTTAACTGCTGTGCTACTACTCTGCTGGCTCCACAGTCACCCTGATTCTATCTTCCCTACAATCAATACAAATTGACAAGCCTTATCTCATTGCTATGTCAACCACCATTTACTGTCAACTTAGCTCAGATTGGGGGGATTTTAAAGTTTTCTTGACAATTGCTACCTAGTATTCCTTGTACATGTTGCTTGCCTCTGAGTTACTGAATATCTGGATGTTACTTGCCGTGATTCTTTTCTCTGTTTGTAGTTTCCTTAGTTCTTTCTGGTTGTGATGTATCTGCTGGACTTTCAATCCTGAATTTATTTTCTGATGCTGCCACTAGAGATAAGTGGATCACTTAAAATTCGATTCAGGCTAGATTTCAGACAGATGAGTTGAACGATTCAATTAAAATCCGAGTCTATTCTACCCAAATCAAAAGTGCTCCACTTGGCATGAAATGTGTGTATGATACTCAGGTCTCCTTGGGTTCATCTGCTAGTTCCTGTAGCGCAGTTGCTACTGACTATAGACTATGCTAAGGGCTGCTGCTAACAAAGTTGTGTAGGACAGCACTGAATAGCTATGGAGAATATGTACATATTCCAGAGTGGGTTGGTCCACACTCCTACTATTCAATCCAAAAAGCAGAAACAATATCAAACATGCTTCAGAAAGACCATCTATTGTAAGGGGTCAAAATTGCATTTTAATGTATGTTGTTGGATTAAAGAAGTCTAATGGATGATGGATACCGTTTCCTCTTCTACTGGGGTTACCATGTTGCAAGGTGTGAACCAAGAGTGGACAAAAGGACTACCATAGACACTGAAACTGAGGTTGACCTGTGTCAATCTGTTCATGGTCATCGAGCATCCACTACGTAGAAAACAGAAGACAAATATAACTAAAACTATTCAGACCTACTATACAAATGCTAGATATGGCTGGTCAAGGAGTTTATTCATCAACCAGTGGGCACATAGATCTCTTTCAAAAAGGTAGAAAAATACATGTAATGGACCAAAGGTTCTATAAGTCAATGTCTCACTTTAAAAACAATTTTAGCAGAGGACTGAGGTATTTCCTAACCCAAGATGCGAAGTAGTGGACAGATCCACAGTTTCCATCTTTTGACTGTCAAAACATGTCATTGATACAGTCTCACTACTAACACTTTTTGATTATTTTCCTTTAAAAGTTTTCTATTCGACTTTAGCTATATTTTTTAGTCTATCATATGAGATCGAAAATGATGGTATACCGTATAAAAGGTTACCAAAGAAAACTAATAATATGGAGAGTGAAGGTTATGCAATCCATCCAACAGATCACCATCCTGCCAATCCTGACTGCTAGAGTAACCTTGATACTGCTTATTACTTTAATGGTGTCTGTACCCCTATCACTGCTGAATTATTCAATTGCTGCCCAAGTCAATAACCTGTTATTTTCTCTACTCTTTACAGTACAAGAAACTGTTGCCCGTTAGGTGTCTACTGACCCTGTTAAAATGAATATCCAACACTCACAGAGCTTCTTACCCTCACCTGGTTATGTGAGTTATCACAGCGGAAATCAATACAGACTATGTCTGTTGGTCTTCGTAGTGCTTTAATTAAGAAGAAGGCATTTCGGGAGCAGAAAGAAGATTTTTCACGTATCATTGTGCTCTACATGTGGGACTTGATCATTTCATCCTGAGATACAGTCACGGTTAGTTCTGTTTGAATATGACTTCATAGAGCAAGGAAGCGTATTGATTTTTACCTCACTTTAGATTACTCTAAGGTTCTGAGTCTGCATTTAAAGTGATGTATAAGACATGCTATGATTATGGGGCAAGTTTCAATGCTGCACAAATTAGAGCATTGATTATAACTATTGCATTTGCTGTCAGACTGTGCGACTTCTACTTTAACATTTGCATAATACTTGGAGAGTATATCATTCATATATAAGAAGTGGTTATAACACTATGACCTTCAAGGAGCTATCTGGCTGGGAAACAAAATATAGGGGCAGAATAGATTAAAAAGGAAAAATAATCATTACTCACCTTATTAATTTCATACAGCTCTTGTCCCAACACTTCCTAGGTTTCCACCAGTATCTTATTTCTGGTCCCTCTCCACCCAGAAATGTGACAAATCACTGGCTGCGATAGGTCACTGGTAAAGCAGGTGATTGGGCGAGCTGGTACATTTCCTGTGTCATGAGGGACTAGAAAGTAGAGACCTGTGGTGGATGTAGGAAACTCTGGAAGAGGTGCAGCAGCAGATCAGTAAGGTGAGCACTGCTTTTTTAACTTTTGTAAAATAAAAATTCCCAGCTGGACAACCCCTTTAAAAGTTGGTATGACCCTTTGCCCACCACTAAAGCCATGATTCAATTGATAAGGAGTAATAATACAGTTGACTAACACTTATCACTGACATTTTGTTCACAGGCCAAACATAACTTTAAGGGGTATCCCAATTAACCAAATGAATAGCTGCCCCCTTCAGTCATGGGTCGTTGATGCACTGTGAGAATGCCCAAACGGTCTGGCCATTCCTCAATAAGTATGTTGCTTTTAGTGTAGCAATCGGTCCATACCTTTTTCCAGTGACAAAAATGTATCTGAACTTTTCAATCTGAGATCTGGTATATTTAAAATTTTTAATATGAGCACTAATATTTCTTAAAAGGGTTATCCCATGAATAATGTGAAAAATGAATATCAGACTTCATATAGTACATGACGATCTCTTTCTAACAAAGCTAGAACCAGCCCTGTACCTCACATGGATCGACAGTTCTCCCCATTCATTGCTCTGCTAGATTTATAGCAAGCTGGCAGCTCAAGGGGAGTGTCTTTTCTGCTGCAGTTAAGGGGGTGTGTCCATGATCTCCCTATCACAGCTCAGGAGGTAGATAAAGGATGGAATTGAGCATGTATGGCCATCTCAGTGAGCAGGTCAAAGAAATAAGAAAAAGAACAAACAGCAGGTGGCGCTATATACATACATTTTATTGAATAACACAGTGGTTATGCAAAATGTTTAATTACATGAAATTACAGAAGTATTCAGATCCAGGTGCTGGTTTGAAAACTATAGACTATTTTTTGTGGGACAACCCCATTTAAGTTTTCTGAAAACTTAAAGGGGCTAACCCATGAAAACTATTATTATGTGACATGGTAGCGCTACGTAAATGCCTCCATCCTGCTATCTGGGACAGGCACTGGTGCCAAGTCACTCACGTAGCTTCTGCCCGCTGCAGCCTGACCTCTAGTTCTCTTTCTGTGTGTGTATTATAGTCTATTCATTGATGCTTTTCTTTCCAGCACTGCAAGGGTTAATTCCCCTTTTTGCTCTGTTTAGCCTTTTAAGTATTGAGTTCATTAGCCCTCCTATATATGGCGGGTTGCTTGTTTTAACCGTGCGTGAGCAGTAAATTCCTTTTGTTTTCCCTTTCTTGCTAGGCCCTGCAAAAGAGATATAATCTGTTTGTCTGTGTACTGTGTTCTGCTAGTTTCCAGTATCATGATGCCTAACCTGACCCATGCCTGTTCACCGTACTGACCCAGAACTGCCTGCCCTGACCACTGTACTGTTTCACGAATTTGCATGTGCTCTGTCTGACCTGACCCCTGCCTGTTTCCTGACTGTGTGTATTGCCTGATCCCTTGGTGCTTGGCACTGATGTCTCTGACCCAAGAGGGTCAGCAGCCAACCACACCTGGACTATTCCAAAAGGTAGCAGGATGTCTTTTTAGGGGTTAAAGGGTGAAAACCAGGAGACCACTAGGATACTCAGGACGTACTCAAAGTCCAATAAGTTGGTTGGAATCATGGGTTCACGATAATTGCCGGTAATACTATGCAATGAATAGGGTGTTTGAAAAGTATTATTGCTTTATACATGCAACAAAATTATTGTTCATTTTCTATGTACATTACATTTTCTTCTCTGGTGGTGTCCCAGTTTCCTTCCTGCTAGCATAGTGATCTTATAGTGCAGGAGGTAAAGTGCTCCAGACATCTTTAATTCATAGAAAGGGAAGAATGTTGTATAGATAAGCAAATAACCAAGTAAAAAAAGAGTTTTAACCCTTAGGACACCGGAGGTTTTTGCGTTTTCATTTTTCTTCTCTATCTTCCTTGAGCCATAATTTTTTATTTTTCTGTTCACAAAGCTGCATGAGGGTTTACTTTTTGTGGGAAAAGTTCTACTTTCTAATGTCGCCATTTAATATGGCATACAATGAAATGGGAAGCAGAAAAAAAGTCCAAATGGGGTGGAATTGAGAAAAAAAAAAAACAATTCCTCCACCGTTTTATGGGTTTTGTTCCCACGGCATTCACTTTGTGGTAAAAGCTGACCAGTGCCCTTCATTCTCTGAGTCAGTACAATTACAACGATACCACATATGTATAGTTTTTAAACGTCTAAATAGTGTAAAAATGAATTTAAACTTTGAAAATAATTTGTTTTTTACATCACCATATTCTGACCCCCATAACTTTTTTATAGTTATATCTACTGAGCTGTGTGGGGGGCTCATTTTTTTGCGGGACAATCTGTAGTTTTTATTTATACCATTTTGGAGTGTGTGTGACTTTTTGATCACATTTTATTAAAAGTGCCCTGTCTGACCCAGGAAGAAGTACAGCGACGTCTTAAAAAGATTAAAATAGACAAATCACCTGGACCGGATGGCATACATCCCCATATCCTAAGAGAATTAAGTAATGTCATAGCCAGACCCTTATTTCTGATATTTAAGGACTCTATACTGACAGGGAGTGTTCCACAGGATTGGCGCATCGCAAATGTGGTGCCAATATTCAAAAAGGGTCCAAAATCAGAGCCTGGCAACTATAGGCCGGTAAGTTTAACATCTGTCGTGGGCAAACTGTTTGAGGGTTTTCTAAGAGATGCTATCTTGGAGTACCTCAATGAATATAAGCAAATAACTTCATATCAGCATGGCTTCATAAGGGATCGGTCATGTCAAACCAATTTAATAATTTTCTATGAGGAGGTAAGTTCTAGACTTGACCACGGCGAATCAATGGATGTCGTATACCTGGACTTCTCCAAAGCATTAGACACGGAACCACATAAAAGGTTAGTATATAAAATGAGAATGTTTGGACAGGGAGAAAACAGAGGGTGGTTATTAACAGTACACATTCAGATTGGGTCACTGTCACTAGTGGAGTACCACAGGGGTCAGGATTGGGTCCTATTCTCTTCAATATATTTATCAATGATCTTGTAGAAGGCTTGCACAGTAAAATATCAATTTTTGCAGATAGCGCTAAACTGTGTAAAGTAATTAACACAGAAGAGGACAGTACACTGCTACAGATGGATCTGGATATACTGGAGGCTTGGGCAGAGAAGTGGCAGATGAGGTTTAACACTGACAAATGTAAGGTTATGCATATGGGAAGGAAAAATGCAAGTCACCAGTACATACTAAATGGTAAAACATTGGGTAACTCTGATATGGAAAAGGAACTAGGAATTTTAGTGAACAGCAAACTAAGCTGCAGAAACCATTTTCAGACAGCTGCTGCCAAGGCCAATAAGATAATGGGTTGCATCAAAAGAGGCATAGATGCCCGTGATGAGAACATAGTCCTGCCACTTTACAAATCACTAGTCAGACCACACATGGAGTACTGTGTACAGTTCTGGGCTCCTGTGAATAAGGCAGACATGGCAGAGCTGGAGAGGGTTCAGAGGAGGGCAACTAAAGTAATAACTGGAATGGGTGGACTACAGTACCCAGAAAGATTATCAAAATTAGGGTTATTCACTTTAGAAAAAAGACGACTGAACATACATATGAATAACTATGTATAAATATATCAGGGGTCAGTACAGAGATCTCTCCCATCATTTATTTATCCCCAGGACTGTGACTGTGACGAGGGGACATCCTCTGCGTCTGGAGGAAAGAAGGTTTGTACACAAACATAGAAGATTATTCTTTACAGTAAGAGCAGTAAGACTATGGAACTCTCTGCCTGAGGAGGTGGTGATGGTAAGTTCACTAAAAGAGTTCAAGAGGGGCTTGGATGTATTTCTGAAGTGTAATAATATTACAGGTTATAGTTACTAGAGAGGGGTCGTTGGGGGGAGCGTGTCCTGACTATGGCGGCGTGAAGACGCTTTTGGTGAGAGCTTCCGCCACAAGCACACTAGCACCGTTTTACTAGCCCTACCTTAGGAGATCGAGTGGCTAAATGGTGCGGACAAGAAAGGGCTCCACAGCCGGTCCCTCCACACAAGCACCTGAGACGGGCCGCGGCAACATCCAGCAGTTCTTCACCCCGGAGGGGCACACGGTAACAGGCCGCAATCCCAACGCGGCAGCTTTCACTCCCATGGCGCAGAAAGCATCTGGGGCGACCCAGGCTCCACAACCTCCGATAGCCCCGCCGCCTAATAGGCACCCACATGAGGGGTTTCTAGAGCCAGGGACGCATGAGAGTCCAGCGGCAGCAGCGACAGCGCAGGGGCTGCGGCCCGCTCACACGTGGCAGCCGCCATCTTCTCAGGGGGAGCCAGGGGACCAAACGCATGCATCATCCTGCGCAGCCCAAGAGCTCATGAGACCTGCAGTCTCTCTGCCTTCACGATTACAAGAGACAGAGGTGTGGGACTGGAAGGAACACATGAAATTGCTCCCTACAAAACAAGATATGGAGCAGTTTATAGCACGATTGGAAGCATCACACAAGCAGGAATTACAGGCAATTTCTAATAATTTGCAACTGGTGGAGGAAAGAGTAGATGAAATGGCGTCACATCAGGACGAGCTGTCAGCCAAAATGGATGAGTTGGAGAGCAGAGGAGAAGTCAGAGATCAACACCTAAGTCAGCTCTATCGCCTCCATGAAGATATCGAAAACAGAAATAGGAGGAATAATATTAGGATCAGAGGCCTCCCGGAAGCTATAACCAATGTTGATTTAATTCCTGCATTACAGGACTTTTTCAAAAAGATCCTTGCTAGACCTATCTCAGATGATTTGGAAATAGATAGGGCTCATAGGACCCTGGGTCCTCCCAATCCTGACATCTCTAAACCTAGAGACGTGATCTGCCGCATGCATTATTACACCGTAAAAGAAGAGATAATGCGGAAAGTGCGTAATCAACAATTTATTGAGTATGAAGGAGCGAAAGTATTTTTCCTTCAGGATCTGGCTCGTTCTACCCTCCTGCAGCGCAAAGCTTTACGTCCCCTGCTGGACTGTTTGCGTGAAAGAGAGATTCCTTACATGTGGGGATACCCATTTCAGCTGGTGGTACGGCGTAATGGCAAGAGATTTGAGCTCCGGGATCCTGCGGAATTAGCAGATTTCACGGCTGCACTGGGACTGCCTGATATTTCTTTGCCGGACTGGAACATTATTCCTCCTCTGCCAACTCGCTTTTCTGTTTGGAAGACCAACAGAGCTGGATCCAGAAGAGTCTCTCCTACATCATCTCATCCTGATTGAGGGACGCTTAGTAATCATTCTCTTTTAGAGGTTTAATATAGTGGCCTTCTAAGGATGGTTGAATACTACTTACATGTCTTAGTTGGTGGTCCTGGTTTCTAACAGGGCTCTTGTTGGGTGGAGAAAATTTGGGGAGTTTATAACATGTGCCATGTTGCAGTTTCTATAGTGGTGAGAAGGGTAGAGAGCATTGTGTTCTCCTTTTGCTCCCCTTCTGATCTACATTCTAAGCTATCTGGTTTCGCATAAAGGAAGTAAAGATGACCCCGCACCACATTATAGAGAGTTAGGCGATAAACCACGGTTTATGTTGAGAGTAGCAATATTGTGGTGGACTATTCACCTGCTATTGGAAGACCAACCCCGTTTTTTTTTTTTTGAACGTTAGACGTTCTCTTCCTCTAGTCAGAGGTGTTTTTGTTTTGGTGTAGTCTACTAGGCACGCCTTTTCAAGGCCTGAATACAGGCCTATTTTGAGTTGCGGGTTAACTTCAGGTGGAGGAGGAGATCTAAAAAGGGCCCCCCCCCCTTTTTTTTTTTTAATCCATTATCCTCTTATTTCTTTAATCCTCTTTCTTCCTAACCTTACCCCTCATTCCTTTCCCTGTCTTTTTGTCCGTCTTGTTAAGTCTGGTGAGATTAGTATATTTGAGATAGCTCTATTGACAATGGGTTCGCCGGGTTCTGTTAAACTAGCTTCATTAAATGTGAGAGGATTTAATATACCTGAGAAAAGAACCAAGATCTTGAATACATTAAGTAAAGAGAAAACGCAGATTATTTTATTGCAAGAAACACATTTTAAATCTGGAAATATTCCGTACATAAGGTCTAGAGAGTATAAGACTTGGTTCCATAGTTCAAATCCAGAATCGAAATCCAAAGGTGTATCAATCGCCATACATAAATCTTTCCCCTGTTCTGTTTTAGATTCCAGAATATGTCAGCAGGGAAGATATGTCTTTATCAAGCTGGCTGTCCATGGGAGAACGTACACGATTGGTAATGTATATCTGCCTAATGTTGGTCAGGGCACAGCTCTTGCTAAAATAATGTCTAGATTGAACTCGTTTATAGAAGGAGTTTTCCTTCTTGGAGGAGACTTCAATATGACATTGGACCCAAGACTTGATAACTCTATGAGTAGATCGCTAATCTCTGCTTCCACAATCTCCAAGGTGCGCTCGGTTCTTTATAGTAGACGTTTGGTAGACGTGTGGCGTATTTTGCATGCGAAAGATAGGGACTACACCTATTACTCACCGGCCCATCAGACATATAGCAGGATAGACATGTTCCTGATCTCCCACCATGCTCTCAGTTATCTTCCCATATCTGAGATAGGTTCAGCCCTATGGTCTGACCATGCACCGGTGTTCCTCACACTCCATTTACCAGATCTAGTCAAAAAGGAATGGACTTGGCGGCTTAATGAGGCCTTACTTAAAGATCTCATATGCAAGCAAGCAATAGAAAAAACGATCAAAGAATTCGTGGAGAACCATGCCTCGGATCCCACGGCTCCTCCTATGCAATGGGAAGCCCTAAAATGCGTGTTAAGGGGAACTTTCATACAACATGGGGCGAGACTTAAAAAGGAGAAAGAAGCACATATACATTCCTTACTCACACAACTACATAATCTGGAGACTAATCATAAACGGTCCCCCTCTGAGGCTTTATTGCAGGAATTAACGGCTGTGCGGGACAAATTAAAAAAAGCCATAGACAAAAAATCAATGCTTTCTAATGAAAGGTTTCACAGTTATTTATTCGAAAATGCCAATAAGTGTGGCAGAGGGCTGGCTAGATTATTACATCCTAGAGTCACTAACACTTATATCCCAGTTCTTACCGATAATAGTGGTCAGTCAATTCACCACCCTGCCCATATAGCAGAGAATTTTCGCAATTACTATGACTCGCTGTACAGCATTAAGGGACAATTCTCAGACATGCCATTGGAGAATCTAAAGTCCCGCATAAGCACTTATTTACAAGAAACAGCTCTACCAAGGGTTCCAAGCGAACAGTGTTCAGATTTGGACGCACCTATCTCAGAATCGGAAATAAGGCAAGTTTTATCTTCCCTCAAAAATGGGAAAAGTCCGGGGCCGGATGGCTTCACTGCGGCATTTTTTAAGCGTTTTCAGGACTCACTTATACCCTTCATAATTAAGGTATTTAATAGCATCTCGCCAATGAGTCCTTTCCCAAAACAGTCGTTAGAAGCCCACATAGTGGTTCTACCTAAACCCAATAAGGATCCAACTATTTGTAGTAATTACAGACCAATATCCCTGATAAATTGTGACATAAAGTTGTACTCGAAAGTCTTAGCCAATAGATTGGGGAAAATACTCCTGGATATAATCCACAAAGACCAGGTCGGCTTTGTGCCGCTCAGAGAGGCCAGAGACAATACTTCCAAAACTATCTCTCTAATTTCGCATGCCCAGAAAAAACAAGTACCTTTATGTTTAATGTCGGTAGATGCAGAAAAAGCATTCGACAGTGGGGTCACTGACAGATTTTGACAAGTTATATAAAAGGATATTGCAAGAGGAGCGCTATCTTTATTATATAAAGTTTTAATGACTCTGTGTAATGGAGAGAGAGCTCCATTCATTGGAAAATGGGAAGCAGACTTGCAGGTTACGTTTAACGAAGCAGAAGTCTTTAGGATGTGTGCGTTCTCCCATGGACTGTCAATGTCAGCACAGGTAAAAGAGAAGAATTACAAAATTCTCTCTAGGTGGTATTACTGTCCTACTATATTACATCGCATGTACCCTACAGTCTCGGATACCTGCTGGAGATGTGAGAGAGATGAGGGTTCCATCTTGCATATATGGTGGGGCTGCTCTGTTATACGCCCTTTTTGGGATCAGATCTTAAAGATATACGCTAAATTTTCTGGGAAGGTCATTCATAACACTCCACAGGTTACTCTCCTCTCTCTCCTTCCGGGCTCTCTGAGTACTGCTAAAAGGGGAGTTTTGAGACATTTCCTAGCCGCAGCAAGAATGGTAATACCTAGGCACTGGAAATCAAGAATTCCTCCATCAATAGGAGAATGGTACACAGAACTTAAGCACATTCTGAGAATGGAGGAATTGGTTGCAGATTATCAGGAGAAGTCCAGTATTTGTACTAGAAACTGTTACTCTTTATTGACATTCTTAGATTCTTCTGAATGCAGGGATATGCTACGAAGTGCTTAACTTCTGTGGATAGGATAACAAGAGTTCTGGTCTAAAGTACTGTACGTATATGCATTACAGGTGATTGACACTCTTTTCCTCTGTCACTCTTTATTGCTCTCTCTCCCCATTCTTTCTGTTTCTCCCCTCTTTCCCTTCTTGCCCTTCCCCCTTGGCGTTTCCCCCCCTTTTTTTTTTTTTTTTTTTTTCTTCTTTCTTTCCCTTTCTCTCCTCAACCATTTAATAAGACAGACAATTGTAAGTATCTTTGGATAAATAAACTTTTATTATGCTTATTTTATCTCACTAGTTGAGACAGGTACTTATATGAATAGTGTTAACTGTCCAACCAATATTCTCCTCATAAGTGAGGAGAAGGATAAAGTACATAACCAGCTTATTATTTCATGACCTTGGCGGTATATATATTCTGTTGAATAGTCATGTTTAGATTCATGCTGTTCTTATGTTTTCTTGAAAACTGTTGTGGATCCTGCGAGATCCTGGGTTGCATATTGTGTCTCCCTATCTAAAGTTTCGAAATTGCTATTGATATGGAAAAATGAAAAACTTCAATAAAATCAGATTAAACATAGAGAGGGGTCGTTGATCCATCGAGTTATTCTGATTGCCTGATTGGAGTCTGGAAGGAATTTTTTCCCCTAAAGTGGGGAAAATTGGCTTCTACCTCACAGGGGTTTTTAGCCTTCCATTGGATCAACTTGTAGGAAAACAGGCCGAACTGGATGGACAGATGTCTTTTTTCGGCTTTATGTACTATGTGACTATGTTATTATTACATTTTTTGTGAGAAGCGATAAAAAAAATGGCACATTGGCCATTGTGACCCTTTTGTCTGTTATGCCATTCGCCGTATTGGAAAAATATTTTAATATTATTGGCATTTTCAGTCACGATGATAACCATGATGTTTATATTTTTTGTTATATATGTATTTATTTTTTTTATTCTACGAAAAGGGGTGTGATGTAAACTTTTTTATAATTTTTTATACTTTTTTTTCCTTTTTTTATGATTTTGAAGCTCGTATTTGAGCCTACAAAATGCATTTTTTTTAATACTGAAAAATTAGAGATTTTTTAGATCCATCATTTGTACAGAATTGTTCATTTCTCATGTTGGCCTGCCTCCTGTTGGCCAAAGTAAGAATTACAGTTTCAATGTCCTGAGTCTCTTCAGAGAGACCCAGCGCATTGAAATCAGTTACAGGCATCCTCTGTGGCCAATGAGCATGAGCTTCTGAGTTTTCACCATTTAGATGCCATGATCTCACTTGATCACAGCATCTGAAGGCTTTAATGACTGCGATCAGCATTATTGCCAATTCCGGTCATTAGCTGCCAGCAGAGATGCCCACTGCACGCACAAGTGGGTGCCATGTTTCCCCTTCGCTCCAGCGACATACATGCACGGCACTGGTAGTGAAGGGGTTAAATTTGTGGAATAACTTCTTTAATAAGTATCTCTAGGGCAATATGTGGGGGGATTATTTTGTATGCAGGAAAAAAGGAGTTAACAAGAGCTAATTGCAATGCATCCCGGGAGATGCAGGTGCTTGATTGTCTAATGTAAGCTGCTGCCCACCAGCAGAAAGGGAAGAAAGTCCTCCAGAAAGGCAGATAAGTAAATGTAAAAATTTGTGGGCTAACCCTATTAAGGTCTGACAAGTAAAAACTCATAATTATAGATATTTCTACCTCCTTTTAGGGTGTTTGATCTCTGAGTGTATAAGTAGAACTTCCCATTCTTTATACAGCATGCACAAAATACATGACAGGATATAGCAACAAATAATACATTGCTGAGAGTTTTTTTGGGTATGCTGCATGATACAGCTCGATCTTCCAAGAAAACAGCCTCCGAAAGTAATAGACCCCCCAGGGAAATCTGGAAAGACAAAGTGCGAGTAGGTGAGGTAAAGTTAGATTAACATTCTGCAGCAATCACCTGCCCTGTTTGTGTTCCGTCCAAGCACACAGAAGAGGCCATCAGTCACTGCGGAGCTCTGCTCCCAGCGCACAGCACTGCCTTTTTATTGCTCATTTTATTAGACGCCTCTTTAGTCAGCGCTCTGTTTAACAAGAGAGATGGAGGAAAGGGAGCTGAGCCTGTGAAATCTACATGACTACACCAAATTGATTTTCTTTTGCTTGATGAGGAAAGCTGTTTGGAGCGGACTCTGCATCACTCTTGAAGCCACGCATTATAGGAGCCTCCTCGACAGATATGGGAATTTTCTCTGACTCTTCAAATTTTGTTGAAAGAGTAGAGATTTATGACAAAGGTGTTCGAGCCTCCAGTTTTAAATAGTCAGGGAACAAAAAGAATTCTATATATCCCAAACATTTCTTCTTTATTAAAGAAAAAGTAGAAAAGTATTCTGGGCTTTTAAATAGAATCCACCAAAGAGCCGTTTCAGTGCAAGTTTTCCACAATAAAGAAACTTTACCCATAAAATAGGGCAAAGAAAAGAAAACTATTAGGCAAATATAGATAAGTGAAGTTAGAGGGAGTCTGTCACCTCCCAAATCAAATTACTGTAAGCATACCGCCATGTAAAGTAGGTGGCCCGAAACATAACTATACATTTTTTCTAAAAATCTGGTCAAGAGAGTATGGTTATGTTTCGAAGCCTCGGGGGTATGCCAACTTTGAAAGTGATTTTGGAGGTGACAGGTTCCCTTTAAAGAAAAGGGGAAACAGATAATTAAAGGGGTTGTCTCATTAAGGCAATTGCTTTCTAAGGTTAAAGAGGCCAAGGTCCAGTCATAAACAGGTGCCGACTTGTAATATATCAGGTCATTCGGTGCTCACTTAGGGCTCTTTCACTCAATTTCTAAATATTTATCCATATTTATAGTAACATAGTAACATAGTTTATAAGGCCGAAAAAAGACATCTGTCCATCCAGTTCGGCCTGATATCCTACAAGTTGATCCAGAGGAAGGCAAAAAAAACCCTGTGAGGTAGAATCCAATTTTCGCCACTTTAGGGGAAAAAATTCCTTCCCGACTCCAATCAGGCAATCAGAATAACTCCCTGGATCAACGACCCCTCTCTAGTAACTATAGCCTGTAATATTATTACCCTCCAGAAATACATCCAGGCCCCTCTTGAACTCTTTTAGTGAACTTACCATCACCACCTCCTCAGGCAGAGAGTTTCATAGTCTCACTGCTCTTACCGTAAAGAATCCTCCTCTATGTTTGTGTACAAACCTTCTTTCCTCCAGACACAGAGGATGTCCCCTCGTCACAGTCACAGTCTTGGGGATACATAGATCATGGGAGAGATCTCTGTACTGACCCCTGATATATTTATACATAGTTATTAGATCTCCCCTCAGTCGTCTTTTTTCTAAAGTGAATAACCCTAATTTTGATAATCTTTCTGGGTACTGTAGTCCACCCATTCCAGTTATTACTTTAGTTGCCCTCCTCTGAACCCTCTCCAGCTCTGCTATGTCTGCCTTTTTCACAGGAGCCCAGAACTGTACACAGTACTCCATGTGTTCCTACTAGTGATTTGTAAAGTGGCAGGACTATGTTCTCATCACGAGCATCTATGCCTCTTTTGATGCAACCCATTATCTTATTGGCCTTGGCAGCAGCTGTCTGACACTGGTTTCTACAGCTTAGTTTGCTGTTCACTAAAATTCCTAGGTCATTTTCCATGTCAGTTTTACCCAGTATTTTACCATTTAGTATGTACTGGTGACTTGCATTATTCCTTCCCATATGCATAACCTTACATTTGTCAGTGTTAAACCTCATCTGCCACTTCTCTGCCCAAGCCTCCAGTCTATCCAAATCCATCTGTAGCAGTCTACTGTCCTCTTCTGTGTTAATTACTTTACACAGTTTAGTGTCATCTGCAAAAATTGATATTTTACTGTGCAAGCCTTCTACAAGATCATTAATAAATATATTGAAGAGAATAGGGCCCAATACTGACCCCTGTGGCACCCCACTAGTGACAGTGGCCCAATCTGAGTGTGTACCGTTAATAACCACCCTCTGTTTTCTATCACTGAGCCAGTTACTTACTCACATACAGACATTTTCTCCCAGGCCAAATACAGTGGAGAAAAAAATATTTAGTAGCTTTGCTTTCTCCTCATCGCTCTCTACAACTACCCCCTCATTACTCTATAAGGGGCCAACACCTTCAGGTTTATACTTTTATATTTATACATTTATATAATTGAAGAACATTTTACGGTTAGTTTTACTCTCTTTGGTGATTAATCTTTCGGTCTCTAGTTTGGATGCTTTTATTTGTCTTTTACATATTCTATAGTTTTTAATGCTTCCTCGCTCCCCTCCTGTTTTAGTGATTTAAATGTTTTCTTTTTGTCATTTCTAGCTTTCTTTACAGTTCTATTTATCCACATTGGTCCACATTTTCTTGTTACTTAACCTCTTATTCCCATAAGGTATGTACCTCTCACAAATAGATATTAGGATGCTTTTAAAAATATCCCATTTTGTGGCTGTATTTTTATTTTTGAGGACTTTGTCCCAGTTAGTTAGGCCTATGGCCTAACTTATAAAAAATAAAAAAATAAAAAATGTTCTACATTTTCAAAACATTTTTTTTCAAAACAGAACTTTGTCCCAGTTAGTTAGGCCTATGGCCTAACTTATAAAAAATAAAAAATGTTCTACATTTTCAAAACATTTCTTCCAAAACAGATGGAAGACCCTTCTTCTGCCATCTGCTTTTCCTCCTTTTCTACATTATCTAATATCAATGATATGTCATCAGGAATACACCTACACCTTCTCTCTCTGCATCTTGCTGACTTTTCTCGGACATGGAGACCGTTAAGGATGAATTTGAAGAAGTAAAGCCAGCAAAAGATGAGGATGCATGTTCTGCTTCTGCACTGTTGGATGAGTGCACACATTCTGTTGTCTTTTTGCAATCACCTTGGTAATCGATTGTTGTCGAAACAAGTGACAAGAAGTAGAAGGAGAAGCATCAGGAGCAATAGATGATATTAAAGTCTATGGGAAGAAACAACAGCTCCCTCCTGGTGATGTTGACAAGCCCTGACTGCTGTAGAGGGGGTGTGGACTGGTGGGTGGTGCAGCGCTTCCTCATCAGGCTATAACACTAAATGAGAGGCATGGATTTCCCACGCAACTTCACGGTGACACTCATTGTGTTGATGCGGGGCCAATTTGCCAACATTAGCACCCTGGCCATGCCTCACCTTCTGCCCACACATACTGCATACCGCCACATAACGTCCCCCAGTGACTTGGTGAACAATTCCCACACTGGCAGGTATGGCATTTTCCCTCCCCCACTTTGTGATGCCTGCCGCTGTTTTTATGATCCTGTGCACTTCTAGTCTGTTCCTCACAGGTAGTCTGCTGAATAGCAACCAGTGTACTCCTCCAGCGTTTGGCTGCAGATTTCCCACTGCTTCCATCCTGCTGTCTCACAGGCATACTAACACCACACCCCCCCACCCCCGATGTTGATGATGCCCCCCTTCACCCGGCTCCCACGCATGATCGGCTACATCATCATCTAAACCTGTTTGGTTGTCACTTGTGTTACCCTCACTAGTTTCATGGCCATGTCCATTCGCAACATGCGCTCCCACCTGTCTGTCATCATTGCTAGTTGCACGCCTAAGGGAGGACACAGCAGACCTCTACTCCAAGTCTGTTCTGGCCTGTATCTGCTGACTGTTCTCACTAAGCTTGTCCTCACTGAAAAGCGGAGCAGAGCCGGCAGCATGCATTACTTCCTGAGTATCTATCTCTCCCAACCTGGTTGAGCATGGATGTGTTCTCAACAAGGAGAGCAGTGTAAAGGCTCTATTACACTGTACAATGGTGGACATACATTCGTTCCCAATCAGCCCATATAATAGAGCAGCTGATCAGCCAATGAACGAGCAAATGTGATTGTTACTCCCACATTCAGTATATCTAATCCAGCCGGTGCAAACGAGTGCCAATGGATGTTTTATCTTCAATCAACAGTGTAATACGACTCTAAGACACCTCTGACAGTTACTTATCTCCCAGGAAACACAAGGATAGGGCAGGTTGAGAACCAACAGCCTGGCCCATAGCTCCCTTGATATCTACCATAGGAGGACCCTTTACACGTTTGATGGACAATCCGTCCCACTATAACCAGAGGCCTAGCTAGCCATATACATTAGAAGTATGCTCCAAATATCTAAGTACTGAGCATAGTTCAGGTGTTTAGGCTCAGTGGCCACATTGTCATGGGAAGCCGGCGGCGCGCTTCCCTTATGCAGCGCCTGTCACGGGAGGCCGACGTCGCGCTCCCTCCGAACGGCGTCGCTGGACCTCTCCACCCCCCTAGAGACGAGCAGTAGGGAATTGAAGTGCTGGTCTGGTCATCCAGCACTTCATCAGTTAATTCTTTGTTTGGGTTTAGCCATGTGGTGCTGATCACACCACATGGCTACTTTACATATTGTTTTGACAGCTTGCTCCGCCTCAGGTCATGTGATGCTGGCCATATCACATGATCCTGGGCGGGCTATTTAAAGATGGCAACTTCCTCACTCAGCGCCTGTGATTAGTCTCCCTTTGATCAGTTCTGTGCTGACCTTGCTGTATTGAATTGTTTGATATTTCGGATTTTGGACTCGGACTTTGACTATTCTTTGCTTGACCCTTTGTATGTGACGTGACCTCCTGTATTTGACCCGGCTAGTTTACCATTCTATTATTGTGTTTGTACCGTCTGTGTTTTGTCCCTCCCTGTGTTCCCCTTTTGCTCCCTGTGCACTTGCGCAGTATTGGGAACGCCGCCAAGTTACGGTGTTGCCGCTTAGGGCTCCAACTGTAATTAGGTAGGGAAAGAGGTGGGTTTCAGTACAGGGCACACTTTCCCTTGTCTCCCCCGTGACACACATAGTTCCAACACAATATACTCTAAAGTCAGCACATAGAAAGAAAATTTTGAAATGGCTTACTTAAAAAGTAAAACTCATACATCTTACATCAAAGCATTAATATCCTACCTTCTTTATATAAAGTGCATAACATAAATGTCACGCAAACTAAGCCAAAGTGTATTATCTCTGAAGTAAGCCGCTCAATCAGCTTAAAGATAAAAAAAATGTTAGGTAAATTTGTCAGCACAAGCCAAAAGGTACATGCCTCGGGATACACGAATACATTTACGTAATAAGGTCTGCTTATCTGAGGAGGGATATCCATAATGTTTGCAACAATGAAGAACTTTCTTCTGAAATTGTGCAAACAAAATATTAATAAAACCCACTATACAATATGATATAAGCAAAGCATAAAACTCCTTGGTCCCAGTGCAAAACCCTGCCCCCATTATCCACCTTAACAAGCCAGCTGCAGTTATTTAAAAAAGTCTTTTTTGTCACCAGATCCCACCAATTTCCACATGATATACCAACAATCTAATGTTCCCGTGCAGATAGCACATATATAAACATTCAGGCAGCTCTTCAATTCCAGCGCTGGGATTAAAGCTCCTGCTTCTGCAATCTAGCAGGAGCAGGTCAGGTCCCGGGTGTGAGACACGGTGGGGACCCTGAGGAGAAGACATGAGTGGTTTATTACCACTTCTGCCTTCTCCTGTGCCTGCAAGGGATCGCTGCACGAATGCAGGGAGGGAGGGCAGGAAGCTAAGCAGCTTCCTCTATTGGTCCCGCCAGTCACGTGACCGTCAGGGGGGAAGAAGGGCTGCAGGGTCTAAGGAGACACTGATCAGCTCTGCCTGTGTGTAATGCCCCCTGTGGATGCCCCAGTTACAGTGGAAACAGTGGGGGTAAAAAAGTAAAAACAAATGACCTTTTAATGACCTTCTGGGGGATATATTATGTGCCAAAAAAATGTATTAAAATATAAGTTAAAAAAAATACAAATTAAAAAAATGCAAAAAAATAAAAATGCTGTCACTAACGAAAGCCGTCACCATAGTCACCCCTTTCACTCAAATACATGTTATATATCAAAACAATAATCCAAAATAGGGAACCCATTTCAATCATTAATATTTCTATCAGTTTTGATATTTAAAAAATAAATAACTACAATTTTTTAAAAAAATGACTTTTTAATAAGAATTAGCGGTTTTCCCCCAAATGAAACTTAAAAAAGGGGAAAAAAAGTCTAAAAAAAACATGCTAATAAAAAGTACCACGTGTCAAGTAAAAAACATCTCAAAAATTATTTTGCTAGTCAAACAAATATAAAAAGTTAGGGTCACTAAATAAAAAGTTACAGTCACTAAACCACCACGTGCACAAAATCACAAAAAATTGCCTGGACATTCAGGCCTTTTTTTAGGCCTGGTCATGAAAAGGTTAAGATATGCAAGACTTTGTCTACGTAAATTCCATACTGTTGAATGGAAACCAAATAGAGCTGATTATACTGTGTACACTGAACGGGTTCTGTTCTGCATTGTTCAAGTTAGCTATGTACTGTATGTGCTAAATCCAGAACTTCTGTTAATTTCGCTCTTCTGCTCGTAGAATGGAGCTGAATAATTTAAAGTAATATCAGTTATGTGAACGAATTTGCACAAGAATTAATTTTCCATAGGCTTTAGAGACATGAGATGTATAGTGCCCCTGGTGGAATACTAAGGTATAACACCTTATCCATTGTGCTACTTTGTGTTTCCTTCTGTCCTTACTTTCAGCTTGGTAACTAATCTGATTACATTGCAAATCTGGCACTTTTAAATATCTGTCCCATAAGCCTCTAGTGGGAAGAAACATACACCTCCCTGTCCTTCTACTCAAATGTCTGTCTTTTAGTCGATGAACACAGCAATAATAAAAACATAAGGGTAAAATCCACCAAGGTGGTACGGAGCAGCTGAATGCAATTTTTAATTTAGGAATTTCCGAGGTAGTGTCTTATCACGAGACGTATATTTATTTATGTATGTCATAGCGAGAAATAATAGAAGGAAAAAACCTAATAAATGTCACTGGGTCTTATTTTTTCATATGAGACCTTTTCTATGTAAATGTAATTTCTGGTCCAGAAAATCAAAATGTCATTGATTTGGGCTCATTGATGCTTTTCCTGAAATTCTCTTCCACAAAGTTTTACGTACATCTGCTGTGCTGTCAAAACTCTGTATGAACACTGCACAGGGAAAGTACATGTACAAATAGATCTTACTTCAAAACAAACATATTTAACCCCTTCAAGACCCTGCTATTTTTCACCTCCTGACCCTGTCAATTTTCGCAAATCTGACATGCTGTTAAAACTTTGGAATGCTTTTCCTTATTGAAGCAATTCTGCGACTGTTTTCTTGTAACACATTTTACCTCATTTTAGTGTTAAATTGGAGCTGACATGTTTTATCTTTATTTTCTAAAAAAATCAAAACATTTTTAAAAATTTGGAAAAGTTTTCAATTTTGTAAATTGAAATTTCTCTGCTTTTTAGACAGATAGCGATAACTCAGAAAATAGTTAATACTTACTATATGTCTACTTTATGTTGGCATCAATTTGTAAATGTTATTTTATTTTTTTAGAAGGTTTAGAATTTTAGAAGTAATTTTTAAATTTTCAAGAAATCTTCCGAAAGCCACTTTTCAAGGATGATTCAGTTGTGAAGTCTCTTTGTGTGGCTTACATAATAGAAATAACCCATGAATTATGCTGTTTTAGAAAATACATCCCTCAAATTATTTAAAACTGATTTTATAAAAGTTGGTAACCTTTTAGGTATTCCACAGGAATTAAAGCAAAATGGAGGCAACATTTTATTGATTTTCAATTTTTACCCATTTTTCCTGCAACAAGGTTTAAAAGCCGAACAAACCCAATATTTATTACTCTGTTTCTGCTGGTTACAGAAACACCTCATATGTGGTCATAAAGTGCTGTAAGGGCACACTGCAGGGCTCAGAAGGGAAGAAGTAACATAAGGCTTCTGGAAGGCAGATGTCACTGGAGAAATTTTCAGGCGCCATGTAGCATTTGAAGACACCCTGCGTTACCCCTACAGTGCAAACCCCTAAAAAGTGACCCCATTTTTGAAACTATAACACCAAGGAATTGTAGGGGTGTAGTGAGCACTTTGGCCCAAAAGATGTTTATAGAATTTGCTAAATTAAATTTTTTTTACAAGAAAAAGTCGCTATAGGCCCATAAAATCACCCCACAATTTGTTACCCATTTTCTCCTGAATAAGGCGACACTCTATATTTGGTTTTAAACCGCTGTTTGGGCAGACTGCAGGGTTTGGAAGAGAGAGAGCATTTAAGGCCTAGATTTGTTATACAGCACTGGCCAAGAACTGTAGGTGCTCTGAGGTTAAATAAAAAAAGAAAACCCCCAAGAAGTGACCCCATTTTAGAAACCACACCTCTGACAGTATTTACCAATAAGTGTACTGAACATTTTGACCCCACATAACTGCCATTTAAGTGCCCAATATGTTGGGTACTGAAATGCCATCAATGTGGATGTAAAGTACTGTTTGGGTACGCTGCAGGGTTCAAAAGAGAAAGACCGCCATTTTTTTGCAGAGCAGATTTTGATGGATTGGGTTTATATGCGACATGTTGCTATTGAGCAGGGTAGCCAGGTACACTTACTGCTGCCCTCGGATTGGTTGGATTGGATTAGCAGTGCTGGCCAATTCAAGAACAGGACTGGAGAAGTAGGAAGTGTTTTGGTCTACTGAATCACAGTGTGAACCAGTTTGTCTGAGAAGCGGTGCGATTACAGAAGAGGAGTCCGGGAATTGGCGGACCTGCAGCTAAAAAGATTAAAAGGTCATCATACAAGCGTTCTGTTTGTTCACATGTAAAAGCAATTTTTTTTCTTGAACAAAGGGGTCTCTTTAAGCATTGTGTGATCTTTAATATTACACCTCCAAAGTGTACAGCTTTAGGGACTTTGTGAACATGCGGCCTTAGAACTGTTTTTATTCAACTCCCACATCCTGACAGAAATGCATTTTACATATGACATTTTCAATACTGAAAGAAATAACGTGGGTAGAGCATGCTGCAAATTAGGAAGTTAAATCTCTCCATGTGTAGTACCCCAGAGCAGACACAACCATTCCTACACCCTGCTACTGTCTCTAATGGTTAACACATAATGGCATCTGTGTATTTATTCCAGGTCCTCTTACATTGTGCATTCATAATAATTGTATGAAACTGTTATGTTCATGTAATGTGTGTGGTTCACCAGCAGGTGGCAGTGTATGTGGCAGAAAGATCTTACCATTCCATTCTGCCCCCTATTGGGAAGTGGGATAGTCATGTTTACTACCAAGGGAGGAGTTGCAGAAAGCTATAGTCAGTTTTAGTGAGAGTGGAGTCTAGTGTTCGAAGCAGATGAGTCAAGATGGTTCATTGAGGGGAATGGCCGCCTCTCCAGCAGGAGTCCCTAATGGGAAGCATCTCATAGAGCACCATGACTCCTTACAGATACAAATAGAGTATCACGAGGGGGGTCAACAGCCAAAAGCACCCTAGTCAAAAGATACCTGAACAGTCCTAAATCCCAACTAAAGCCAATCTAGCACAGCATAGAAAGATAGAGCATTTCCGTGGCATTTAGGTCCACGCCTCCATACCGCAAAAAAATAGAACAGGCTCTATTTTTTTTATTTTTTTTGTGGGGCGGACAGATCCGGGACCCATTCAATTTGAATGGTTCTGCATCAATCACAGTGCAGGCCACACGGACGGTGTCCGTGCATTGGGGGACACAATTTGCAGTCCCCAATGCACAGTATGGACGGCACACATTTATGTGCATAGTCCCTTAACTGGAGGCTACAGATGTGCAAACCAATTCTAAATTAATCACATTTGCTATACATTTCCCAAAAAATTTTGGATCCTAGATTCTGAAACTTTTGTGATTCATTTCAGATGAATCGCTTAAAATGGTGTCCATTTTACAGGTCAGAAGACAGAAAAGAAGGCATCTAGCACCAAAAAGGAATAATGGACTGTTTTTTAATTTAAATAAAAATTAGACCATCTGTTTACACACAGCCATTTATATCACTGTCACTTTGACATTACTAATGTTTTCTTGACGTTAAAGTGTCTGGATACAGTCCTAAAAGTCATACATGACTTTTCAGGGCAATTGGACAAATCAAATATGCATAAAGTTCTAGCAGGAATAATACAGGAAAGGCAAAACACAGGGTAATATGAAAAGATTCCAGAATAGCTTTTGCATAGGGAATGCAAGTAGATACTAAAACCGACATGTCGGGAGAGGGGACAGGTTCTCTTTAAACAACCTAGGCATTTGGCCATCACCAGGAATGAAGTATCTCTGGACCTACAAGTTCTCTCGTAAGAAGCTCAAGACTCAGAAGTAACGCCCATTAGCTGGGTGTGTTGTATAAAGGAGACTGGTTCTAGTACCAGTCATAAACTGCATAGAAGCTACAAGAACAAATACGTACAATAGTTCAATAGTTTTGATGAACTATGGATATAGCGTTATTAGAAAATTATATAAAAACACAATATATGATAGCAGGAAACACTTAAAAAACGAGGACCAGGTACAAACCGTATAAAGGGTAAATCTAATGCTGTAAATACAATAAGGACTAGCAGAGCAGTTAATTATATTGCAGCCTTAGTAAAGTGCAGGTAAATGAAAACCTATTGCACATAGTCCCTGATCGGGGCTGTTCACTTCGGGGGTCCTGTTCTGGATATAGGAGTGGGTCCCAGAGGTGGGACCAGGGGTGCACCTCCAATGAGGCCAGGTGAGGCGATTGCCTCAGGCTGTGAAACCTAGAGACAAGTGGCAGCAGTGGCATGGCCACGGGAAACGAGAACTTCCACTGTTAACTGTATCACAGTATGCTTTTGACAGTAGGGGTGGAGGGAGGGCGCCATTTCAATTTTTGCCTCAAGCAGCAAAAAGGCTGGGTGCACCTCTGGGTGGGACCCGCACCTATCTGATATTGGTGACATATCCTAGTGATATGCCACTCATTTTTGAGGTGAGTTAAGCACTTTAACCAAAGTTTTTTTTTCTAGGAAGGGGCCAGGAGAGCAGGAACTTTTGAAAACGTTTATTCTGCCAGGATCCACTCCTGCAAGTGTCCTGGAGGGGGAGCTTCCCTGTGTAGTGCTCTCTGCATTGAGCTGCTTCACACTCTCTGCTCTGAGTGATAGTTTTAGTGGCCTCCTGGTTGGATGCTACAGCTGCCACTCAGAAGAGAGAGCACTACACAGGGAAGCTCCGCCTCCAGGGAACTTGCAAGAGCAGAACCTGGCAGAAAAAAAACTCATATTCACACTACTGCTGATAATAAAAGCCTTACAAAAAAGGTATGTTTGCCTTGCTTTCCCCAGCCTTTGCCTAGTACTATCAGCCGCTTTGCATGGTTAGAACTGTTGACAGACTTAGAAGAAATGCCAGGTCATACTCCTTTATAATTGTGCAGGAGCCCTTTAAAAGCACTCAGTTCATCTAGCGCCAGGTCAGATCACAGAGAAATAGCTAACTCTTGTGTTCTACTCCACACAGCACAATGTTTGTTAGATCGCAAAAAAAAATCCCCCGGTGAGACCCCACAGTCGAGGCTCATATGGTTATTCTGTGTGATCATTCCAACACTATGTTCTAATCCAAAGCCACAGTCTGTAGTCCCTGGAGCAAAAGGCCAAAGTACAGCCAAAAATACAGTTCTGGGGGGAGCAATCAACCCACAGAAATGTTCTAAATGTATAATTAGTGGTAATGAACAGAAGTCAACAGAAAACTGTAAATAAAAATTAAAAAAAGGCTGATAAAAAGCTTTCCCTCGAAAAGCTGCTCATTTTTCAGTTCTCTGAAAACACAGTAATCCCCTTAGCAGAGCCTGTTAGATTGGGAAACTCACCTTTGTGTGAAATGATAAAATAACTGTGAAAGTAGGCGAAATATCCAACGCGACAGATGTGCACTTAAAAGAGGTCTTTGACCCCCATTATAGGGGTCAAATATACCATATTAAAAAAAATTATAATAAACCATGCAGCTGCCTGGAGAAACCACTGGGAAACAAAGTGTCATGGCACCATAAGTGTCATGCCTTATGGGCATAACTATAAAGGGTCCCTTTTACCACATAAGAGGCCACCAGGATGGGACAGGGTAAGTGGACTTGTTACAAATTTTGCATCGAGGTCCAGGAGCTTTGAGTAGAAGCTTTGAGTAGGTGCTTTCCTAACGCCACTGTATCAGTATTTTATAGCAAGATACATGCATTAAAGAGAAAGCATGCTGGCTACCTGCTGCCACCACTAGAGGGAGTACAGGAGCTCACTGTATACAGGTGTACATTGAAGCAAATCTGTGTCTATGAAGGAGATCTTGAGCTCTGTAAGAGAAAAATAGAGCTTTAAGGATTGTAAAAACATATTAAGAAACTAGCACAAAACTGTGAGTTATACCCATTTCTCTCGGATGTGCCAACTATTTCAGATAGATGCAGGTCCCACCTTTGGGACCTGCTCCTATCTCCAGAAGAGGGTCCCCAAAGCAAAGGAGAGACCATCATACATGAGCAGCATTTTCTGAAGTCCCATAGCAGTCAACTAAGAGCACACTGCACATGTAGGCCACCTCTTGATTCACCGCTATGGGACTGCCAGAAATTTTTGAACTCCCATAGCGGTGAATGGGGGAGGCAGTGTTTCTGCGGCGCACTGTCCTTCATTTTGGGGGCCTTTTCTGGAGATAGGAACGGGTTCCAGAGGTGGAAACAGCATCTAGCTGACATTGGTGGCATATCCTAGCAATATCCTATCAATGCCTGAGATGAGACAACCCCTTTAAATGAAATGATAACATTCCCTGATAATAATAATAATAATAATAATAATAATAGCCAAAACATGAAACTGCTATATTCATTGTACTGAATATTTGAATGGAAGTAGCAGTGTCGGACTGGGGTGCCTAGGGTGCACCAGTAAAATTTATTTTGGGGGCCCACCGTATGGATACATTCAAATATTATCTGCTCACACAGCAGTAAGATGCTACCAGATGATTGAATATGGGGGTGCCTACAGCAACTTTGAGAAGGTAGGTCCTGGGGAGAAGAGGACACTGGTGGCTTTCCTCTATACCTAGAAGTCATCTCAGCTCTGATCATGTCTATAATAATAAACTGGGGAATTTCTTTAATAATCTATCAAGTTTTTTATATGAACATAGGCTGGGTGAGGTGCTGTACATTGAATATATGTATGTAATGCAGTACGTCTACTCGTGCAGGGGGTGGAAGACTAGGGGCCCAACTTGTTCAGGGACCCACCAGGGGATTCACCTGTAACCCCAAGCCTGGGAAGTAGGGTATTTGACAGACCTTAGCATTATAAAAATATATCCGCTATGAAATGTATCCGCACAGAAGCTTGGATCGTAAATGGTGCTCAATATTGGAAATTCACTTTAAAGGGGTATTCCCATCACAGGCTTTAATGGCTGAGATCGGATACCCATTTGATGTGGCATGCGAGCATCTGGCATCCATAACTCCACCAACAAGGTTTGCCTAATTTATGAGCTATGGAAACAGTGTTGAGCAGCCTGTAACTTCATATTATAGAACGGTTGTCATGAAAGTAAAAAAAAAAATGTGATGCTTTGTTAAAGGGGTACTCCAAATTACAAAGAAAAAACTTTTCCCCAGGATGCACATAGTGAAAAAATAACAGAATTTACATTTACCATGCCCATTCCTCCACTGCTGACGTTCCAATGGTGTCGGGTTCCCTGTTGTACTCCAATTCATGCTCCAGTATTGTCACAGCAGGAAATGGCTGGGTTATCTGCGGATCCTCGATGTAACCAGTGATTGGCTGAGCAGCGTTAACAGCCATTTCCTGCTGTGACAATGCAGAAGCAATAAGTAGAGCAGGGACCCCGACATTGTCAGAACGGCAGCGATATTCTATTATATTTTCCTTAGTGGAATTGTAGCGGAATACCCCTTTAAAAACCATACTGCAGAAAAACATTCCTACCATGTGCTGCTTAGTTCTTGGATGTAAGGGCAGTGTTGGTCTTTAGCTATATTACGCTTGTCATTCTGCTGCATACCTTTTTCCCTCATTATGCGTCTACATTTTCCGTCGGTCTGGAGAACTTTTGATTTATTTCAATTTTTTTTTCTGGTACATGTCCAGCAAGATGAAGCTTAGGTCTCGTTTATTCCCAGGAACGGCAGAGGTAAGGGGAGTATCACAGAAATACAGCAGATCTCCTGACAAATGCCATCAACAATCTGAACCTATTCTGTCAAATCTAGCTTATTATTCATCTCCTGCTGCTGATTAATTTACTCCATTTGTGGATTTTTTACATTTCTTTTATTCCCATTAAATTGTTTATTTAAAAAAGATTTTCACTTTGACCTAAAAAAAGGTTTCATTTTTTCGTTAGTTGCCAAAGGCTAGAGTTTTGGAAGAGCTCCTAGGTATTAAAAATTGAAATAACTGTCAAATTTACTATGAGAGTCTGTTCAATGTTCTGGTGGTAGTGTCTCCAATATATCCGCACAGAGATGAAAGAAAAATGATGGCTGTGTTTAAATATAAACAAAAATTAATAAATCTGTAATGAGATCGCCCCTTATGCTTGCTGCCAATGAAAAAATAAAGGCTAGCTCAAACATCATATGCTTAAAGTCCCCTGTCAAAATAAGTGATACTCACCTATACCAGGGCGCTCCTCTTTCGATGCTTCCAGAGTCCCTGCTGTACTCTACTTCCTGTTCCCTCTGGATACACAGGAAATTACCATTCAACCAATCACAGGCTGAAACAGGACACTACTCTGGCCAGTGATTGCCACGCAGTCACTTCCTGTGTGCTGAGAGGGAAGAAGAATTGTAAACCTGTGGGGACCTAGAAAGCATCAGAACAGGAGTGGTAGGGGATTGGTGAGGTGAATATCACTTATTTTGTTAATGGAACTCATAAGCAAGTGCCAGAGACGTTGAGTGGCTGTTGTTTTATACTGCACACAACCTATGGTAGAATCCGTGATTTGGGACAACTTCAATAACTCCTTGATTTTTAACCCCTCAGATGCCATGGACAATTGTGACCACAGCATCTTAGCAGTCATTTACCAGTAGCATTGCGCTACCAGTGATGGAACAGCCCCTGTTGACAAGTTCACAGGAGTTGTTCGGCTGCTATAGGAGCCTGAGGCCTCCTGAAGGCTTTGAGGCCTGCTGTAGCAAAGTCCCTCTCAAGCCCTGTGTCAGGGCTTGATAGAAACACAATGGTTCTTCCATAGGCTGCAATGGCAAGCTGTTGCAGTCTATGGTATATGCGATCAGACCATTGCATTTTATTAAGTTTACTCTTCTGCTTGGTCCTCTTTTATTGATACCTCAGTTATGACCAATTTTTACAATTGAAAAAATAAAAATCCTTTATTTTTTTTTGGTTCAATTTAATTAAGCAGCATATATACAGTACATGATTGCTGCAGCAATATCCAAGGTGTAGCAGTAATCTACCTGTGTGTATTAAGGAGAAATTGAGCATCAAGCCTCAATTGTCCGTTTCTGTTTATTCCGTTTCCACACGGTTTGAATTTAAAGTTTTTTTGGGATTGTTAAATCTAATTAAACCAGCATATACTGTATGTGATTACTACAAGACACAGGGCAGCAATCTACCTGCGACTGCTAATGAGAAATTGAGCGTCAAGCCTCAATCGTCCGTTTCTGTGTATTCCGTTTCCACATGGTTGCAAGTAAAAAGAAATTGGAGGGCTCAATTTAATTAAGCTGCATAAATATGTAATTACTGCATCAATACCCACATTTTCATACTCCTCCGGCTGATTCCGATGAATAGACCTCGCCTTGCAGGTGGTGTCCCATCTTGCCACCGTTGCTTCTGTTTACCATTACACTCAGTACAGCTGCTGCTGCAGCCTGCATCATGCCAATAACGCCATTTTCCAACTATCATGTTCTGTACGACTGCTGCTTCTGTCTGCATCATGCCACTTCTGCCACTGTCCAACCATAACGTTCTGTATAGCTGCTGCTGCAGCCTGCATCATGCCACTAATACCACTTGCCAACCATCACATTCTATATGACTGTGGCTGTGGCCCCCTGGTCAGTTTACTTTGACAGTCCATCATGCTACTTTCCAACCATAATGTTCTGTGCGGCTGCTGCGGCCTGCGTCATGCCGCATGTTCCACTTTCCAACCATCACGTTCTGTATGGCGGCTACCACCGCCTCCATCATGCCACTGCTGCAATCTGCTGACCATCATCTTCCGTAAGGCTGCTGCCTCCATCATGTTGCAGCCTTTCTGCCAACATGTACCATATGGTTGCCCCAGCTGCTGCTGCTCCTCTCTGTTAATCCTCTACTGCCATCACGATTAATGTAAAGCATCTGCCACTACTATTGCTACTACTGGTGCTATTACCACTACTACCCATAGACAACCTTGTATGTTCCATGCTATGCTACTCCAGCTGCCACTATAGCGGCCTCATGTCACCATATCTGTACCGTACCCTTTCCACATCCACACTGCACTGCTGCTGCTCCCAATTAAAAGGGAGAATTTTTTTAGGCCCGTTCACAAGCCATTTTTTCTTCTGACAATCAACACTTGTGCATGTCGCAGTTATTCCAACCCTGCGAAGGCGTAATTTTTGGACGCCACTTTTTTTGTTTGTCCTATAACACTGTGTGTTTAAACATCATCTGACCTGATTTTTGGAAGCTCTGGAATATGAAAAAGCAGAACACATGTTCCGGCGCAGTGTGTTTTTAAACACGCTGTATGTTAACACCATCGAACGTGCATTTACCCATAGCTATGTATGTCAGTGTCACTCAGACATTACTTACTATTGCTGTCATTGCATTCCAGATCTTGGGGAGGGGGAAAAAAATTCATAAAAAATAAACAAAAAGAGATAACAACTTTTCCTAAAAATTATGAGTCCTAGGAGGCTAGATGCTAGTTATATACTGACTTTCAGGGCAATTTGGTTTGGCCTGAACCAATTCAGGACGGAACCAAACTTTAAAAAAAAAATTGGCGAACCGCACCCATAACGAATCTTGACTGAATATTCAGCAAGAGGATGGCCACATAGCGAAATCAAGCCACTCCTATCCAAGGTAGCTGATGGCCAGCCCATTGGGCCCTGTGAATGTAATAGTTAAGGGGTTTACGGGACTTCGATATGGACAACCTATTCATAGGATAGGTCATCAGTATCAGATTCTGACTCCTACTACCCCACCAGTCAGCTGTTCAAGGCAACTGCTAGCACCATAAACAATACAGTGAGTATTGTATAGATTCTAGCGCAGGAAACTGCCTCAAACAGTTGGTTCACTCTGTGTCAGACCCCTAACAATATGATATTGATGACCTATCCTGAAGATGAAGTGCCAGAAAACTCTCTTTAAAGAAAAATTAAACCTAGAAATGAATGCTACAACTAAACAAGAGATAAACACGTCCATGATATTTTTCTCTTCCACATCTTTTTCAGTTGCCAGGTGATGTAGAAGGTGGGTCTTTGGGGCTTAGAATTTTTGAGCGTAGAATTTTTTGTCTCTTATTACAGACAGGGCAGGGAGAGGAGGGTCCTGCTGCAGCCACTTGTCTTATAGCCAGACACAGGATAGTGAGGAGGAGGAGGGGCGACATGGATGATCGCCTAGCACAATGTATATATCTCAGTTTTAATTGTAACATGTAACACAGCAGGATCGAATTATTAAAATTATACTTTTTATTTTCTATGGTTCTATTGTTCCTTTAAATCATCTGGGTTTTTATTATATGCTCGTGGCCTCTGCAGTGTCAAAATAAAAGGATTTTTGTAGATCATTATTATCCGCCTGTTTTTTTATGTTGTTAGTGTCAATTTCTACTCCGTCCAGACCCCTTTCATAATACGGACTATCTTTTAAAATAAGCATTTTCAGAAAGCATTGTACATTCCCATTAAATCTGGCTGTATCCCTCCGATAAAAACGAGACAAGCCTTTCTCCTGCTAAGATCCATCTGTTTGTTACCAAATCATGTTAGTTCAGCTTTAAAAATGAATGCAGATGAGAAAAGTGGAGGCGACTGTGAAGAATACACAGAGCCGGCCAGATTAAAGACACTTCACTTTATATATGGAAATTGGAAAGAAATGTCTATGGAAGAGCGTGCTTTCCTCGTGATCCTCTTGCTTCCACCAAGCTCTCCACCTCACTGCTGCTTTCAACAATTTCCCTATCACACAATCCTTGAAAGAGGCTCATTGTGAAATCTTGATGTGCCACTATTATCAAAAAGCTTTGGCCCGAGGGTGAATGTGTTCTTTGTGAGATTGCTCGCCTTCAAGTGGCCATCGTTACGCAAAAGATGAACGGTTACAAGCGAGACACAGGGAGCAACATGTAATCTCTGTGCAAATGACCAGTAAATTGAGACCATCCTTAATTACAGTGCATCAGACAGGGGGAGAAACTGCAGAAAAGGGACCATTTGACAGGACTGAATTGACCTGCATACAACAAATAGAAATGTATGTGGACTTCCTAGTATTTAACAGTTTATGGGTTTCGAAATAAATAGGTATGTGCTTCCCGATTAAATTCTCCTATTTATACAGAAGTGCCTTGTCAATATGGTCTCCTCCGAAATGGAAACTGAAGAGCAAAGAAAAAAAAATGCAGGATAAATTAGCAATGAAGATCTGGACACAACGTGCAGATATCAATATAGAAAATGCCATATTTCCTTAGGACTTAATATGGAAGGAAACAGCTCTTCATATAGTTCTATGGGGTTGTCGGACTAGAAAAAAAAACATCTGTCGGAAATTGGTAAACAGAAACGAAAGCAGGAACGTATTACTCGGATTTACAGAGCAATATACTGTCCATATTCCAGTAAATGAAACTGGTTTCCGTTGGAAATTGAAGGACGGTGGATAAAGGATGAGAGCAGAGACATGAGCTACTTCAAGAAGTAGATGGGCAGATTGGTTGACTATCCATGGACACAACAATCCATTCTATAAACACAATTTTGATTAGAAAACGTGGATTTAAGCGGTAAATTGCCCATGCACAACATAGACGAGCAACTGGCTGAGTATGCATGTGTTTTCAGTAGGAAGAGTGGAATAAGCCACTTCCAAGCACCTCTAGGTGTGGATATCTCTAGAGTTGAGCAAAGCAAGCTTCGGATGCATCATTTGAAGTCACTTCGTTCAAAACTTTGGAATAATACTGTACAGAGATTCGTCTCCATACAGTATTAGAATGTATGGGCTTCGATGAGCCGAAGTTAGTTATTCGTGAAGTTGAAACCACTGGAAACCACTTTAAAACTTGAAAACGAAATCTGCTTGGGTCCGACTAGTACCTCAGAACAAAGCCGAGTTCAGTTTCAGGTTTTAAAGAAGTTTTCCACTTTAAAAATCCTTTAAAAATAACCTAAGTTATTCAACGAAGTCAATCGCGACTTACTTCAGCTCATCGGAGCCCATACATTCTAATACTGTAGATAGACGGATCTCCATATAGTATTTTTCCGAAGTTTTGAATGAAGCAACTTCGGATGAACCATCCGAAGCTCGCTTCGCTCAACTATAGTTATCTTCTACAGAACAAAGGATCCGGAATGTAACGCAACATGCCCAACTTCCTCCAACATTTGCCAGTGATGGATGGTCAGGACACAGGCACACCATCCACAGGCATTCAAACCTGACAAAATCTGTAGGTTAGTCCATCTTTCATCTAATGTATTTGAGCGTCTTAAAATATTTCATGGGTTTCACTTTGTATTTGCTTTTAATTCAAGAAGGCCAATATTAAAGGGGTATTCTGGTTAAAACAACTTAACAGGGGATAACTATTAGATCTATTAGAACTATTAGATGCACAGGGGATAACTATTAGATTTGGTGGGGGTCCTACAGTGGTAACCCCCACCAATCACAAGAATGGGGGCCCATACCCTGAAATGAATGGAGTGACTTGTTGGCCATGCACTCTGTTCATTTTCTATGGGACTGCCAAGCACAGCCCTCAGCTACCCATGCTGAATGGAGCGGTAGTGGACATGTACTCCCATTGCCCCGTTCAAACAGGATAGTACAAAATCCTTGTTCTTAGTAGGGATCCCTGCAATCAGACCACCACCAATCAGACACATCCCCTAGCCTGATCATGTGCAGCAGGGCCCATGAGCTTTCAGCTATATCTCTGAGTGTTGGTTATAAGTATGCTACACAACCATGGACATTTTCTTGACGTATCTGTAAATCATATTTGTAAGGTATAAACATCACATTGTGATGTCACAGCCTGATGATTATATAGAGATGAGAGGAGCCACATAGATAACAGTCTTCTCTTCCAAAAGGAGGAGTCTGTAGGAATCCCCATTTACTTCTATGGGACGGCTCTGTCTGTTCAAGTGAATACTACAGAGCCATCCCATAGAGGTGAATGGGGACGCCCCTGCAATAGCTGCAGCAAGCAGGTAAACAGAGCCGAGAAGGCAGTGGTCGTGTGAGCATGGCTTTCTCTTCAAACAGCTGATCGCTGGGGGTGCTGGGAGTTAGACCCCCGCCAATCTGACACTGATGATGCATCCTGAGGATAGATCATCAATAGTAAAAAAACGGACAACCCCTTTAATTCTTCCACTGCTCTTGAACTTGCAGACTGAAATTAACTGCAGTTATCACTCTTACTCTTTTCTGGTGCTACATGTGCCCTTAATCAGATTCTATCATAGGCTAATAGCCTTCTGGAGGTCTCTGGATCCGGCACTGACAGACGGGACCCTATCATAGGCTATTAGTGAGGCTAATAGCCTTAGCTTTCCAGAGCTTTCTGGATCCAGCACTGTCGGACGGTACCTGAAAGCCCGACAGGCCCACTAACTATAATTGGGTCTGGCGGAGATCTTGCTGCAAAATGACGAGAATCGGCCGGACAAAAAAACGCTGTGCTCTGGACCAACCTGGCGGATCTCTTACCGCTAGAGGGAAACTAACCTAAGGCCGCTTGTATGGCAGATACATATAATGTGCGTGATACCTGCACATATTTACCCTTCTTTAATGAAATTACAATAAATTTGTATTTTTATCCTCTACCATCCTTGTTCAGTTTCTCACATACTGATATTAACCATTTAAGCGCCCCCAGATCATAAACTCTTATACTAAACTTGCAATATCCACAGACCACCAAGTATACTGACACTAATTCATTCACCGCCCTAGAACAACAGGTATGTTGACATTATCCCCCTCAATGCCCTAGAACTCCAGGGATCCTTACCTAACCCACTTACTGCCACAGAACATCATGGATACTGGAATTCACCCCTTGACTGCCCTAGACAACCAAGTATAATAACATTAGAGCCCTCACTGCCCTAGACCACAAGGTATAATGATATTAACGCCTTCACTGCCCCAGACAATCAAGTGTACTGACAGTAACCCCTTCAGTGCCCCCAGATTACCATGGATGCTAACACGAACACCTTTACTGCCATAGACAACTAGAAATACAGACATCGACTCCTTTACCGCTCTGGACGAGTAGGAAAGCTATGAGTGGGCTGCAGCCAGCAGGTGTGAAGAGATGTTGTGCAGAGGCACACAAGCCGTACTTTTGTACCACGTTCATGAGCCCTTAGCTACATCCCTGGCTGGTAGATACAATGGCGCTGTAGATTTTGCTAGGTAGGTAGGACAATAATCTAGTACCCCAATAGTCCTATAATCCATAATATTACAGTGGAAGTGAATAAAAGTGCACAATTAAAGTTCTTCATAATAAAACTTAAGAGGTTTCTACATATTGCGGTATCTCTATCCGGTAATGAATGTTTTACAGGCAACTCAAGTACAAAAGATGCCATATTAAAGGAAAATTAAATTTGATTTTTTCAGTGCCCTTTCTATCTTTTGTAGTTTGCACCCTGCACCCTTTACTAGGTCTAGACTGTGTAGATTAATTGTGAAGGGCATACTTTTTATACGAGGTTAGCACAAGTGCTTGCCTCTAATTAGTACACAATCTCTCAAAAATGCCATTTGCTTTTAGTTAAAGATCATTCTTTAATAATAATAGGATCATCTGTAAAGGAAACTAAAAGAACATTTATCCTCATGTTCAGAACCAGAAACAAATGATCTCAGCATTTAATTCTTAATGAGGCAGCTTCCATCCAGCCAGCTCCTGCTACAAATGGTCAGCATTTCTTTTTACGTGAAGGACCCAGGACTAGATATCATTTAGGATCAATTGTCAAGAACATTTATGCAGAGAGAAACATTAAATGGCATTACATACTGTATATACATCCATCAGGCATAATATTAAATGTGCTGCCACACTTTCAGGTTTTTAATGGCGTTTTCATGCCAAAACCAGGTGTGTATGATAAAAGTAGAGAGAGATGTGAGTAACTCTGACCAGGGCCAAATTATGGATGGGTAGATGACTGGGTCAAAAAAGCAGGTCATGTGGGGAGTACCTGGTATACAGTGGTTAGTACCTACCAAAAATGGTTCAAGGAAGGACAACTGGTGAACTAGCAACAGACTCATTGATGCACATAGAGAACAGAGGCTAACCCATCTGGTCCAATCCACCAAAGAGCTACTTGAAAGGTCTACTATGTTCCACTGGAATATCACATTGCACTTTTTGGCTCAAACAAGAATTATTTGCTTTACATTATTTGCTTTATTTGCTTACATAAACGTATTTGTCTCTAGAAGAGGTGCACAAGTTTGAGGGTTTCCTCTCACACTTGGTGGGTAAACACACTTTAACTGCATAATGTTTGCAGCAAGGTTTACACTCATTTAAGACATGCCCAAGATGACTAACAACGCTTGCTTGAACCTTCAATGGAGCTATGGGTCTAAGGGAAGATATTTTCTACCACTGCATGATCCACCAGGTTGGTGTTCATGGTGACACATCACACTCTCAATATTATGCCCTATATTATGCTCTGTCAAGAGTTCTTTGAGGCTACCCTTTTCCAGCACCACCATAGCTTTGTGTGTACATATTAACAACCCTTGTGCTTTATACAGAGTGAGGTTCCTTATAGCACAGTTCAAGACCTCAGTTCACAAAGTCCATAACAAGGTTATGAAAAAGTAAAGGTTGACTATGATCGGCCACAGAACAGATAACGTAACAAAGCTTGCAGCATATGCAGATAGCTAGCTGTAAACTGGTCAGTTTGCCCATACTGTCCCCAGCCCACCTTCAAAACTGCCTATGATGGTCATGTGAGCATCAGAACTAGACCATGGAGCAATTCAAGAAGGAGGCCTGGTCTGAGGAATCATATTTTGTCTATATCATGTGGACCGCTGAGTTAAATTGCATTGCTTCCCTGAGAGAAGAGATATAACCAGGATGCACTGTTGATGCACAGGATGAAGAAGGTAGCTGCTGTGCTTCACTTCCTGGTCCTGGCTCATCAATCTGGAGACTCCACGTAAGGCCGGCTCAACCAATCACTGGATGAGGTGGGTTAGTGCTACATTTCCATTGAGGCTATTGATTGGGGAGAACCATTTTATCTTAAAGGGGTTGTACAAGATAACAAAAACATGTATGCTGTCATCTACAAACAGTGCCATACCAGTCCACAGGTTGCGTCTGGTATACTTCAATAGAGCTAAGCTACAATAGTAGACACAACCTAGTGTTTTGCTGATAAGAGCAAGACTTCAGGTTCGGATACTCTTTAAAGAGAGACTCTTAACTGAACTACAGCTATACTTCAAAGGAAGGTTTATAATATGATTTTATTAAATATAATAAGTAGTGTATACATATAGTGATATAATGTCCTTCTTTTGCACTTATCTATATACAAAGGATAAAGAACATAATACACAATTACATCAACACTTCATCTGGAATCCTGACTACATCCAGAATGAAGGTACATACATCACCAATGGAGTTATCATCATCTGACAGCGACATCAGCTGGGAAGCCCTTTCAGCGAAAGTAGTCAGAGTCTCGATTGGGAAAACATCAGTCCCTACACGAGGCGTCCACCCGTAGGATGAGCTTCTGACTTTTTTCCTGAAGGGCTACAGCTATATACCAATTAAACAAAGAGCTCCATTCCCTAGTGGAACGTAGCCAGCACATGCGCTGTATAATTGTCACTGTGTACGTGTTCATCTGCTCTCACCCCAGACCTTGGAGCGGCCAGTTACCTGGTCCGCAGTGAATCAGAATCTCAAAACAACCTTGAGAAAATATGTAGACAAAGCCTTACTCCCCTGTACCTGCATTCACAGGTCTTAAATCAACTTTAACTGAACAGATACAAAATGGAATTCAAATAATCATAAACTTCATCTTCACACTTTACCTAGGGACAGATGTGGTGCCGTTTCTGAAAGAAAGACTTTTTTTTTCGTGTACAACCTCTTTAAGGGATCTCTTTCAAAACCCAGGAATAACTCAATTGAAAGAATTTCCAGCAGTTCAACCTTTTATTGTTGTGAAATGAAATTGTAATTCATTTATCTCATTATGTATGAAGCTGGAAATATTAATACCATTAATACAATTACTGAACTGTGGGAAAATGAAAGAGATAATGCCTGTTTAATTACTTTATAGCATTTCAGGTAATGGCTTTCTCTTAAGGGGAATGTGTCACATATAATTTCTTATTTTTTCTGGAAGTTAAGACCAGATAGTGATGTATATCCATTTTTCTAATCTATTTTTATTTTATGAGTGTAGATTTCTTTAATTATATTTCCTGAACATGATTATGGGGGCGGCAATCTTGTCTGAGCTGTTCTTAACAGCATTTACAAAAATATGCTGCAGCCCCCTGGGCCATAGACACAATAGACTGGAGGGGCTCATTGACTTCTATGGGAGAGTTTTCTAGGCATGCTCTGTGCAGAAGTCACTGTACAGGGAGGGCGTGGATAAGCTGTGATAATCAAATATTGTGAATGGTGGATCCTGCCTTATCAAAATATAGGTGTTATCTGTCATTGTAATACTATAAGTGATGATAATAATGTGATGCTGAATAGTGACCAGTACATACCAAAAAGTAGCAGCTATTATGAGTCTCAAGGCCACTTTTACTTGAGCATATAAACATTAAAAAAAAAAAGAAAAATCGAATGAAAGTGATTATCGAGTCAAGCAACAAATAATAATCGTTTGTTGTTTATGCGATCCCTTTAAGGGGTTGTCTCACTTCAGTAAGTGGCATTTATCATGTAGAAAAATTAATACAAGACACTTACTAATGTATTGTCACTATCCATATTGCCTCCTTTGCTGACTTGATTCATTTTTCCATCACATTATACACTGCCCGTTTCCATGGTTATGACCGCCCTGCAATCCAGCAGTGGTGACCATTACTTTTAATATTAAAGGTTACTAGATTACTGGAGATTGGCCGTTCATCTAGGGATTTATTCTCATTGCCATTCCTGCTGCTGGGAAAGATATATTTTTTTTACCGCATGTGATCGGTTATCTTTTCCATATCAACTCTTCAAAATAACGAGCTGAATGAGATGGGTTTTTTTGTCCTTACTTAATTTTCTTGCACTGAATACTGCTTCAAGGGCTTAACCCACTTATGATACCAGGATATGGCATCTGGGGTTCAGCCCAATGGTGGTAATGCACCCAGGAAAGCATCATGTACCTTTGGCTCTGCTCTGCTTTTTTTTTTTTTTTTTTTAAGGTTACCTTGGAGTGAGGAATATGTGGAGTTATGATTTAATGCCTGCCCATTTGCTGTCTGGGTGAGAGGTAGCTGGTAGAGAAAACGGGCTCCACAGGTGGCCCTGCCTCAAGGCAATAAAGTGTTTACGTTTCACACTCCCAGCAGCCAAGCTGGAAGCAGGACGACTACCTGCTGGGAAGCTGAGCTTCTTACCTACAACAAAAGAAACTCCCCAGACATCATGGAACAGGAAGTTCATAAGGAATTATGAAATGACCGCACATCTTGGCCATACACTGGTCACATTTTTGAGACCCTAGGTCTGAGAAGGACGCTCTCCTGGACTTCACGCATTTGTGGGACGCAGGGAAGGGGAGATATGGAGAACTCCTAGTAGGAACCAAATAGCAACACGGTGCTTGGTCTCCAAATGCACCAGGGATCTGGGTGGATCTGTTGGCGCCAGGTCCATTTCCCTATGACCTTCTAGTGAGGAGCTATGATCAATAATCGGTTTGTGGATTTTTGACAACCAGGGCCAAAGGGAGGGGGAGTGGGATCCTCCCAGGGGGAGGGAGGGTGTGACCAACTATGGGTTAACTGCCCATGCAAGGCAGTGGCCATAGTCTTTCTCTGAAGAGAGGTCCTGCCATGTATTGTGTTTGGAGAGATCTGGAAAACACTGACATCACTGCCTCCCATGTGAATACAGCTTTAAAGGATCATACCCTTATCTGGTAACTGATTTTTATCTGTTACCTCTGTTTGTACCATCACCTTTATTGGCATATCGGACCCTTGTATATAATCTGTGTGTATATAGTGTTGTGTCTATTGGGGTTCTGCAGTTCTATGAAACTGATGATCTGTACTCTGGATAGATCATCAGCATCTGATGGGTGGGGTCTGATACATAGGACCCCCGCTGATTAGCTGTTTGAGAAGGCAGCGGCACTTCAGGAGTGCCACAGCCTTCTCTATGTTTCCCTCAGGCCCAGTGACGTCACGACTAGTATTACTGGCCTGGGCGGGGCTGAGCTCTATTCACTTGAATGAAGTTTAGCCCCGCCCAGGCCAGTGATACTAGTTGTGACGTCACTGGGACTCCTGAGGATAGATCATCAGTTTAATAGAACTGCAGACCCCTTTAAGGCAATTAAATATATAATTTAATCTTGCACTGTTCTTTTGTCTCGATTCTCGAATCCCACACGCCAGTATCTCAGTATTACATTGCATGCTACGTGGGCTGGTTTCTGGCCCAATATAACCCCGTTACCGAACCAGGCTTAACGAGGAATCGGCTGCAGTCTACCGGGCTGGTAGGGCTCTGTTTCACTGGGGCAGTGAAAGGGCTCTCTCAGATTGTCAGGGTTGTGAGTGAGTGTTGTGCCACGGTGGAGGTCGCGTGGGCCACCCTCTCTCACTTTTCATACTACCCTGTGCCCGTGAGGACGGGAGGTGTCAGTGTAAAACTGTGCCAAGCTGACCTTACATACTCCCAGGGAGGGTGTAACGTTACATCTTGGTAACCAGTGACAAAACCGTACCGTGTGATCCCGACATACAGAGACTTCAGGCGGGGCTGTGAGGTGCGGTTTGTCACACTCGGTCTGCATGCATTATAGTAAGGGCCCTTTCACATGACCATATGCCCTCCAAGACATACGGTCCGTGAGCAGGCCATATGTCCCAGAGCGGCATCGATCGTGTGCACGGGAGCGCCCAGCATAATAGATTATGCCCGGCACGCAGTCAGGTGGCGCCGGCCTTAGGAGCCAGAGGAGCGCCGGACCCGGAGCGACGCCGCGGCGCAGGACAGGTAAGAGAGGTTTTTATTTTATCCTTATGGGCTGGGTGGGCTGATCTGATGTATGATGGGGGCAAATTCATTTAATATGGGGGCTTATGGGCTGATCTGAGGTCTGATGGGGATAGAGGGGGCTGACATGGGGGCTGATCTGAGGTCTGATGGGGGCATATTCATTTAATATGAGGGCTTATGGGATGATCTGAGGTCTGATGGGGATAGAGGGGGCTGATATGGGGGCTGATCTGAGGTCTGATGGGAGCACATTTGTCTAATATGGGGGCTGATGGGCTGATCTGAGGTCTGATGCGGGTAGAGGGGGGCTGATATGGGGGCTGATCTGAGGTCTCATGGGGCAGAGTGGGCTGATATGGGGGCACAGTGGGCTGATATGAGGTCTGATGGGGGCACAGTGGGCTGATCTGAGGTCTGATGGGGGCACAGTGGGCTGATATGGGGCCATAGTGAGCTGATCTGAGTTCTGATGGGGGTCTGACATGGAGGGCTGATGGGGTTCTGACAATGGAGGGCTGATATGGGGGTCTGATGTGATGTCCTGAAATTTATGGGGGGTCTGATATGAGCTGTGAGGAAAAATATTTTTTTCTTATTTTCCTACTTTAAAATCTGGTGTGCGTCTTATCATCAGGTAATCTCAGGTGCGTCTTATAAAGCGAAAAATACGGTATATTTTTTTCTTTATGAAGCTTTCTCTGAGGGCAACGATATTGAAGGCAATCACTTCCCTTCTTCATTGTCTGTTTAGTAGTGCAGCAGGGTGAGTGCCCTTTATGGCAGGTGAAATGAATGGGAGTTCCTTGTCTGAAGTCGCCAATAATACACTATTACAGTGTCCAGGACGTGAGAGACTCCAACCCCCTCTCAACGACACCAGGGAGCCCTTTACTGTGCTGGGCTGAAAGAATGGGGAGTAATCGGGATTGATGAACATTCATTCCCAATCACTGCTGAACAATTAGCTGAATTTACATGCAGCAACCCTCGCTGCTGTATGAGGTGTATGAGTGATTGTTCCTACAATCATTCATTCCCATACAGTTCTCTTGACAAACAAGGATTTTTGGTGCCACAGGAAAGATGTAATCACCCAAGAAATTAGCTTTTCTCCGTTTGTTGGGTAATCAGCTGCACCCTTACACAGGTCAATTATCGAAGTTGACCAGTCATACAAACTTTCATTCCGTGTCCGTTCCATTTTTTGTTGACCGTATGCTGAACCATTCATTTCAATGGGTCCGCAAAAAAAAAAAACGGAAGTTACTCCGTGTGCATTTCATTTCCGTATGTCCGTTCTGCAAAAATATAGAACATGTCCTATTATTGTCCGGATTATGGACAATGATAGGACTGCTCTATTAGGGGTCAGCTGTTCCGTTCCGCAAAATACGGAATTCACACGGACATCATCCGTATTTTTTGCGGATCCATTTTTTGCGCACCGCGAAATACATATGGTTGTATGCAGGAGCCCTTACTATCCTGCCTTATCTAGTTCTTCTGCATTACAGTGATAAATCCCACCATCATAGTGAGGATGAGATGATTGGGATGATTCTTCTTATCTGGCATTTGTATATACAGCATAGATGTATAGATGTGAGCTACAGAAAACCTGGAAATATCAGCTTTTTAGGACTTCTATAGTTGCAGCTAGAAACCTGGGATGTGGATAGTGTGGATAGTCATATAAAATCTTTAAAAAAAAAACACACCCTAATTTTTTTTTTAATATATGTATCCATAAAGGTTAGGGATACCTTCGGGGCAATTTTTTTTATGATTGCATTTTACTCATTCTGAGCTAAAAATCTTTATTTTTTTAAATGGTCTTTATTAAAAATGCTCAGTCGTTTTTGAGCTACAGTGTATTTGCAGAGTATCCCTTCACAGTCCCATCTGCTGACAGCTCATGTGAAGCCTTACCTCTGATCTCTTGACCACATAAACACTCATTTAAACCATATCCTTATCAGAGTTCAGCGATAATGAGTGGTAATAAGGTCAATAGGTCAGAGATGAGCTGTCACCTGCAGAACTCAGGAGCCATAGCCTGCAAACAAACTGATTTTTTAACCCTTGTATCTCAAAAACATAGAATTTTTTTTTAAAAGAACAAATGAGAAAAATTATTTTTAACCCAAAATAAGTAAAATACAACCATAAAAAATCCCCCCGATGGTGGTGTCCATGGCCTTTAGATATCATATATAATTTTCTGATTATAGATTTCCTCTAAATGAGACTAAGCCGCAACACCACATTAGGGATGCATCACCAATGAGGCCAAGTGAGGTGATCGCCTCAGGCAGCACCAGGTAGGGGCAAGAGGGAGACAGCCAAAGGACTATGGGCTGAAGGGAAGGGGTTAGGTTAAAAAATTGACATGGGGGAAGGCGCGGTTTCAGTTTTTGCCTCAGGCAGCAGAAAGGGTAGGTGTACCACATGCAGCCAATAGAGCGGTGCTACAGTATTTCTAGAGAAAAAGCTGAACTATTTTTCTCATTTCATGCAACCCCTTTAAACATTTTTATGTGCAAATACAATAATTACAGTAATTGGATTAAACTATGAAAGGTTCATGGCTTCAATGGCCTCCTCGGGCATCCGAAAGGTTTTGCACGCCCCTTGTTAAAAGTAATTATTGATGAGTATTACCGTTATCTTCTGGGGCTATTTCGGGATAATGAGGCATGGTTACCAGACTTTTTGGTCAGCTGAAGATGTCCCTGAATCCCATTAATCTATGCTTTCGATGTGCACGCCTCAGAGACGGCATTTTATCTAAGAATTTGTTTTTTCTCTCTTTAAGCAATCAGATATTAAATTGTCAGTTGCTTTCTTGCTTTGCTGTCAGTGCAGATAATGAAAACAGACAACAATAACTCCATAGCGTCTGCTAAACATGTTCCATTATTACTTGAATTGGAGAATCCTGTTATCAAGAGGACAAAGTTATTTGTGTCACCGGGGCGGTAATGGCTTTTAAAGCTAATATGCAGGTTGCTCTGGCATGAAAGTCCATTTTGTAAAATTAATAAATATTTGCAGATGTGTTCATACCTAAACAAACCGTAAGTAATGCAAAGTGGTGCGATGTTCTGCAGGCTGGAACTCTCAGGAGATACAATGCAGATAAAAGAAAAGACAGTTCAATACAGAACATATATATTAATGTAATGAAGATAAAAATCAAGTTGAGATGAAATAGAGTATGTCATTGCGGATTAAAGGGGTTGTCACCAGGGGCGGAAGAAGAGTGTTATAGGCTGGGGGCTGATTACCCATCTTGGGCCCCCTACCTCCAAATACCTTGTCCATCCCCCACTTTTGTGTTCTGCCCCAAATTTATTTTTTCCTGGTACATTTTAAAGAAAACTATACCACATATATAGTAACAACACTAGCCCTCATAGTGTATAGTGTACAACACTCGACAGTATACACTAGAACCCCACAGTATACAGTATATAGTATAACACACTACAGTATATAACACCCACACAGTATACCCCACAGTATGCAGTATATAGTATAGCACCCCACGATAAGCAGTACCCTACAGTATAACACCCTACAGTAAGCAGTACCCTACAGTATAACACCCCACTATCTATACTATATCACCCCACAGTGTACAGTATATAGTATAACACTGTACAGTATATAACACCCCCACAGTATACCCCACAGTATGCAGGATACAGTATAACACCCCGCACTAAGCAGTACCCTACAGTATACAGTAAAACACCCCGTAGTATGCAGTACCCTACAGTATAACACCCCACTATGTATACTATATCACCCCACAGTATATTGTATAACACTGTACAGTATATAACACCCCCACAGTATGCAGGATACAGTATAACACCCTGCACTAAGCAGTACCCTACAGTATACAGTATAACACCCCGTAGTATGCAGTACCCTACAGTATAACACCCCACTATCTATACTATATCACCCCACAGTGTACAGTATATAGTATAACACTGTACAGTATATAACACCCCCACAGTATGCAGGATACAGTATAACACCCCGCACTAAGCAGTACCCTACAGTATACAGTATAACACCCCGTAGTATGCAGTACCCTACAGTATAACACCCCACTGTCTATGCTATATCACCCCACAGTGTACGGTATATAGTATAACACTCTACAGTATATAACACCCCCACAGTATACAGTATAACACCCCACACTAAGCTGTACCCTACAGTATACAGTATAACACCCCATAGTATGCAATACCCTACAGTATAGAGTACAACAACCCACTGTCTATACCATATCACCCCACAGTGTACAGTATAACACTCTACAATATATAACACCCCCAAAGTATACCTCACAGTAAGCAGTATATAGTATAACACCCCACAGTAAGCAGTACTCTACAATATACAGTATAACACCCCATAGTATGCAGTACTTTACAGTATACAGTATAACACCCCACTGTCTATACTATATTACCCCACAGTGTACGGTATATAGTATAAAATTCTGTATAGTATAAAATTCAGTATATACCACTCCCACAATATACCCACAGTATGCAGTATATAGTATAACACCCCACAGTAAGCAGTATCCTATAATATACAGTATAACACTCCATAGTATGCAGTACCCTACAGTATGCAGTATAACATATAACACCCCACAGTATTCAGTATAGCACCCGACAATACGCAGTACCCTTTAGTGTGCAGTATATGCTATAATACCCACAGTATGCAGTATATAGTATAACACCCCACAGTAAGCAGTATCCTATAATATACAGTATAACACTCCATAGTATGCAGTACCCTACACTATGCAGTATAACATATAACACCCCACAGTATTCAGTATAGCACCCGACAATACGCAGTACTCTTTAGTGTGCAGTATATGCTATAATACCCACAGTATGCAGTATATAGTATAACACCCTCTGTCATCTTTTCTGGATGTAAACCTCACATAAATTATGACAAATTTCACACTCCTTCTGGAGCAGAAAGGACCTGTGATGACATCGCCATGTGACCAGTAACATCCATATGTTACTGGTCACATGGTAATGATGTCATCACTGGTCCTTTCTCTAATGAGCATCACTCTCCCTCCTTGTAATGAGCATTTTGGATTGCAATGGGTCTCACGGAAACATTGGGCCCGGAGCTACTGAATAAAACTCCTCTATTCTAATTGACCATTGGTTGTTGCATTATGACAACTTACATATTCCATATCCACAAGATATGACCACTGAGGCCCCCGTTGATCACAAGATCTTGGGCCCATTCTTCCCATTTGAACGGAGAGGGAGAAACGCATGTGTGTCAATGGGACTGACGGAGGCACAAATGTTCAGCTATATCGAGCTGCCCCATAGAGCTGAATGGAACAACAGTGCACATACATGACTGCTGCTCCATTCAAACTGGAAAGCATGGGCCCCCAATCTCATGATCGATGGGGGCCATATGCGTTCACATTCAGGTATTTATGTCCTATCCTGTGGATAGGGGAAAAGTTGTTATTATGGGACAACCCCTCTAAAATCCATGTATTATATCTGGGCATAAGTGCTAGGCAGACCCTGTGGATTTGCAGGTTGCACTGCTTGGGTTCTGTACAAATATTAACCCTATTATCAATCAAGCAGAGTATTATCACAGCAGAGCATGGTCAGATTTCATGGGGATATAGACCTGGAATCGGCATAGAAATCCTGTGTCAGACCTAAAATTTCTGAACCTAGCCCGAATAGAAACCAAGCCTCAATAGACGTGCAGGGGTGCAACATTTATTGTCTGTCACTTACAATGCTGTTCTAACACCTCTCCAAAGGCAGTTTAACACTTAATAGCTTCAGGCATGCAAATTGCAATCAACATTTGACCTCCATGAGGTCCTGGACCTTATGTTGATTATTATAAACAGATTATGCTGACTGAAGCTATCAGTATTCAATGACGGAGTTTACTTGAACAAGTCATTCTAACTTAGAAAGCCAGCCCAATGATTAACAAAATACTTTCAAGACATAATACAAGAAGTCCATTTGCTCTCACTTATTACTACTGATATACCAAGAACTGGATGAATGAGAGCCTTCACAGACATATTCCAAACAAATGGTGAACAAGTTGATATCGTATTCACATATTTTCTGTTCTTCCTTGTTTTACTTAAGGGAGCAAGAAGATCAAGTCAGTAACTTTCTGAGTGAAAATATGACATGTACAGTATCCATTTTTTTTTCTTATTTTACTTATTTTTAATGGTTATTTAACCAAATTGACATATGAATAGACCAACTAGCGTGCATTCATATGTAAACTATTAATATGTTATTCAGCTGCACATAGTGCTCTGAGGGTGGGAGAGGCCACCCTATAGAGAAAATACCTGAAGAATAAGCACTGTCAATTTTGACTCATTTCCGTAACTTACAGCTGACATTTCAGGATAGCGACTAAGATTGGAGATAACTTGTCCCGAAAAGCCCTCCTGTTGCTTTGTTTGCATGTTGCTTACATATAAATGTTTATACATGTTGAAATATATTTTGTATTTCTGCAATCACAACAACCACTGAACAAAATTTCGGTGTCAATTATAACGCACAATGAACGGTGTAAAAAAATTTAATAAAACAATGGATGAATCACTGCTTTTTTTTCCACCCACTCCTTTATTAAATCAGTAACAGTTATGTTATATGTACCCCAAATAGTGTTATTTAAAAATACCTTTCCCACAAAAACAAGATACATTAAAGGGGTTGTCCAAGTTATTTTAATGTCCTTTGTATGTTTCTAACTAGGCAAATGTAATGTTTTTTCAATACACTTACTTCAACTTCAGTGTCCCCTTTCTCAGATTTCACTCAGGGTCACATGACCTATGATGTCAGCTTCTCTCCCTGCTCTCCTGATGTTTCATGCAGATAAGTGTCTGTACACGAGACATCACTGTGCTGGCCACGCCCCGGTACTGCCGGCTGCTCTCTCCCTGGATTCTTTCAGATAAGATTTTAACTCCTTCAGCCAGCACAGATTCAGGGCTGAAAGCTTTACTGAGTAGCTGCAGGCAGTGAGGAGACAAATGCTAGGCACAGGAGCTGACAGACTAGAGAAGATCTGTAGAGTATTGCACAAGAAAGGTAGGGGGAAGATCCTGTGTGTATCAGCAGTGTCATTGTACAGCTGGGAATTGTAGTCCTACATATACAACATGCTGCCTAGTATCCTAGCAGACAGACATGTTCCTCAGGGCAGCACTTGTATTCACTCCCTTTGCAGAGCAGGGGGAGGGGCAGAGATAGTTTTTACTGCAGGTAAACGAAGGCCAGAAGAGAACCAGGAAAATGAGGAAATCTAGTTTTTTTTGCCTAAAACTTGCTTAACTTAGTTATATATTGCTGTCCATCAGATTTACAGTGCTATATATTTTTTTTTCATAACTCAGACAACCCCTTTAACTAAAAATAACAAACACTGGCATGCTTTTCAGAATGCTTCTAAAAAATAAAAAAAGACAGTGTCCTAAGAGTCTGATGAATGATCTTGTTTTTAAATGGCATCATTTTGAGATAAATCTAATGTATTGTATAACTTTAAAAAATGTTTTTTGGGTGACAGTGTGAAAAACATTTCAACATTTTTCTTTTAGGATTTACAGTGTTCACTGTGCAGTAAAAATTACATGTGAACTCAATTCTGCGGGTCAGTACAGTTATGGAGATGTCAAATGTACATAGTTTTTGTTATGCTTTCCTGCTTTTAAAAAATAAAATAAAAAGGTTTTTAAAAATTGCTTTTGTGTCGCCATATCCAGATGACCTTAACTCTCTTATTTTTCTGCCAACAGAATCAAGGGCTTGATTTCTGAGAGGCAAGCTGTAGTTTTTACTGATACCATTTGGAGACATGGGCAACCTTTTGATCTTTTTTAATTCAACTTTTTCTTTGAGGCGGACTTAGCAACGACCAACTATTCTGACATTGGGGCTTTTATTTTATTTTTCAACATATACAGCGTGTGACAAATGACATGGTACTGTATTTCAAAATGTCTTGCTTTTCCAGGTACAGTGATATTAACTATTAATCAACCTCACTTGTACTATATAGTGCAAGACTTCTGGTGGTGTAACTAGAAATGACTGGGCCCCACAGCAAATTTTTGTGGCTATTCAGGATTGAGCTCTCAGACGAAGCTCGTCAGCCGCTTTGTTCATTTCCTAAAGTGTCACTGTATATAATGTCATTGTATAATACTGTGGAGGGGGGCCTGACAATAAAATCCTTCAATCCTTCTCCTGGATGGGGCCCTTCTGTGATTGGGCCCCAAAGCAGCCGCATCCCCTACAGCTAAGCCCTGAATACTTATACTATATTACATTATATAGGGACTTTTACTAGCATTCTATACATCCTGCCAGAGGCAATGTGTAATAAAGACAGGAACATGGCAGGCCTGGGGGTCTTAAGAAGGACCACCCCTCAGCTGCTAAGACAACTGCTTGGCACCCTGAGTCACAGGAGAACCCCCTTCCTCTGTTTAACCACTCAAATGCTGTGACTGCTATTGCCCATGATAACCGAAGGGCCAAACTGACAGGATCAAAATTAGCGCCAATCCCAGCAGTACATGCGGTATACCAGCTGTGTAATACAGTTGGCACACACAAGTGTTGGCGCCATCACTGTGTCATACTGTTGTCACTTTGTATTATCAAGATACTTGAAGCGACATAATAGTATGGCACAGGGAAGGAAGGTATTAAAACCCAAAATAGTCCAGATCCTTGAGGGGTTAGAGATCGATGATACAACATATGGATCTACTTGCAGTTCCTGTGTAGACAGGAGTTCAGGCTCTGTGGTTTGGCTGACAACTGTGAACTGACATTAGCATGCATCAAGTCCCTCCTGGCAGCCCTCAGACCACTCCCCTCCAAGTTTCACCCTCCTTGTTCCTCCACATATATAGGGTCCTGATAAATATATAATTTATGTGCTAACAGACCAGGTATGCAGTGGTATAGTTAGTGAGTTCTTACAATAATTAGCTGTAGTTATAAATTCCCCTGACTCACAGTGGCTGTATATAAAATATGTGTGCTGTGTGCAGAATCTCCGGTGTATCACATGAAATATAGATTCACACTGCTTTCCCCTGCCTCTTGCTTGTAAGAGCTGACAAGAAGAAACCTATCACAAGCAGGAGGAAGGAAGTTCTATATCCTCAATCTTCCAATTGTTGCGCTTAGTTAGGATGTAGAGCCAGTGCAATGTGAGAAGACTCTGCCCTCTCTGGATGATGGGAAATGTAGGCTGTATCAGGGAAGTTATACGAGGGGAAGAAGGAACCAAGAGGTTAAATAACCCATAAACAGCATATCAACTAAAACAGGCATATACAAGAGCCTCTGCATTATTCTTTAATTATGGCTTGTGTTGCTTTATACAGGTAAATACAATGCTAGAGTGCTTCTATAAAGTGAAAAGGACAGATTTTGGCCATGTATATATTAAGCTAAAGGCGCAGTCACCCCAATGGCAAACGCCTTGTAAGACACCAACCAATTTATATGTAGCCAGGGGCTGATTGGCCATAGACCTTACAGGGAAATTTCCCGGTGGGCCGATGCCCAGGGGGCCACCTGGGCCCTCCTCACGGCCAGCCAATGGAAGTTTTTGGGAATGTATTTTGAGCTGCTGGCAGTATTTTGTGATGGACTGTGGTATTTGGCTCTATTGGGTTGGTATAATGTGCCACAATATTGCTGGCCCTACCTTTCATCAATTTGGACCCGACAACAAAACGGGGCCATTTAGATGAATATAGCCTGCATTAAAATGGCCACATAATGCCAACCTTCCAGGCCCTGCTACAATAAACATTTCAGATGTACAGGACAATTATGCCTGCCTGGTACATAACACTGATTTTTCTTCATATAACATGATTCCAAATGAACTAGTTGCAATAAATAGACACAAAAGACTGCAAATATGAAAATGAGCGAAATGTTCTTGTCACACAAATCACAATCTTTATTTCCAGATGACCTGAACTAAAGATTAGAAGAAAAAAAAAAAATCACACTTTTCATTGTACAACAAAATCATGTTCAATTTTCTAATATACTACAGTATGTGTAGCAATGTGTAGCAATTCCTCATGGCTTCCAAGATCTCAGCTTGGTGTCTTTCAAAATGAACCTATACTGCTCCTATATGATGATGGACATGCAGAGGACACATGGGTGCTGGGCTCGTTACAAGACTCCACTCTGATAACTGTACTGTAATGAACTGTGCACCCGTGTATCCATCATATGACATGGGCACATTTTTATCCACTGGAAGTAGCCAATAAAGGTTTCTATTGAATGACTGCAAGTAAGATCCTTGATCCAATACGTAAGCTTTACTCTCTGTAATATCAGGTTAAGTTATATAAAATTTGCAACATCTGATCATACCCTGAACACACATATATATTTATAAACATATACTATATATAGAGATGAGCGAATCATCCAAAATTTGCTTCGCCGAATATTCGAAGTTTTCACAAGATTTGAACGAATACGAATCTGTTCGACGAAGCTGCGTACAAATTATATGTTATTATGTAGTGTTTTGTGGACATTTGCACAATAATAACGAACGTACACTTGTTAAAGGTACGCAACTTATGTGAACACGTACCCATGAGCGTACAAAAGTGCGTACGAATCCTTAGCATACTATTGTTTTTTCCAGTTCTGAAGGGGGCGTATCTTCACTTTCGCGCTCTTGTGGGGGGCGGAATGTCATTTTCCCGCAGTACGCAGAATGCGTAAATTTACTTACTTTTCATACGTATCTTACATATAGTTACAAATTTTTGCGTACGTTTACGAATAATGCGAAGCAAATCCGACAAAATTCGGATTCACTTCGCGGAATAAAATTTCCAAGATTCGATATGAATCTACGAAGCGGCGAATAGATTCGCTTATCTCTAACTATATACATTATATATATATATATATATATATATATATATATATATATATATATATATATATATTGTACATGCTGCAGTAACCGACCACTACACAATGGATGGAGCTGTGCAGTTCCATGTGCCTGGATATGGCACTGAAGCTTGAAAACAGCTGATTGCCGGTGGTTCCAGTAGTCAGACCTCAATATTGATGATGACCTATCCTAAGGATCATAATTATGGATTTAGTCAAACCAAGAGCCTTCTCCATGAGGGGAAAGGGGACTCATTCTTTTGGAGAAATGATCTTGAAATTAGTGGGCACCACAAAGATAAGGAAAACAGGGCTCTTCCCATGTGTTATAGAAGCACAATGTTATGCTACAAAAAAACATAGGGGGACATTTATCAAATCAGATACGCCAGTTTTGCACCTGAAAAATGTCATACCTATCGCAATGGCTTTTCTGACTTTTGGTCAAATTTTGAAAACATTTAGTGTTCCTTGGCACTTTTTAAAGTGGTCTATGTGTAAGAGCTAAAACTGAGATTAGAGAACATTTACTATGTGCAGAGAGTTGTAAAATAAAATCACAACCTGCATCAGACAATCCCTTGGTGTACTTTTACACATATACAGTACAGACCAAAAGTTTGGACATACCTTCTCATTCAAAGAGTTTTCTGTATTTTTATGACTATGAAAATTGTAGATTCACACTGAAGGCATCAAAACTATGAATTAAAACGTGGAATTATATACTTAACAAAAAAGTGTGAAACAACTGAAAATATGTCTTATATTCTAGGTTCTTCAAAGTAGCCACCTTTTGCTTTGATTACTGCTTTGCACACTCTTGGCATTCTCTTGATGAGCTTCAAGAGGTAGTCACCTGAAATGGTTTTCACTTCACAGGTGTGCCGTCAGGTTTAATAAGTGGATTTCTTATAAATGGGGTTGGGACCATGAGTTGCGTTGGGCAGAAGTCAGGTGGATACACAGCTGATAGTCCTACTGAATAGACTGTTAGAATTTGTATTATGGCAATAAAAAAGCAGCTAAGTAAAGAAAAACGAGTGGCCATCATTACTTTAAGAAATGAAGGTCAGTCAGTCCGAAAAATTGGGAAAACTTTAAAAAGTGTCCCCAAGTGCAGTCGCAAAAACCATCAAGCGCTACAAAGAAACTGGCTCACATGAGAACCACCCCAGGAAAGGAAGACCAAGAGTCACCTCTGCTGCGGAGGATAAGTTCATCCGAGTCACCAGCCTCAGAAATCGCAGGTTAACAGCAGCTCAGATTAGAGACCAGGTCAATGACACACAGAGCTCTAGCAGCAGACACATCTCTAAACAACTGTTAAGAGGAAACTGTGTGCAGCAGGCCTTCCTTTTAAAAAAAAGCTGCTAGGAAACCACTTCTAAGACAGGCAACAAGCAGAAGAGACATGTTTGGGCTAAAAAACACAAGGAATGGACATTAGACCAGTGGAAATCTGTGCTTTGGTCTGATGAGTCCAAATTTGAGATCTTTGGTTCCAACCACCGTGTCTTTGTGCGACGCAGAAAAGGTGAACGGATGGACTCTACACGCCTGGTTCCCACCGTGAAGCATGGAGGAGGAGGTGTGATGGGTTGGGGGTGATTTGCTTTTTACACTGTTGGGGATTTATTCAAAATTGAAGGCATACTGAACCAGCATGGCTACCACAGCATCTTGCAGCGGCATGCTATTCCATCCGGTTTGCGTTTAGTTGGACCATCATTTATTTATCAACAGGACAATGACCCCAAACACACCTCCAGGCTGTGTAAGGGCTATTTGACCAAGAAGGAGAGTGATGGGGTGCTATAGTCCAATCGAGATGGTTTAGGGTGAGCTGGACCGCAGAGTGAAGGCAAAAGGGCCAACAAGTGCTAAGCATCTCTGGGAACTCCTTCAAGACTGTTGGAATACCATTTCAGGTGACTACCTCTTGAAGCTCATCAAGAGAATACCAAGAGTGTGCAAAGCAGTAATCAAAGCAAAAGGTGGCTACTTTGAAGAACCTAGAATATAAGACATATTTTCAGTTGTTTCACACTTTTTTGTTAAGTATATAATTCCACATGTGTTAATTCATAGTTTTGATGCCTTCAGTGTGAATCTACAATTTTCATAGTCATGAAAATACAGAAAACTCTTTGAATGAGAAGGTGTGTCCAAACTTTTGGTCTGTACTGTAGGTGTAAACCACATTGCACTCACTCCAAATATATTACTAAGGTGCACCATTCCATAAATTTGTCACAGGCCCCCAAAGCAAAGCCAGACTTAAAGCTGACACAAAAACAACCGCAAATGATAAATGTCCCCCATAGTACACATGCAAAATGAATCAATCCTGAAAAATGAGTACCTAAAAAAAATATTACATTTTGCATGTGCACTGTGTCCTTTTGTGGTATATTATATTTTCGAGAAGGCTTGGCTAATATTCTTAGTTACCGTATGTTGCAAGGCCTGTTAAGCAATTACCTTCCTGCCATCAACATTCCGGTTCCTTATTGTAAGTACAGTCATGACAAATTGATTTATAGGGCTTGGCCGCTTTCCTATGAATATATTGCCTTAGGCATACCTTATAGCAATGCAAATAGCATTACGTTTCCTAATTTTTCAATTGTAGTGTAGTTCAGTGTTTTTCTACTTACAGCTCTGACCATGAAGCATCAGAGTTCCTCATAGCAAGTGATATAACGCCCTGGGAGAAGGGGGATGAAGTCTCCCGATAGACCTCTCCATGACTGTATGTGGGCTCCCATTCCTCTGTCTGTATTGCACATGCTGCACATTGGTTGAAAATCCAGTCTCTGTAGGTTTTCCAAGGTAATATAATTTTTGGAAAGTCTTGATGTGAACAGGTTTCCCAATTACACACTCTTAATTGATAAATTTGCTTAAACTTTTTAATTCAGTGAGCAGTAATGGTTATGTTTGGAATTATAGCCTCTGCAGTTTCCAAGAATATATGTTCAGGTACCGACTAGTAATATAACATTTAAAGGGGTTGTTCAGTCATAAAAACCCCCCCTAAGAATGCTTTACAATTCTAAAAGAAGCAACTCACCTTCCTGATTCCCTTATGCCATCCCGACCCTCTCAAGACCTTCTAATCTCTGCACTTCCTGGCAGGGGCGGATTGGCCATAGACCTTACAGGGAAATTTCCTGGTGGGCCGATGCCCAGGGGGCCGCCTGAGCCCTCCTCACGGCCGGCCAGTGGAAGTTTTTGGGGATGTATTTTGTGATGGACTGTAGTATTTGGCTCTGTTGGGGTGGTATAATGTGCCACAGTATGGTATTGCTGGCCCTGCCTTCCATCAATTTAGACCCAACTACAAAACGGGGCGACTTTTAGGATTTTTTTTCCAGGGCCACTTTAAGTTCCCAGTCCGCCCCTGCTTCCTGGTTCGCCTCAACATAACTATGTGATGCTGAGGTCGTGCCTCACTACTCGGCTGCATTGATCATGTTACGGGCATGCACACGGACAATGGTTGTGGAACCACTGTGCCAAGTAACCAGTTTGACATTGGGCCAAACCCTAAGGGTGTTCATCTTGCTCCTCCTCGGTATTCATCCTTTAACCCATGTACAGGGATGTGGACTTCACTGTGGGTTAATGACCAGACCGATACCTCCTGGGATAGTCCTGATGTACTTGAAAGCTGACCTACTAAAGTCAAAGACATTACTAAAGAACATGGCATGTGGATGTGAGATCCATGACTTGTTTCTCTACAGTTGTGCACTGAAGAGGCCAGTGATTGGCGTAGCGGTCACATGTTGTCAATCTTATTTCACTGCTGTAGATAGGTCAACTCCAGCCAAGACAACTGAAATGGTGGTGCTGAATCTGTCAGGTTAGTACTGATCAGTTTTTTATTGCAGGCTGATGCACAGGGATGTCTGGTTTAATCCTGAAAGCAGACAAAACCTTCACGGATCTGACACCATCAACACCACCAGCTTCCATCAGAAGTTACTTTTTAAAGAGGTTGTCCAGCTTTGACAGCCTTTCTGGCTGCTGCCCCCAAAGCCATACCTACAGAAGGAAGCAACTAGCCTGCTACATCCATCAGTCCACCACAGGACCCCTAGCCACATAAGTTGTCAAGTGGGGGCCACCATAGTAGTAAAGGAGCTGGAACAAAGCAGAGTGGAACACGTAAATATTCTTCCTTCCCCAGGACCGATAAGGTGGGGCGGCAGCCAAAAAGGTTGACAAAGCTGGACAACCCTTTACATATAGTAGTTTCAACATTTTAATCTTAGAAAATAAAAATATTGCATAGATATAACTGAAATTGTCACAGCATCATTTTTTCTACCAGAAATGGCCAAACATACAGTCATGGCCAAAAGTTTTGAGAATGACACAAATATTATATTTTCACATGATCTGCTGCCCTCTGGTTTTTATGTGTGTTTGTCAGATGTTTTTATCACATACAGAAATATAATTGCAATCATATTATGAGTAACAAAAGCTTATATTGACAGTTAGAATGAGTTAATGCAGCAAGTCAATATTTGCAGTGTTGACCCTTCTTCTTCAGGACCTCTGCAATTCTCCCTGGCATGCTCTCAATCAACTTCTGGACCAAATCCTGACTGATAGCAGTCCATTCTTGCACAATCAATGCTTGCATTTTGTCAGAATTTGTAGGTTTTTGTTTGTCCACCCGTCTCTTGATGATTGACCACAAGTTCTCAATGGGATTAAGATCTGGGGCGTTTCCAGGCCATGGACCCAAAATCTCTATGTTTTGTTCCCTGAGCCATTTAGTTATCACCTTTGTTTTATGGCAAGGTGCTCCATCATGCTGGAAAAGGCATTGTTGATCGCCAAACTGCTCTTGGACGGTTGGGAGAAGTTGCTCTCAGAGGACATTCTGGTACCATTCTTTATTCATGGCTGTTTTTTTAGGCAAGACTGTGAGAGAGCCGATTCCCTTGGCTGAGAAGCAACCCCACACATGAATGGTTTCAGGATGCTTTACAGTTGGCATGAGACAAGACTGGTGATAGCGCTCACCTCGTCTTCTCAGAATAAGCTGTTTTCCAGATGTCCCAAACAATCGAAAAGGGGATTCATCAGAGAAAATGACTTTCCCCCAGTCCTCAGCAGTCCACTCCCTGTACCTTTTGCAGAATATCAGTCTGTCCCTGATGTTTTTTCTGGAGAGAAGCGGCTTCTTTGCTGCTCTCCTTGAGACCAGGCCTTGCTCCAAGAGTCTCCGCCTCACAGTGCGTGTAGATGCACTCACACCTGCCTGCTGCCATTCCTGAACAAACTCTGTACTGCTGGTAGCCCGATCCCACAGCTGAAACACTTTTAAGAGACGGTCCTGGCGCTTGCTGGTCTTTCTTGGGCACCCTGGAGCCTTTTTGGCAACAATGGAACCTCTCTCCTTGAAGTTCTTGATGATGCGATAGATTGTTGACTGAGGTGCAATCTTTCTAGCTGCGATACTCTTCCCTGTTAGGCCATTTTTGTGCAGTGCAATGATGACTGCACATGTTTCTTTAGAGATAACCATGGTTAACAGAAGAGAAACAATGATGCCAAGCACCAGCCTCCTTTTAAAGTGTCCAGTGGTGTCATTCTTACTTAATCATGACAGATTGATCTCCAGCCCTGTCCTCATCAACACCCACACCTGTGTTAATGGAGCAATCACTGAAACGATGTTAGCTGGTCCTTTTAAGGCAGGGCAGCAATGATGTTGAAATGTGTTTTGGGGGATAAAGTTCATTTTCTAGGCAAATATTGACTTTGCAAGTAATTGCCGTTAAGCTGATCACTCGTTATAACATTCTGGAGTATATGCAAATTGCCATTATAAAAACTGAAGCAGTAGACTTTGTAAAAATTAATATTTGTATCATTCTCAAAACTTTTGGCCATGACTGTACAGTTTACACAAGCTCCACAGTTTTCAGAAATCTTTAACTGATTATATTACTTAAACATCCACTTTTTATTTGACAATTTAGTGTGATCTGTTTGATAGCAAAAAATAATGCGCTTCATAATTGATTTTTTCCCCCCCCTTTATTCGTGAAGTGTGAAATTATAGTTTTATTAACTGTACACCTACTGGGCACAGCAGAAGTAATTGCAGCCTGAAAGCTATATATATATTTCTATACAAGGAAAAGTCTAAAGATTTTGTTACTGTGTAGTGGGAAACAAAAGGTTCATTTTTTTTCTAAAAAATTATTTGAAATTAACAATTGAAAGGCCAACTCCGATCTGATTTCATGCTCAGAGACCTTGTTTTGTGAAAAAAAAAAAACTATTAGATTAGAAATAAATGCTTTCAAGTTCATTTTGGATAAGCAATGTTTTTTCTGTTCCAATGAGGCATGTAAATCATGTGTCCAGTTTAATTCTTGCCATCAAATATACTGAAAGCCAAAAAGACTCCATAAATAGAGATGAGTCAAGTTTTGAAAAATTCGATTCGGCAGCCTTGCCAAAGTTTGACAAGAAATTTATTCATGAAGAATAGCTATGTTAAAACCCCATTCAGCCTATCAATCAATGGGACCATTTTTGACAGCCGCTTAGACAGAAGTACACCTGTCCAACAGTCGTTAAAAATGGTAATACACTTTTGAGTTTAAAAAAAAAAAAAAAAAATAATATATATATATATATATATATATATATATATACACAGTACAGACCAAAAGTTTGGACACACCTTCTCATTCAAAGAGTTTTCTGTATTTTCATGACTATGAAAATTGTAGATTCACACTGAAGGCATCAAAACTATGAATTAACCCCTTCACGCCCAGCGCCGTACATGTACGGCGCAACGGGACGTGACTTAACGCCCAGCGCCGTACATGTACGGCGCGCTGATCGGGCGGGTGCAGGAGCTGCGCCCGCCCGATCAGCGGCGGGGGTCCGGCACTGCCGGACCCCTGGGGAATGCGCCAGCATCGGTGAAAACGCCGATGCCGGCGCATTAACCCTTAATGTGCCGCGGTCAGCGCTGACCGCGGCACATGAAGTGTGCCGCAAGTTCAGGATGCCGAGCGGGGGGCCATCGGGTCCCCGCGCTGCTGTGACGGGGACCCGATGGCTTGGATGGCAGCCCGATGCCTTCCTTAGGCATCGTGGCTGCCATCCCTGCGAGCCTGTGCGATCCAGCCCCCTGGATCGCACAGGAAGCAGGCTGTAAGTGTATTACTGTGAGTAATACACTTACAGCCAATGCATTACAATACAAAGTATTGTAATGCATTGTGAAGGGGATCAGAACCCCCAAAAGTTAAAAAAAGAAGTGTAAAAAAGGTGAAAAAAATGTTAAAAAATAAAGTAAAAAAAATAAGAATAAAAGTTTCAAGTAAAAAAAAAGAAAAACGCCATTTTCCCCCCAATAAAGTAAAAAAAATTGTTAAAAAAAGAAAAAAAAAGAAAAAGTAGACATATTAGGTATCGCCGCGTCCGTATCGACCGGCTCTATAAACATATCTCATAATCCATCCCGCCAGGTGAACACAGTAAAAAATAAAAAATAAAAACAGTGCCAAAACAGCCATTTTTTGGTCACATTCCCCCATAAAAAGTGTAATAGCAGGCGATCAAAAAGGCGTATTTACCCCAAAATGGTACCAATCAAACCGTCATCTTGTCCCGCAAAAACGATACCCTACCTGAGACAATCGCCCGAAAAATAAAAAAAATATGGCTCTCTGAAAATGGCAACACAAAAAAAAGATTTTATTCTGTTCAAAAGTAAATCTAATGTGTAAAACTATCCAAAAATAAAAAAAGTTAGACATATTTGGTATCCCCACGTCCGTAACAACCTGCTCTATAAAAATATTACATGAGATGGCCCCCCAGGTGAATGCTGCAAAAAAAAAAAAAAAAAAACTATGCCAAAACAACCATTTTTTTCCCTCTTGCCTCACAAAAAGTGTAATAGCAGGCGATCAAAAAGGCGTATTTACCCCAAAATGGTACCAATCAAACCGTCATCTTGTCCTGCAAAAACGATACCCTACCTCTGAAAATGGCAACACAAAAAAAAGATTTTATTCTGTACAAAAGTAAATCTAATGTGTAAAACTTTCCAAAAATAAAAATGTTAGACATATTGGGTATCGCCGCGTCCGTAACAACCTGCTCTATAAAAATATCACATGATTTGCCCCCCTTGGTGAATGCTGTAAAAAAAATTTTTTAAAAACCATGCCAAAACAGCTATTTTTTTTCACCTTGACTCACAAAAAGTGTAATATCAAGCGATCAAAAAGTGTTATGTACCCCAAAATGGTACCAATGAAAACATCAGCTCATCCCGCAAAAAATGAGCCCACACAAGACAATAACTCAAAATAAAAAAAAAACGTGGCTCCTGCAAACCATTCCATCAAAATCTGTGTTGTAAAATCCATATGGCGCTCCTTCTGTTTTGAGTCCTGCCATGTGCCCCCACAGCAGTTTACCACCACATGCCGCATTCAGGAGAAAATGGGTAACTAATTATGTGGTGCTTTTCTCCTGTTACCCCTTATGAAAATACAAAAAATTTGGGGCTAAAGCAACATTTTATTGGAAGAAATTAAATTTTTCATTTTCACAGCCAAGTGTTTCCAAATTCCGTAAAACACTTAGGGGGTCAAAGTGGCCACTACCCCCTTAATATATTCGTTGAAGGGTGTAGTTTCCAAAATGGGGTCACTTTTTGAGGGTTTCCACTGTAGGGGTACGTCAGGGTCTCTCAATTACAAAATGGTGCCTAATAACTATTCTAGCAAAATCTGCCTCCAAAAGCCGTATGGCGCTCCTTTCCACTGCCACAAACCCATAGAGAAGTTTACCACCACATATGGGGTATTTCTGTAAACTGCAGGATCAGAGCAATGTATATTGAGGTTTAGTTTGCTGTTAATCCTTGCTGTGTTGGAAGAAAAAAATTATTAACATGAATAATCTACCAAAAAAGTGAAATTTTGAAAATTCACCTCCATATTCCACTAATTCTTGTGGAACACCTCAAGGGTTAACAAAGTTTGTAACAGCAGTTTTTTATAATTTGAGGGGTGTAGTTTCTAAAATGGGGTCATTTATGGGGGGTTTCATTATGTAAGCCCCTCAAAATCACTTTATATCTGAATTGGTGCTTAAGAAAATGGTTTTGGAAAATTTGGTGAAAATGTGAAAAATGGCTTCTAAACTTCTAAGCCTTCTAACGTCCTAAAAAAGTAAAATGACATTTATAAAATGATGCCAACATAAAGTAGACATATGGGGAATGTAAAATAATAACTATTTTTGGAGGTATTACGGTGTATTTTGAAAGTAGAGAAATTGAAATTTGGAAATTTTTCCAAATTTTTGGTAAATTTGGTATTTTTTTATGAATAAAAATGAAATATTTTGCCAAAAATTTACTACTGTCGTGAAGCACAATATGTGACGAGAAAACAATCTCAGAATGGCCTGGATAAGTAAAAGCGTTCCAAAGTTATTACCACATAAAGTGACACATGTCAGATTTGCAAAAAATGGCCTGGGCATGAAGGTGAAAACAGGCCCGGGGCTGAAGGGGTTAACACATGTGGAATTACATACTTAACAAAAAGTGTGAAACAACTGAAAATATGTCTTATATTGTAGGTTCTTCAAAGTAGCCACCTTTTGCTTTGATTACTGCTTTGCACACTCTTGGCATTCTCTTGATGAGCTTCAAGAGGTAGTCACCTGAAATGGCATTCCAACAGTCTTGAAGGAGTTCCCAGAGATGCTTAGCACTTGTTGGCCATTTTGCCTTAACTGTGCGGTCCAGCTCACCCCAAACCATCTCGATTGGGTTCAGGTCTGGTGACTGTGGAGGCCAGGTCATCTGGCGTAGCACCCCATCACTCTCCTTCTTGGTCAAATAGCCCTTACATAGCCTGGAGGTGTGTTTGGGGTCATTGTCCTGTTGATAAATAAATGATGGTCTAACTAAACGCAAACCGGATGGAATAGCATGCCGCTGCAAGATGCTGTGGTAGCCATGCTGGTTCAGTATGCCTTCAATTTTGAATAAATCCCCAACAGTGTAAAAAGCAAATCACCCCCAACCCATCACACATCCTCCTCCATGCTTCACGGTGGGAACCAGGCATGTAGAGTCCATCCGTTCACCTTTTCTGCGTCGCACAAAGACACAGTGGTTGGAACCAAAGATCTCAAATTTGGACTCATCAGACCAAAGCACAGATTTCCACTGGTCTATTGTCCATTCCTTGTGTTCTTTAGCCCAAACAAGTCTCTTCTGCTTGTTGCCTGTCCTTAGCAGTGGTTTCCTAGCAGCTATTTTACCATGAAGGCCTGCTGCACACAGTCTCCTCTTAACAGTTGTTGTAGAGATGTGTCTGCTGCTAGAACTCTGTGTGGCATTGACCTGGTCTCTAATCTGAGCTGCTGTTAACCTGCGATTTCTGAGGCTGGTGACTTGGATGAACTTATCTTCCGCAGCAGAGGTGACTCTTGGTCTTCCTTTCCTGGGGCGGTCCTCATGTGAGCCAGTTTCTTTGTAGCGCTTGATGGTTTTTGCGACTGCACTTGGGGACACTTTCAAAGTTTTCCCAATTTTTCGGACTGACTTACCTTCATTTCTTAAAGTACTGATGGCCACTCGTTTTTCTTTACTTAGCTGCTTTTTTCTTGCCATAATACAAATTCTAACAGTCTATTCAGTAGGACTATCAGCTGTGTATCCACCTGACTTCTGCCCAACACAACTCATGGTCCCAACCCCATTTATAAGGCAAGAAATCACACTTATTAAACCTGACAGGGCACACCTGTGAAGTGAAAACCATTTCAGGTGACTACTTCTTGAAGCTCATCAAGAGAATGCCAAGAGTGTGCAAAGCAGTAATCAAAGCAAAAGGTGGCTACTTTGAAGAACCTACAATATAAGACATATTTTCAGTTGTTTCACACTTTTTTGTTAAGTATATAATTCCACATGTGTTAATTCATAGTTTTGATGCCTTCAGTGTTAATCTACGATTTTCATAGTCATGAAAATACAGAAAACTCTTTGAATGAGAAGGTGTGTCCAAACTTTTGGTCTGTACTACATATATATATCACTCACCTAATCCACTTGCTTGTGCTGAGGCAGTCCACTCCTTTCTTGAGTGTAAAAGACCTGCCCTGAGCATGATGACATCACTGCTCTCTCCCAGCGTGATTACGTGATGTCGTCATCCTTCAGCAGGTCTTTTTCAATCAAGAAAGGCGAGGACTGCCTCTGCGCAATCAAGTGGATGAGGTGAGTATTTTTTTTCTCTGTTCTAAGACAACTCCAGCCATCACTTTAGGAAAAATTATTCGTTACTACGAAGTAAAAGGAAACTCAGTTTAATTTAGAATTAAATTAGTCCTAAAATTAAGACCGAATTCCACTTCAGATGATTTGCTTCACTCAACACTACCCATTAAAGTCAACAGGATCCATACAGATTCATTAGAATGCAACAGTCACTTGCTCACGCAGAGGCAATCCTCACCCTTCTTGATTAAAAAAAAACAGCAGAAGGATGGTGACGTCACCACGCGATCACACTGAGCGCAGTGACATTATCATGCTCAACACTAGACATAAAAGTCAACATGATCCATAAGGATGCATTAGAATGCAAAACTGGACGTGCTTTACCATAGCTGTCATGTGTTCGTGATAGAGGCAAGGATACCAGTGTTCAGAGATGTCAAAAACCATGAGAAATGTATAAAGTATAAAGGCAAATTGTAGAACTTTTCATTGTGTTAAAAAATAAAAACAGCCTGCTGAAACCCAGTCTCTAACATCAAGGTTATCAGACGTCAAATCTATTACTGAAAGGTTGCATCATTTATTCAATAGATTTTCTTAGCATAGCAATTTTTAACAATTCTCGGTTTTAAAATCATTGAAATGCGTCATCATGATTCAGATGAGTCAGCGGGCTTCACAGCTTCATGGAAGTTAAGATCATTTTCTTATATTCATATTATATAAATTTACAATATCTATTAATATGGGGTTTGTTAGAATAAAATCGATTCAAAGTGGCAACATTAGAAATTGCTTTTGAATGGAAACACGTCTAGTTTAAAACAAGGACCAACTTCTCAGATGACCTCTTATTTGCAGGCCTTTCAACAAAGAGTTATTTATTTCATGTTTCATATAAAAAGGCAACATATTATGAATAGCTGTCCCCATCAAACACACATTTGGGTCAAGTTCATACTGAAGAGTGTTCTGGAAGGATAGTGGAATAGTACACCCGGAGGAAATTGAAGCAAAAATGTTAGAACATACAGCCTCAATAGAGATGTTGACCTTGGTCAGATTTTAATCCAGGATCGGAGACACAGAGCCACTGTATCACTCTCTTACAGATAGGCTCCACTGAATCAGTATGGCAGCTATGGTCAAGCTTTGCCTCAAGAAGGCATCTGTTCTCCAGTGAGACACATCCATGATTCTCCTTGGAGTCCCTGCTCTTTAAGTGAACACTATTGCTAGATGTAAAAAGAAAACAACAACAAAAAAACTTATTTAGGGAAGTCTATCCAAAAGGCCCAGAGTTATCAATTTTTCATCATCTAGGAATGCCACTGCATCCTCAATAGTTCCAGGAAGAGGAAGACACCATGCTTTGTTACAGTACATTCCCACATAGAGCAAATTGAACAAACCCTTATATTCCAAAGTAATTTTACTTCCTCAAACAGTTCTTAAGCAGGACAATCGACTTCTGGTGTAAGACCCCACAATCTGATCATGGAGTTTCAGGTTCATGATCTTAAGAACCAAGATCATTGTAATAGTGAGTAACTGCACATGAGATATACAGCAAGAGGACTTGACACTTGAAGAGATGCGTTAGTTGTTGTGGAAGAGATCATTATCGGAAACGGCGGGTAAATTGTCCCATTTGATTGTGACAGACCAAAAATGTGCCCTCTACTTGATGGCTGACAAAACCATAGCCATATGCAAACTTCACATTTCTGAAACACGCAACAAGATGCCTATTGTTCATTTATCTCTATACAACAGTTGAGCTACCATGTATTCATGTTTGAAAGCCAGAAGACGTCTCTGTCCTTTGTTATAACATCATTCCAGTGATGTTTTCTGACTGATGAGCAGAAGACTTAAAAACCAGTTCTCCTAAAAGGTGTAGGTCCAGGTTTCTAGTGCAGTACCAAAGCAATAGAAACATCTTCAGGAAGGGGGAAGACAGTAATTGTTACAATTTAATCTCCTTGTTAGCTTTGGTTGTTCTCACTAGGTCTCTTGTCTTTATGTACCTATGTATCCAAGCACTCTTGCCCCAACCTTCCACAGGCTCCATTGGCTGCTGTTATCAATAATTTTGACTAAACTGATACAGCTTTTTATATCACCCTCAACTACAGTAATTGTCCAACTGGTCCCTTTGTCTCCTGGCCTCAAACATCCATGTTAAAAGTGTCATAGTATGCTAGCATTTACCAAGGAACCTCACAGGGCTGTGTTGGACTTTAATGCAAAGCATTTTCTGTTCATGACCCATGAAATAGGCTTTTAGGGTGTTACCTGGGGACAACTGCTATGGGCAAAGTCAGATACAGTATTGGCCAAACCATTAGTGTTTAGCATGCAGAATTGTGATATGCCAGGAAGATTATGGTTGAGCACCACAGTCAGGAATCTATTGTTAGCAGGTATGGCTTGGTACATATTGGGGGCAGACATGGTCTTTTCCAGTTCTGCACTTCAGTCCTGGTTTACTAATATTCTACACTAAATCGGCACAAATCAGAGAAAGTGGAGTTTACCCCTACCTTCCTATATGGTGGACAATCCACTGGCTCTTTCTATTAATCTGGGAACTCGGAAGACAAGGAGGATCAACAATCCCTTTCCTTAACACCCAACCAGGTGCAATAACAATTTAACAGCTTATTCATAGAATTTACTATTCTCACACTCAATACCTGCTGACCAAAATCTTGAAGAGGGATTTTGTTTTTCATAGTGGTTCTTGTTCCCTTCCAAGAGAAACTTTAAGTTACTTGCTAAATCACTCAAGACCTCATGGAGCTCTAAAATATCCTAAGTACAAAAATGTACTTGAAAAGCTAAAATCACCTCTGTAGAGGTTAGTACAAGTAGAAAAGTGGTAATCTCTAAGAGACTGTGCTCTCCTTAATACCTCATTTGCACATGGTTTCAAAGTTGTTTTTTTGGACCATCGGGGCAGCAGGCAAGGTAATAAAAGGTGCCACTTGTGAACTGTATTTGCAACTTGCAGGATAACAGGCCGAACTGGATGGACAAATGTCTTTTTTCGGCCTTATAAACTATATTACTATGTTACTTCTAGAGTGATTCAAGCAGTTTTACATGAGTAAAATAGATCACGCAGAGTTCTACTCACATATGTACTGTATATCTCTAATTAATTTTGACTGCATTCCCTTCATTCCTTAATATTGCTCCCAGTACTGATGCACATTGGGATCCACAATGAAGAAAATACAGGTGATTCAATGGATTAGTCAATAAAGTCACGTTTATGAAAGTAATGAATGTAGCAGTACAAATTGTACCCATTATGCATTTCGTTTTTTATTTTTACAGATCCCCTTATATACATGTAGGGCAATATGAATATCTATTTACATTTAGTGCAAGCACTATTGGCGCCCATACTTGACATGTATATATAACACTCTCCCTTAAAAGCACCTTTATTGATTCTTGTTAAAACCTGTAAGAACCTATTAACACCCTTAAAATTATCAGTGATCTACCACCATGTGTTCATCCACACTCCAAAGTGGTCTGTTATCTGCACAGATTCCACTATATATCTATGGGCAGGACGCTGTTAGCTTCTATCATGTGGTCTACTTTGGAGGCTTCTATCGACCCTTGAGAAGCAGTGAAAGAGGGACATTTTAGACAGTGATCTCCCCAGTTCTTTGAGTACTATACTAGTGGGACTAGGGACGCTGCATTTGTGGAGAGCTTCTCAAGGGTCGATAGAAGCCTCCAAAGTAGACCACATGATAGAAGCTAACAGTGTCCTGCCCATAGATATATAGTGGAATCTGTGCAGATAACAGACCACTTTAGAGTGTGGATGAACACATGGTGGTAGATTACTGATAATTTTAAGGGTGTTAATAGGTTCTTACAGGTTTTAACAAGAATTAATAAAGGTGCTTTTAAGGGAGAGTGTTATATATACATGTCAAGTATGGGCGCCAATAGTGCTTGCACTAAATGTAAATAGACATTATGCATTTCGGACACACACAAAAGGGCAGAACTAAGACATTCTAAATTCTAACACAGGTTCTATTTGTCAAATTTATAACATTAAATGAACACCAGCCATGAGTTGGTGTAAAGAGGAGAAATGTGTCTTTCATACCACATTTGCAATATGGGTAGAATTGCTGTAAATTGATGTAGTCTACTACAATACTAAATAATCTCCTCCACTGTGTAAGAAATAAAAACACAAATCTCACAAGAAAAACTTGATTTGTGCCACTATTCTGGAGCTTTCCAAGAGTAGACTGCTTCGTTAGTCCTCCCATTCTTCACCTAATTAGGTTGGATGCACACTTTCATTTATTTCAGTATTCTCAATCCATTTCCTAAGACTCCCGGCCCAGCTGGCTTCACATTCCTATATTACACTTATATGACTGATGCTTTCAATACCGTTCCAAAGGAAGGGAAATGATTGACTTCAATAAGCTAAAGTACCACTCTAACTTCTCAAAATTGGCTTGAATGCTACCTCCCTACATCCAGAACATACTTATTCTAGACAGGGTGGATTCATGTTCCAAAGGGATGCTCAAAATAATACTCCAGTGTACACATTGTACTACATTGATGGTAAACTGTAGAATTAATGCAGACTTTTACAGAGAAATGAATGTCTTTACCTTATCAGAGGTCAATTGCAGTCAAAAACAGCCTACAAGATTGTTATGAACTTTCATATATTTTGAATATATTAATAGGTAGTTTTTTCTCATAGGCTTTAGTTATTGTAGATTTAAAAGACACGTATGGAGTCGATGGTAAGGGCAAGATCTTAACCAACTCTTAAGTGATGCCAATATGGATTTGACAAAAATCTTTGCCAAGGCGCAACCTTAAAGGGGTTTTCTGACTTTGTTTTTATACTATGAGCTATTATCTGGATAGGTTGTGAATACCTGGTTGTTGGACATCTGGGACCCCTGACGATCAGCTACTTGAGGAGGCCGCATCCCTCACAGGACTTCTTACAGCTTATCCTAGACCAGCGACGTCATATTCATTGGTCAAATGGCCTAGACACAGCTCAGTTCCATTCAAGCAAAAGGGGCTCACCTGCGATTCCAAACACAGCTGCTCTGCTATACAATGTACGGCGACGTGCTTGGAAAGCTGCAAGGAGGCAGTGGCCTCACAGCAGCTCTGGTTAGCACCACAACTTCCTCAAACAGCTGATCGGAGGGGGTCCTGGGTGTCAGATGTCCACCAATCACATACTGATGACCTATCCTGAAGATTAATCGTCAGTATAAGGCCCCATTCACACGACCGTATGTATTCCGAGATCAGTATAAAAACGGAACGGAAGACATATGGAAAGCCTTCCGTAGTGTTCCGCAATTTTGCGGACCCATTGACTTTAATGGGGCTACGGACGTGATTTTGCAGCCAAGTGTAGGACATGTTTTATTTTTTTTGTGGGGGAACTTCCGTGAGATACGGAATGGGTCGTGTGAATGGGGCCTTAGGGCTAATTCAGACGGCCGTATGATGTCCGCAAAAATACAGATCCTTTTTTTGCGGACTGTTCAGCATGTCCGCAAAAAAACGGATTGCATTCCGTATTTTTGCGGACCCATAGACTTCAATGGGGCTATGTCCTGATATTCACTGACAAGTATAGGACGTTTCATTTGTTTTGCGGAGCCATGGAATGGAAGAAATGGGCCCATAGAAGTGAATGGGTCAGTATGTAGTCCGCAAAAAGACGGATCCGCATTTTTGAGGACAACACACGGCCGTCTGAATGAGCCCTAAATGTCAGAAAACCCTTTAAGGATGATTAATGCCACACAACTCCAGGCACATTTAAGGGTGCTGAAAGGTTACCAAGTGTCATGTCAGAGCATTTGAAACTGTTTACATCAGTGTGGTCTGCGTGCTAGACAACCTGCAAGAGTACTTGACCACAGCACCAGGCATAGCCGTCATCGTTTTGCATGGGCCAGGGAGCATCTATGCTGGACAAGGGACCAGTGGGCCTAAGTGCTGTTCACTGATGAAAGTTGATTGACGAGGCAGAAATGATGGCCGCCAATGATATTGGCGATGTCAAGGAGAGTACTATGCATCAGCCACTGTTGTCACCAAATGAGCCTTTGGTGGTGGTGGTGTTACAGTGTGGGCAGGTGTTTCTAGTCAATACAGAACTGCCCTACACTTTTTGAATGGTACTGTACACCGACAAGCCCATAATACTTGAATAACATTAGTAATCCAGTCATTGTGCCTCTGCATGAACAACAAAGGCCTAATTTCATCATCATGGATGACAATGCACCAGCTCATCCAGATCACATCATTAGGGAATGGCTACTGGAGAGTGGGGTACCTCAAATGGAGTGGCCTGCACTGTAATTGATGCTCAAGGCCACGCGACAAGTTATTAAGACATTAACATTTTTGTGGTGGTACACCTGCCACTGTTGGTTTTCGTTTCAATAAATTGTTTGAGATTAGGAAATCGCCACTGCATGCTTCTACTTAAATGCCCTACTTTCAGATATAATATCACTGTAGAGTGAAATTTTTATGTTTTACATACATTTCACTGGAAAGCCAAATATCCCTAACTTTTGGTGAGTAGTGTATGTTGTAAATGGGGAGAAGGGAAAATTCCAGTTCTAGACTCTTCTGCCAGTGGCTTATCAGCCTGAGAATAAAAGGATCAGCCAGTTAGAGACCAACTGCCTGATCCTTATGTCTCCTGACAGGGAGTGAGTCGGGAGGCCACCATACACACTAGATGGTTGGAGGATCCCATTGAAATTGGGGGGTTTGTTCAACAAACATTCAATGTGTATGGACAGCTTTACGTGGAAAATTAACTTGCAATTGAAAACAATATGAAAGGCTTTGGAGTGTAAAGCAGGTTAAAATATGGAGGCAAAAATCAAATCTGATGTGTCATTTTGGTTCACAGAAAGAGGTATCTAAATCCAATCAATATTTGGATTGAATATTTACCTTCAAAATGGCACCAGTTCGTCTAGGTACAATTGCACGCAGTTTTAGAAAGAACAAGGAAATTAGGTTGTTACAAACATCTTCTGTGGATGTAGGCTTGCTCAAATCCTTCTGTCTCTTCATGTAATCCAAGACAGATTTAATGATGGTGAGATCAGGGTTCCGGGGGGAAGGTTTGGGGGTCACATCATTACTTCCAGGGATCCTTGTTGTTCTTTACACTGAAGCTAGTTCTTAATCACAGTCCTGCTGCAGAATACATTTGGAGCCAATCATATGCCCTCTGATGGTATTACATGATGGATAAGTACAGTATCTACCTGAATGTCTCAGCATTGAGGACACCATTTCATTAATCCTGACCAAATCCCCGACTACATTTGCTTAAAGCACATCAGCAGATGACACATACAATGCTTGTCCTTTCTTTTGTTCATTTGCTTTGCATTTTAATTGATAAAAATAAACACTTCTATTTTTGAAAGCATTCTTACTTTGCAGCATTTTTTTCACACCAGCCTAAAACTTTTGTGCAGTACTCTATCTATTTTAAATTCTTTCTCTTCATATTATGCACTCTTCATTGCCAAGAAGCTAAACTAAATTGAATGTAATTTGTAAAGGCATTTAATCTCACTTTATGTGTGAGATTTTGAACTATACAACACCAGTAATATCTAGTGTGATCACACTTAAAAATGGCTTATAATCAAGTATGCTTTCTAGGAATTTAAATCAAGTTTCAATAGGATGGGCCCGATACTGCAGCTCAGTTCTATCCATTTTAAAAGGGGTGAGCTGGAGTACCTAACACTGATAAAGGGGTTGTCCGGGTTCAGAGCTGAACCCGGACATAACCCCTTCTTCCCCCACTCAGCCCCTCTGATTAGCACAGGGCAAGGGCTTTTTCTGGAGTTCCGGGGACGTACCATGTTCTCCATGCGGAAAGCTAGGTAGAGGCTTCCACATATCAGTGAGCCCAGTGATGTCACCTACACTAAAGTGTGGGTTTTAGTGCTGCCCTAGCCTGTAAAAAGGCTAGGGCAGCACTAAAGCCTACCCATCATAGACAGTCACGTCATCGTGTTAAAGTTAAAAACATAAACAAACAGCTATTGCCCTGCACGATACAGTGCAAGGAAGAGCATCGGAGGATATCAGGAGGGCTGCAGGGGTGAAAATGGGGGTATGTCCGGGTTCAGCTCTGAACCCGGACAATCCCTTTAAAGGGGTTGGCCCATCTAGGACAGTGATGGCATATTGTTAAGATATGCCATCATGTAATATAGGTCTGGGTAACGCACCTATCTCCCGAAAGAAAAAAACAAAATGAACAGAGAGAAGCCACACATGCGTGGCCACCCTGTTCACCAACATTGGAATTCCAAGTATAGGTTAGCACCAAGTAGCCCATTTCTAACAGTCCTACAGTTTTAAATGAAGAGATGGCCACACTTGTGGTATGCTCTCCATTCACTGCTATGGGACTTCCGAAAACAGTTGAGCATGCTCACTTAGATATTTTCAGTACTCCCATAGAGATGAATGGCGAGCACGATAGGATCTCCTTCACTTTGGCGTCCCCATTCTGAAGATGGGAGCTGGTCCCAAAAGGTGGAACCCATGCCTGACATTGATATCATATCCTAGCAATATGCCATCAATGACCCAGATGGGAAATGTTTTTGGGGGAGGGAGACCTGTTTCTTTACTACATTTGTATGTACGTACAGTACTTAGATTTCAACCTACTTTCCATATGAAGCCAGTCATGGACTATTTTTAGATTTTTCAATAGTATGAGCATTCGATTTTTTTTTTTTTTTTAACACAAGCTTGAGATGAAAAATAAAAAGATGAACATGAAATAATTTTATATTTTATTGTCATTTTCTTACAAAGTAATACTCAACAATACATTTCAAACAGTGTACCGTATATTAAAAAAAAAATACAGAAATCATACAACTAAAAAACAAAAAAATAAAATAAAAATAAAAAAAGGAATGAATATTTATCTATCCATAATGTGGTTGGTTTTGTTTTGTTTTCCAATGTGGGGGCTAAGGTTTAGCAGCCTACCTGAGACAGAACAGACAAGGGTGGGAACACAGGGACCTGAGACAAGCAGAAGCGAAAAAACGGATGCTCACAATGAACAAAACAAACTCCAGGAGCCGCCAAAAGGGGAGCGTAAACACGAGAGCTTACATAGGTAAAAATATCTACTGCCAAAGAGACTTACAATCTGCCCTAAAACCAGCCAGCATGAGGAATGTCCAGTTTGTACCTTCCCCACACTCCCATGATAAATATCACATTCTGGGAACTTTGGGAGCAAATGCCACGGCCTGTTTGTAAAAAGACATAAAAGGCTGGAAAACTCGACAAAGCTCTAATAAAATAAATCGCCAGTAAAAAGTTAAGACCCTGTGATATCCTGCTATGGGAGCGGAGGAAGGATTGGGGGAGGGTAAAGTTCAGACAGCCAAACAATGGCACAACACGGACAGATAACTGTAGAGGAGTCCAGGTACTGTATAATCAAACAATACACTTTACACATAACAAGAAAAATAGGAAACAATATTTCCATCCTTTTCAAGGAATAATAATCATTTTATCAAAGGAAATGTACAGAAGAAAAATAGTTTCTGTAATGGTAAGAACACAATAACGCTCTAAAAATTGTGATTTTTTTTTTTGTCCATCATTGCCCCAGGCACAGTTGTTAGAAAAAAATTTCGTTGGGGGCTTTTGTTATTTCACGGCAGCAAAATTAACATTTTATATCCAAACTGATATGCTTACAGAACTACAGGCTCAATAGATATTTCAGTTTAGTGGACTATGTATACACAGTGATGCTGTATTTGTAAAAGAAATGACATCAAAACCGTATTTCAGATACTGGAAAGAAATATATATTCTTTACGTAATATTACAAATGGTTAAGGATGAGGATTTATTTTACCAAATATCCAAAAAGGAATGTAATTTTATTACCAAAAATCATCCACATATTTGGTAAGCCAAAACCAGGAGTGGGTCCAAAACACGGAGGAGGTACCAATCTTTCCGTTATTGCTTCCAATCCTGGTTTTGGCTGATGCAAAATTCTGACCATGTGAAAGTGACCACAAGAAAGTTTTTAATGTTCCCTTTGCAAAAGGGGTGACAAACTTCTATTCAGGTTAAGGCTGCTGGTTTACAATATCCCTTAAGCAAGGATTATGGCGTCGGTGTACACAATTTCACTTGGAAAAAAGTGTCTTTTTTTTGTATTTCAGCTCATGCTAGCAAACATAGCCTAAAGCCACATCAAGTGTGATCACCTGAAGATTTACAGAAAGGAGTCTAAAAATAAAAATATAAGCCCGATCCAAGGTAAAACTCTGACTCATCCACAGCCATTGTAAGAATGTTACGTAAAGAGAATCTTTCCCCCTTTCATAACATACAAATATCTAGAAAACAGTCGATATGCAATCAAAACACATCAATGACAAAGACCATGTCTGGAACCTCCATTCGCTTCCCCTTAAACACTTCCTAATAGAAAATAAATCTGCAAATCCTCACAATTTCTGGATAAACGAGATCTTATGAAACTAAAACAGAAAAAAAAAATCAAAAATCACAAACTGCCTATGTTTTTGATTAGACATCTTCAAAAATGGACAACCCAACGATGGCCATAAAGATGTGGTCAGTTTTCTGAATGATCCATAATCCATGAGAGAATTTTTAGGACAAGCGCTGTAAGCATGAATATGTTGCACGTGAATGTGAGAATGAGTGTCTTGGCTTGTTCACATGACCGAATCTCAGCTTTGTGTTGTCTTAAATATTTCTTCCCACTGAAAAGACGACCGAATCTCAGTTGAAGAACAAAAAATTGTTTTGGTCAAAATTTTCATCTGTTCCGAGTGGAGATCCAGTTCTGGTAAAGTATGAAAGGCTAAACTGAGTCAAGATACCCCTAGACTTGCTCATTCAAAGTGAGTTTCTCCACTCTGCTTATGCCTCGGCCTACACATGGTATAATATATAAGTGTGGGTCCCTGTGTGTTCGATATGTGGGTTGAGGCCAAAAGAGTGATGAGGAAGCTATTGAAATGAAAATGCTGTGACGGTGAACACATACATATAAGTGATGGGTCAAGCTTAGGGCACTCTACCTTGACAATGCTACCTAGGACTGTGGGAATTCAACCTTAAAATACCCTTTTTTAAAAATCTTCATTCTTTCTTAACATATACATAAGAGAAAACATATGAGTCAGCTCGGCAGCCATCTTAAAATAACCCCTACATTTCAAATTTTGTAAGACAATATAGGTGCAGCTCTACTCAGCAAAATACAGTGGGATTGACAAGAAAGCAACGCACTTACCCTGCTAACACCTTCTATAGCAGCAATGACATCTCATTGTTTTACACTTTGACAACTTCAGACTGAACCCTTCAGACAACACAATAATATTACAGATTATATAATACAGGCTGCTCTTAGTAGAGTTACGTGAAGAGTTGAATGCCTCGGTTTCACAGTTCGCTGTACTGCGCACTTTCACTACCATGTATTTCGAACAAAGTGGCAGGAGGGTGCAGCTGGGCAGACTTGCTGTAGAAACACTGTAGTGACATCACAGCCCTGTACTAAGAGACAGCACTGAGAGAGAGGAAGATTTTTGTGGAAGAATAGAATGAAGCGAGGAATGCTGGATTAAAGAAAAAAAAATAACTTGCAGTGACAAAGGCATGGGAGCAATGAAAAGGATAAAAAGGTAAAGGAGGTAGAAAGACGGAACAGACGGAGATGGGAAAAAGAAGGGCTTTCTATGAGTTTTGAAAATATTTGAAATTTGATTTTTCAGAGCAGAAGGAATTTTTTTCCCATGTACACCCCCTCCTTTTCCTCCAGCTTGCTCACTTGTGAATAAAAAGGCACATCCGCTTGTATCTCCACCAACTGTCCGAGGTGGGGTGGGGGATGAAGTTGTAGGAGCTTCCTCATGCCTGAAGTGCAGATGCTTCTGTAAAGTCTCTCTTTTTTTTTTTTTTTTTTTTAAACTCTACTTTGTTAATTAAGCGAGGCAAAATTCACTTCCCAGAGAAGAGCAGAATGACTACTCCATATCACACGCTTGATGCCCAGAAAGGGACACACAGAAGAAGCACCAAGATGGAGAGTGACGATATGGGCACAATGAACACAACGAGAATGGGTCAGCCAGAAGGCATTAGAGAGGATGAAACGTAATGGACTGGAAAAACTATACGATGTGGACAGTCCCTGTAGAAGGTGACATGAGGACACACAAGAGCAAGCAACAGGTGGGTAGGAATAGAATGCCGGAATGGTCTTTTTTACAGGAAAAAGTTCTTATAAAAAGTGGCGAGGATGAAGCGGATGCACAAAAACCAAAAAGACAGTTACATGGCCACAATCAGAAGATATAGAAAAGCAGCCCTAACGGGAAGTGTAATGAGATAGACAAAACATAAGAGAACGCTCAGAAGGAAATGGCACAAGACAAGAATATAAAGCACCCCAGCAGGAAGTGACACGAAAACCAGCCGGGAACACAACAAGAACTTCTCGGGAAAGTGAAATAAAAAAAAAAAAAAACAAGCAAGGCACCAAATTGTCTGCAGATGATAAATATGCCTCTTCAGTGGACAAGGAGCCTTTGAAATATGGGTGCAGAAAGCTCTGCATACAGTATCCTCCTGCACTGAAGAGCCCAGAATCCATGTTTTACTTGCAACCCTACCCCCCACCCCACCCCTCCACAAAATAAAAACAAGCATTTCAAGCTCCTGTTATTCCCATGAAAGGAAAGTGGCAAACAATAAAAGCAGAGAGTGTTGTGGGGCAATCACTTTATACCAGATGGGTCCCCCGCTCCTCCATCCGCTCCAAAACCAAATGATAAAAAAAACGCAAGACGTTGGAAGGTCCTTCTCCCTAAGGGCAGTGAGTCTGAAGAGAGCTCACACCCTTCAACAAGGCCAGGCTAGATAAAATATTCCTTCTTCTCTTCACAGCTGTTCTGCCCACCCTCTGCATTGATGATTGCAGTGTCTGCATCTGCTGCGTCATCAGCGCCTTTGGCTTCATGGGTGAAGTATGTTCCTGTATGAGAGAAAACAAGAAATATGACACTTTCTGATATTATACCAGAGGAAATAATGGCACACAGATTGTTCCAGGTCACGTGAACACAAAACCTTTATTTTTCAATGTACAAGATGCTCTGTAATGATCAGACATGTGGGTGGGTTATTGTGATTTCTAAGAACTTCTATATTGGCATTGTATGGGAAGGTTCAATCAAATGGACAACGTCATATCAAGTGATAAGGTGTAAAACATTTTGAATTTCTTGTGTAAATTAACCATTTCTGCTTGGGTACATAAAAATGATATATAGTGTTTGTTTGGCTTTTTTATGTTACTATCCATATATAAAAAAAAAACTAGAGCACATAACAGGCAGAGATACCTGTTCTGCAGCTCACTTGTCAGCTTTTCTGTATAGAGTGGGACATAGTTAGCTGAGGGTACCATGGGGTCCTAGATAAGGCTCTTTGTGTGCATCACTCCTGTCACTCTCTAAGGGGGGAAGCTACCTACACCTAATACCTAGAGTCCGTCTTTAACATTTCTTTGCCTATTAAAGGAGTTTTCTAGGACATGTTGGGTCCAGCAAGGGCTAATTTTACATAGACTGATTTAGCAGGCAATTATTGGGAACAAACAAAACTTTCTCAATAATTGTCTGATTGTCATGGAGATGAGAGCTGCATTTACACGCAGCAATCATCTACTCTGAATATGGATAAGCGATCATTTCCGCGATTGCTTGTACCCATACAGTTTCATTTTTTCTGTGCAGAAGAAACGATGATTATCGCTGACAACCAAACAACATGATCACTGGAATGAGCATTTGTTCATTCATTGGTTGATTGCTGGCATGTTTTACACAGGTAAGTTACTGGGAATGAACGTTGCAAAAAAATGCTCCTCCCCAATAATTGGCCATATTGTAGGTCTGTGTAAACAAACCATTACCATTCCAAAGTTGGATGGATCGGCCACTCGGGAACCCAGTCATATGACACTCTTGTTCTGAAAATCCTGCTTCCGACGATGTCAAGTACTTTACCAGGTTTCCGACATAGGCTATGGACGGGACTTCACTTCTGCTGTGAATGGGGCCAGGACTATTCCTCTCCTTGGTGCATGATTCTACCTCATCTGCGCATGTGCCAAGGAGAGGAATATTTATGGTCCTTGTCCTCAAAGGAAGTGATGTCCTATCCATAGCCCAGGCCAGAAACGTGGTAAAGAACGTGACATTAGTGGAAGCAGGATTTTAAGAAGAGGAACGTCATATGACAGGGTTCCCATGCAGCCAACCCACACAATTTAGGACGGGAAAGTACATTGCAGAATTTCTTCTACAGGCATGTTATGCATGGTTTGTATGAGCTGCTTTAAAACTCATTCATTAAAGCGGTCATAAAGTACGCACACCTTTCTGCACTGTCTGTAAATTACTATTATGTAGGAAAAAGGTGCGCACCTTCAAGAAATTTTTACATTAAAAAAAAAAATAAAAAAATTTTTACAAACATAATTACCTTTATGCCGAGCAAAGTAGCGTCCAAGGATGATGAGAAGGCAAAGCATAGCAAAGACAACAACAGCAACAACTCCCCCAATTACGGCATGGTCTACACCTAGAGGACCTTCTTCTGCTGCCCGGGTATCTGTTAGATAAACAGATGATTAAGACATACAGTAGAACATGCCACATAATTACACACTAACAGTTACAGAGGACTACGAAGGTTTGTGCGTATTCCCATCTGGGGGATTTATAGTGTATTGACAGGATGTGCCATAAATGTTTGATATTTGCAGGTCCCTATATCCAAGAAGGAACAGAGCATACTCGGCTATTTTCGGAAGTGTCATAGTAGTGACCACCACCACAAGACTTGTGAAAATAGCCAGGCCAAAGCTTGGGTATTTTTTTTTTATTTTTTTTAAGTCCAATAGTGGTGAATGGAGGATTGCTGTACATATTTGCTCTCTGTTCACTTTCGTCCCTTTTCTGGAGATAGGAGGTGGGACCTGAACATATCAGATATTTATGGCATATTCTGTGCCATAAATATTCCAGATGATAATACTCCAAAATGTTATGAATTGAGTAAATTTAAGTTTTCTCTTGAGTCAATTTATGTTTTCGCAAAAGAAACATTTCTATGCATTTTACTCATTTTGGGCTAAAGTTCATTTTTTCAGTTGGTATTTATTAAACATTTTCAGCAGTTTTAGTGATACATGTGGTTAAGGCCGCATTCACACGTCCGTAGCATTGCAAGTCCACAAAAATGTGGACCCGCAATACTACGGGTGCCGCCCAGTGTGTGTTCCACAACGTTCGGAACACACGGCCGGGCGCCCCATTGAAAAATGCCTATACTTGTCCGCTGTTGCGGACAAGTATAGGACATGTTCTATTTATTTTATTTTTTATGCTGCCCGCTCTCATAGAAGTGAGTGGGGCCGCATCTATTCCGCAATATTGCAGAATAGATGCGGACCCATTCACAAGGTCGTGTGAATGGGTCCTAAAAGTCCCTCCCTCCTGAGTTCTGTCAGCTGATTGCTCATGTGCAGGTTTAACTCTGATCTCCTGACCTCGCAAAACTTATTTAAGCTACACTTTTATCAGTTTGTTAAGGGTCCTCATAAACACTCATAATGGCTAAACTCTTTGGGTGCTGAGACATGTTCAGGCTTTTTGATGTAGTTTTTGAAGCCAAAATCAGGTGTGGATCCTAACAGGAGAGAAGGTATTAGAGCAAATACTACTTCTACACGTTTTTCAATCCAATCCTGGTTTTGGCTTACAAAACCGTATCCAAAAAACCTGAACGTGTCAGCACCCTAAGAGTTTATCTATTATGAGTGTTTATGAGGTCAGGAGATCAGAGATAAGGCTTTATATGAGCTATCAGCTGAAGGAACTCAGGAAGGATAGTCTACCAAATTAGACTTATTTTTAACCACATGTATCAAAAACCGCTGAACTTTTTTTTTTAATAAAGACCAAAAACTTTTTTTTTAGCAGAAAATGTTCCGAAGGTGTCCATAGCATTTAAGTATAGAGTCGTTTTGTCAATTTTTCAAAATCATGCTTAATTCCTCTGTAATTGTGTACATTATGTAAAGTAACAGTGCTGTGTCTGTTTTAGCATAAAGTGGTTAGTGAACTATATTAGTATCGGGTTATTTTATAGGTCTGTTGTACCTAATATATGTTACCCTCTGATTTAAAACACTGCCCCAAACAGAAGACCACAGAAACCCATCAAGTAAAAAATAATTGTCAAAAGTTTTTGAATTTCAACTTTGGCAATGCTCATTGTGAATAGACAAAATAAAAGTGGCTCGTTTGGAACAGTCGCCTCTCTTCCTGGAGGGAGTGCACCAATCATTACCACCCTAATGTAAACTTATAAAATGCCAAACAATAAGAGAGTTAATTTACGTGAATTAGCTATGATGCTGCCTAATGAGACAGTTAAAGGGAGTCTTTCACCTCATTTTCACCTATATAACTAACAGCACTGCCCCACAGAAGATTGCATACACATCCCAGACATACCTGTGTGCATGGTGTGTCTGTATTACATGTCACATCCCAGACATACCTGTGTGCACTGTGTGTCTGTATTACATGTCAAGAAAAAGCACTTTTATTCTGCTGGAAAACAGCTCCCAAGTGCCCGGCTGAAAGTGAAACTAAAAACAGCTTTCTCTCCTGCCTCGATTTCTAACAGCTATATCTTCTGATATACTGGATATAATGCTGTGATTTTGGTATCATTTTAAAGCTTGGAACGTCAGAACCATTTTTCTATCTGCTACTAATCCCAAGATATGAGCAGCTAAAGCTGCCCTCCCCCCCAGTCTGGTTTGCAGCAGCAGCAGAGCCGGGCACTTGGGAGCTGTTTTCCTGCAGAATAAAAGTGCTTTTTCTGAACGAGGAATACACATACACACAGTGCACACAGGTATGTCTGAGATGTGTATGCAATCATCTGTGGGGCACTGCTGTTAGCTATATAGGTGAAAATGAGGTGACAGACTCCCTTTAAGTTAAGTTGATCTACTTGGGAAAGGAAGAGTCTGGAGCTTTGAGCCTCAGCAGACAGAGTTGTCATTTACAGGTTCCTACGAAACGTGTCTAAGCAGAAACCTTAATGCTAAGTGACTGTTATTGATTCAAGTCCTGGTACAGGTAAGAAGGCTCACCGGGGACAGATCATTTAGAACATCCAGAAAGAACTGGCAATAATGCTCCAGGATGGGGTCAATACATAGAGGATGGGAGGCATTTTAATTACAACTGCCCACACATCTGCAAAATCTCATTATCACAAAGTGACAGACATGGAACAGGAAATTCTTTTAAGGGTCTGCGGAGTTTGTCTGGTATTGCAGCTAATCTCCATTCAAGGGATTGGACTGGAACCAAGAGACAAAATCAGATATAGTTCATGGAATAAAGTAGCAATTTTTCTCTTAACAAAAAAAACAAAACTTTTTTCTAATCCTAGAAAATCCCGAAACAGGATTTTCCAGGTTATAGATACTAATGAAGCTGAATGGAAACTGAGTTGCAGTACCTGTGAATGGCCACTACACAGTGTATGGCGCTGTGATGTTCCATTGTTGTACATTTTTTTAACCTCCTGGAACCACGGCTGTACAGTGGTTGAGCCACATGTTGGACCCACTGAAACAGATCACCTATCCTATCATTAGGTCATCAATATCTATAATCTGGGAACCTATTTAATCCTTGATTATTAGTTTCAATATAGTACCCAGTTATATTATCCTATTACTATCATAGAAAGCAGATTATAATTAAATTTTAAAAAATCCAACAAGTTAAGCTAAGGATATATTCACACCACATAGCCCACTGCTTTTAGTCCATACAGAGCATATTTTGAGCTCACTGGTTTCTCTATTTTTATTCCTATTAATGACAGTGTGAGTATTCCATTTTCAATACTATTTTAGTAAACTGGTTAATGAAAGGTCACTATCTAAAGAGGCTTTTGCGTTTGATATTGATGGCCTAGCCTCAGAAGAGGTCATCGATTGTTGGGCGTCCGACTCCTGGCACCCAGTTTGGTAAGTTGTTTGAAGTGGTGCGACCTCCTCACAACTTATCAAGCACAGCGCTGTACACTGTGTAGTGGCTGTGCTTGGTACTGCGGCTCAGGCTTATTCACTTGGATGGGACTGTGCTGTACCTAGGTCATGTGACCGATGACCGTGACATCAATGGCCTAGGAAACGATTGTGGCGCTCACCGGTTAACCGGTGGGAATTGGACTCCCACAGATCAGACCTATCCTGAAGATAGGCTGTTGAGAATGAACACCCAGAAAACCCCATTGTCCTGCTGTTTGGTTTGAAATAGATGCATCAAACATCTCTCACCTTATAAATATGAGTATGTGTTAGATACACATAGGTTGCCTGGTTTAGAAAACAGATTTCATATGATCACTGGGGGCGCAAGAAGCAGGGCTCCCTGTGATCAGCTTATCAACCAAGTGGGATTTTCCAAAGAAGACAACGCTTACAAACCAGTTGACCATTGTACCAAACAAAGTCACACCTTAAAGAGGAAGGTTTTATGTTGATAGCCTATCCTTAAGATAGGTCATTAAAATTGGGTTGGCAGGGGTCCCATTCATGGTACACCTGCCAATCAGCTGTTAAATGGGAGCAGTGGTGCTGTAACCAAGCGCTAGTGTCTACATAGTGGATGAAACTGGAGCTACTGCAGACCAACTGATTGGAGTGGATGTCGGGAGTTGGTTTCCCACCAATCTGATATTGTTGATCTATTCTTAGGATAGGTCATCACTATAAATGTGCCGAAGAACCCTTATGAGGACCGTTAATAGATCTGTAGATCTGTAGCTTTAAAGGGACACTATTGCGAAGAAAAAATTTTGATATGTTTTACAACATAACAAAAGCAGGTTTTAACATAATGTATTTTTCAAATTGTGTAAATGTTTTTTTTTTTTATTCAGTTTTCTTGCCTTACATGGGGGCTGCCATGTTGGAAGTAAAGTGTGACAGTCTGGGTTTACAACACAATGGCACCTCACTTACGGCAGGCATGTACATAGGTTTCCTCAGTCGCTGCCGACCCTATAGAGCAGGGGTAGGGAACCTCCGGCTCTCCAGCTGTTGTGAAACTACAATTCCCAGCATGCTTCATTCATTTCTATGAGAGTTCTTAGAAGAGCAGAGCGAGTATGCTTGCTGGGAGTTGTAGTTTCACAACAGCTGGAGAGCCGGAGGTTCCCTACCCCTGCTATAGAGAATGAATGGAAGACGTGAGCCCGCCCCTGTGATGACACCAGTAACACACAGCCAGGTCCTCCCTCCTTGCTGCTGGGGGAAGCCCACTGTGCCTGCTCCTCACTCCTGCAGCAGCGTCCTTGTCTTCATTAGGCTGCCTGTTCTAAATTCTATGGCAGCTCACCCCAGCAGTGCAGACAATTTTTGCTGAGTGTACTGCTGGGGTGAGCGGCCCAGGACTCAGAAACAGAGTAGATGGAGGTTCTTGGGGCTGTAGGACCTTAGTGATGTAATCGGCCATGTGACCAGTGGGGGAGGAGCCTGAGGAGCAGAGATCTGTGTTTTTGTAACGAAGCCATTGTCTCATCTTATCTTGCTGAAGCAGTGATGTCACCGCTGAATTGGTGATGTCATTGGTACCACCCACTTTTTTGCAGCATGCCTACTTACAGGTTGCTCAAAGCCTTATTTGGCCAGCAGAGCTCCCCCTGGTGACCAAAGATGGTAAATATGGTAAAATCTAATATTTATAATATTTCACACATTGGAATTTTTATTTATTTATTATTTCTTACAAATATATAATAGATTTTTTTTAGCATAAATAAAATATTTTGTGATAGATTCCCTTTAAGAATACATGCCTATACACTAAATCAACTTCAAGAAACCATAGGTCAAGGACGACTGACAGTTTCCATAGCACTAGGGTCTTCTTCGTCTTGGTCCACTATTAATTAAACTGAATTAAGCCTCTTTGAAAGTAAATTAGCCACCAAATGTTCACAACATAAGCAAGACTCCTTTTATCTCTTTGCATCTTCTCCTTCGTTTGTGAGTGGTACTTCATGCATTAAATGTTATTTCATCGACGGCTGTGTGAAAATCTTTTGTGTGGCGCTTCGTCATGTGCATGTTTTATTGGCCTTTTTTTGAATTCAGGAAATGTATTGCAAAAAGATTAAGCTCATTGTGAGCCGCTCTGATAACAAATACCAAACAAAATGTATTAAAACATAATAATAAAAAAAATAATCCCGCAGAGCAGAGGTCGGTGTGACAGCCTCACATGACAAATGCCACATTATTCACATTACTTGCAAATCCTACTATGCTATTTTAGAAGAACATTGAGTCTCTCCTCAGTTCAGCCGCCGCAGAAACAAATGCCGATAATGTGAAATATTCTGACACAATGGTAAATATGTGAGCAGGATCTAGAGAGACGTCAGGAGAGCGAGGAGTACTGCAGCAGAAGTATACTGGCACTATTAAAGGGAAAATTCTTTAACTTTTTATCTCTGGTTACAAAAATTTTCAAAAAGACCGATGTGGACAAGTCCTATTTACCAGACCGCCAACTATTCTCCATAGACTAGATGAATATGGCCTTTACAGTTGCTGTATTATTTTAACCCTGCAATCTGTCTCCTAATGACAGAGCGATCCGTGCCAGCATTACTTCTTCATCGGCAACGCAATCTCATTTCCATGGTCCATCATTGTTCAATAAATCTAACCACATACACAAGTATTTTCTTAATAGGATTAGCGGTTCCACCATAACATGAGCAGCATTACCGCCACCATATTAAAATTAGATTTCACCATTTCCAGGAGGCCGAATAAACCCTCTTTGTTAAAGAGATTAACGCACATTAAAATACAATAACTAAAGAGGTTTCTTAGGCTGGGGGCACATGTACGTCGGAGGCCTCCATTTCGAGCCTTTGTCACAAATTCCTTGCCAGCGCAGCATGCAGCACAAATTTTTCTTGTAAACCAACAGACACCATTGTAGAACCAGATGGACCCCATTATAAATCAGTAGGGTTAGGCTGGGCGCACATGATCATTCTTCCCCATGCCGTTTCCTTGTTTGCTGGCAGCACATCCATGTTTACAAAGGGTGATGTGCTGGTGACGAATGGGGCCTTTATGTGCCACATAAAATATATGATCACCTAATAAGGATGATCAGCAGCACATTTTGCACTGGCCATTTAATGTCCCTATCCTATGTCACCTTCATATTCTGTTCTACACACAGTTTGTATTCTAATTGAAAGTTACTGCCATTCAGATTAATGCCATAGAGATAGGTTGCACGATTGCTTCCACAAATTTAAATTATTGGGTCCAAATAAATATAAGGCAACATCTAATCTTTTTACACCCATTCATGCTGTGTAAAAAAATTTGCAAAAAAAAAAGTTTGCAAAAATTAGCAAACTGCACAAATAATTATCTTATTATGGCACATACAGCAAAAGTTTGAAAAATGGGTATGTTTTACCAGGAAGGGTCATGGCCTAAAACCTTTATTAACCCTTTCACCCCCGTTTTCGTTTTGCGCTCCCTGCCTTCATACTGCCATAACTTTTTTATTTTTCTGTTCACATAGCTATATGAGGGCTTGTTTTTTGCGGGACAAGTTGTACTTTCCAACGCCACCAATTAATATTGCATATGGTGTAGTGGGAAGCGGGAAAAAAATTCCAAACTGGGTGAAATTGCAAAAAAAACACAATTTCGCTACAGTTTTACAGGTTTTTTTATTTACGGCGTTCGATGTTCGTTAAAACTAAAACAGTTACTTTCATTCTACTGGTCAGTACGAATCCGGCAATACCTAATATGTATAGTTTTTCTTGCGTTTTGATAGTGATAAAATAATTATAAAGTTGGAATTTTTTTTTGGTCATATCTTATCTCTATAACTTTTCGGTATTTATGTGAACGGAGCTGTATGGGGGCTCATTTTTTCATCAACTTTTTATTAATACCATTTTGGGGTGTGTTTGACTTTTTAATCGCTTTTTATTTGTTTTTAGAAAAAAAAGGTGACAAAAAATGGCGAATCGGCCATTTTGACGCTTTTTTCTGTTTCGCTGTTTTCCGTAGGGAAAGAAATGTTTATATTTTTATAATATGGGTGTTTTCACATGCGGCGATACCCATGATAGGTATTTTTTTACTACTTTTATTTTTATTTTGGGAAAAGGGGGGTGATTTGAACTTTTATGTTTTTTAATTTTTTTTACACTTTTTTATAGTTCCCATAGGGAACTATTACAAGCAATCATCTGATTGCTTATATCATAGACTCCAATGCATTAGCATTGGAGTCTATGAGGATTTCAATGCTTTCCTATGGAGCCCTATTGACTATGACAGGGGCTGCTGAATACAAACTCCGGTTCCCCCGATCGCCACACGGGGGAGCCGGAGTAACACCGGAAGTGCGCGCTTCCGGTGTTTTAAGCCCTCGGATGCCGTGGTCAGGATTGACGGCAGCATCCGAAGGGTTAAATGTCTGAGATCGGCATTACTGCGCGGCCAAATCAGCAGTTCACCCGCGGCCATGACGTCCGCTCCGTTGAGGAGCGGGCGCCATCTTTAAACACGCGAAGGGGTTAAAGGGGCAAATTTTAGCACAAATCTACTCTTACAGCAGATGAAGATGTCATTTTCTGATTTCAGAACTGACCCAATGCCCCAAAAGAGTGTTCCTTTATTAAAGGGGTTGTACAGATGGTTTATAATGATAACCTATTTTCGGGATAGGTCATCAATATCAAATCGCCGGACATCAGACTCCGGATACCCCGTTTGCTGTTTTAAAAGAGACGACATGCAGTGTAATCTTGAAGAGGAAGCAGCTCGTGCATGAGCACAGCACCCTCTTCAAACAGCTGATCGACGGGGGTGCCCCGAGACAGACCCTCACTGATCTGATATCGATAACCTATCCTGAGGATAGGTCATAAGTGTAATCCCCCTGCACAACCTCTTTAAAGGAGTTCTCTGGAAATTAAAAAAAAATGAAAATACCTAAATGTTACTTTATTATAAATCTATTCGGAAATACTGGTCCTGAATACAGATAAGATCTTCAGCTGAATCTCTGTAGGAATGGAGTTCATAAGGAGACATGAAGTACAGAGAGGACGGACAGGACAGACTGTGGTAATGTGGGGCTGAGGTAATGGAGACTGTATACAAGTGCTGCTGCTCATTACCACATCCCACCTCCTCTCTGTACTTCATGTTTCCTCATGAACTCCATTTCTACAGAGATTCAGCTGAAGATCTTATCTGTATTCAGGACCATAATCCCTGACGAGCAGAGAGGAGGATGAGGCAGCTCTTTACCTCAGTGTTGTGAAGTAACTTGTCCTCCTATGTAATTAGGACAGGTTTTGTGTGTATTAATAGGACTGCGGCCATTTTATTTCTCCTAATGATTGCTCCCCAGACAAAACAAGCCATGATAACTAATGAAAGATATTTGAGAATATATTTATAATAAAGTAATATTTAAGTATATTTTTTTATTTTATTTTCTTAATTAAGTCAAAATTCATGCTAACATTTTTTTAATGGAATACCGTATGAAATAAATTTGCTCCATATTAAAGGTTTGTATGACCAAATTTTTGAAAGGAATCTACCCATGGCTTCTGGTTATAATGTTATGCTGGCTCCATCACATGTTGAGCCCCAAAGGCACCCAACAAACCCTACTGATTTATAATGGGGGTCCATCTGGTTCTACCATGGTGTCTGTTGGTTTACAAGAAAAATTAGTGCTGCATGCTGCACTGGCAAGGAATTTGTGACAAAAGCACGATGTACATGTGTGCCCAGCCTAAGAAACCTCTTCAGATATTGTATTTTAATGTGCGTTAATCTCTTTAACAAAGAGGGTTTATTCGGCCTTCTGGAAATGGTGAAATCTAATTTTAATATGGTGGCGGTAATGCTGCTCATGTTATGGTGGAACTGCTAATCCTATTAAGAAAATACTTGTGTATGTGGTTAGATTTATTGAACAATGATAGACTATGGAAATGAGATTGACAGATTAGGGTTAAAATAATACGGTAACTATAAAGGCCATATTGGTCTAGTCTATGGAGAATAGTTAGTGGTCTGTTAAATTGGACTTGTCCGCATCGGTCCTTTTTTGTAACCAGAAATAAAAAGTTCATCCCCATACATTACCAATCATTGCTGCATGTAAAGTAGAGGGCAATGATTGGAAACATTCACAGGAACGTCTGCCCCCGACCATTGCCCCGCCAGTTTGGGGTCTTACATTAAATGCACCACAATTTTGGCTCAATCTGCACGAATCTTTTGTGCCTCACTAGACCGTTTTGTAAAAGGGGGTGGCTTAGAAGAGCCATAATAGGCAGCAAATATGTGCCCCGATTTTCATGCAAAATATTGGTCTAAAGTAGGCCAACAAAGAATGACGTAAGGAATGGAAAATCAAACACGTCTCACAAGATGCAAGAAATCTATCACACAGCATGAGCCACTGCGATACGTTTGGCGTATCAGCCACCTGTCTGGTCTAGTTTTAAGCCTTGTAAATTTAAGAACTAATATTACATCCCACTAGGTTTTCTTTTATTCTATGGCTCTGCACGCCAGGAAAGACCTTTTTATCATGTACTGTAAATGACAACTCGTGTATTCTTTAAACGCAATGACGTGGCCTTTAGTTTGAAGTGTGAATGTAATTATAGAAGAAGCTAATGCAGCTACAGCAATTTAGGAAACGCCGTCTTTCAAGACGCTCAGAACGTTCAACTGAGGATAGATGGTGAACATTACCATGAGACAGGGACATAAATGTTAAAAGGGGTTCTTCAGGACTAACTATAACTAAAACAGTAAAATATCACAGTTTATATCTAATATATAAAGCTGAGTGTATGTATGTATGTCAATTAAAGACAATAATGCCCCGCTGTGGAGGTCTTTGTTAGGGGGCGGGTGTCGTCTTGTGGAAGTCACTGTTAAAGGAGCGGGCTGCTGGGAAGGTCAAAGTTAAAGGAGTGGGCTGCTGTGGAGGTCACATTTTAAGGAGGCAGGGCACTGTGGGGGAGTAAGTGTTAAGGGGTGGGAGCCGTGGAGGTTAGTGTTAAGAGGGCGAGGTGCTGTAGAGATCACTTATGGGGGGGGGGGATACTCTTGATATCTTTTAACAACACACACAAACATTGAATGAAATAGATGAACTATACCCGTGAGAAGCTGGGTCCTTCTGCTAGTAGGGATATAATTGTGCACTTGGTGCAGGGGAAGAAATGGAAGGTAGGGTTGCTCTACGGACAGGATATTGAACGTGAGTCTAAGGACACACATACAAAAGCTGTTGGATTAATACTCATTCACCATCTTCTCAACATATAGTATCCCATGAGTGCTCGTTTACTCAAAAGGGGGGGAAGGGTAAAAGTCTAAAAGTGTTAAAATCCAACTTGTGGGGGGGGGTCACTGTTTTCAGTCACATGAGGCACTGGGGAACAGTCAGGGGCTAAGACAGATCTCATAGGGCCCCACGGCAAAAATAAGTTTGTCCCACCTCCCCGCCCCACTCAGTTTACCAGAACGTGGGGACTATCACAAAGTGTTCTTCTGTTTGGTTATTGGATAAGAAAGAAAGAGAGTGAGTATTGGATGCATCACACGACAAAGCCTAAGGGCAGGTCTGCGTGGAAAGGCATGTGTTGTCCTGTACTAGCTCGAATGAACCAATGTAATGTAAAACTGTGGTCAACAAAAACATTTCTACACAAATTAACCTTTAGATGTTAAAAAAAAAGTAATGGGGGGGGGGCACCACCAGTAATCCGGCTCTGGATATAGCCACGCACATTTTAGTTCAAACTGACCATGCATGTTCAAGAGAGTAGACGAAGGAACTTTCTGGGAATGTTCTTTCAAAGAAAGTTCTTTCAGCCACAATCGATCTTTCCTCGAACCAAGGATCTTTTGTCCCACTACTGGACGAAAATGTCAAACTCGGACGCCTTCTTGTCAGACGTTGTTAAGTTGCACCAAACCATTCAGGTCAACTTCAGACTAATGCGTAAGGGCACCTTCAGTGCTATAATCATACAAGACTTTGATGGAGGCTACATGGGAACATGTAGTGCACGAAGTAAAGATTGCAATACCACACTAACACATTGTATCTAATGATTGTTCTTCCACTGCAACACAAATCCAAACACTGTTGGACATTTGGTTGCAAGCTGCATGCAACTTTGCCATAGAGACCACGATACAAATCATGTGCGACTGTGACTTACCTGCAACTTTTATGCAATTGGCTTTGTTTTTAAAGTCAAGTCGCAGGTCTAAAATAATTGCGTTGCAGATAAGTCGCACCAATGTTTCTGCTCGCATGACTTGATGTCGCGTGACATGTCGCCGTTGTCAACAAAGGACCGAAATTCTAGCCAAGGTCTTCAGTCTGTTGAGTGAAGTGCCCGCATCTTGTACAAGTACAAGCATCAGCGAGGATACAATATTCCCTCATGTAGCTATTTGTGCCCCAGATTGTTAAACAGTATAAATATATTACTGATGTTAACACAACCCTCAGGACTGTAATAAAAGGGCAAACTAATCCACTTAATGGATAGTTTGCCTTCAGAATTTCCCTAATTATCTCTCATAGGAAACATATACTCATTAAAAAGTAGATTCTAAAATGTTCCTTATAGTGTGCCTTTTTTTTTTAAAGAGTTATCATCATACAAAACTGATTTATCTCCCGGGTCCGAGAATCTGAAGTGTTAAAGGACGTCAGAGATGGAGAACGAGCACAGTAAACACAGGGTAGATGAAAGTATTTCACGAAAGAACAGTACATGGTCTGCAGTAGTCAGACAACAAGCACTAAAAAAAGAGATGGGCAATGTTGGAAAGTATATCTCAACCAGCGGCTTGTGAGGCTGGAGTTACTAGTCCTACTGAGTCTAGTCCTAAACCTTTAAAGGGTTTTTTCCATCTTGGATATGGATAGGATATGCCCCCATTGTCTTATAGGTGCGGGTCCCACTGCTGGGACCTGCACCTATATCGAAAACAGAGCCCTGAAAGTGAAGGAGGGCGCACTGCGCATCCGCCCTCCATTAAATTCTATGGGGCCGCTGAAAATAGCCGCGTACTGGCTCGGCTATTTCTATCAGCTCCATAGAAATTAATGGGAGCAGCGGATGCGCATTTGCGGTGCACTCCCATTCATTTCAATGGGAGCTGCGCCTGGTGGTGGCTGGACCCCGGGGAAACCTGGGGTCCTCCAGGCACAGCACACCCCACTTTGTTCTCGATATAGGCGCGGGTCCCACCACTGGGACCCGCACCTATCAGACATTGAGGGCATATCCTAGCGATATGCCCCCATTGTCTAAGATGGAAATAGCACTTTAAGGAATTAGCGATTTTCTGGTTTTTGTGTCTCAGTTTTTTCACTCCCTGCCTTACTGGAGCCATAACTTTTTTATTTTTATGTACACATTGCCGTATGGGGGCTTGTTTTTTGTAGGAAAGTTGTACTTTATAATATTGTTGCATACAAGGTAGTGGGAAGCTAGAAAATAAATTCCAAACGGGGTGGAACTGGAAAGAAAAATGCAATTTTGACACAGTTGTATGGGTTTCATTTTTACGGCGTTCACTATGCGGTAAAACTGACCTGTGCCAATCATTCTCCAGATCAGTATAAATACAGCTATACCACATTTGCATGGTTTTTCTTGTGTTTTAATGCTTAAAGGGGTATTCCCATCATAGACAATGGGGGCATATCGCTAGCATAGCTTTGGGACCCGCACCTACAACAAGAACGGAGCAGGGAGAGTTGTGCCTGGAGGACCCCGGGCGGTGCTGCGCCCACCGCTCCCAATCATTTCTACGGAGCCAACGGAAATAGCTGAACCAACGCTTGGCTATTTTCGCGGGCTCCATAGAAATGAATGGAGGGCGGCTGCGCACGCGCAGTGCGCCCTCCTCAGCTGTCCCTGCTCCGTTCTTGATATAGGCACGGGTCCCTGCGGTGGGACCTACACCTATCAGATAATGGGGGCATATCCTAACGATAAGCTCCCATTGTTTATGATAGGACAAACCTTTTAACAAAAAATAAAAACTTTGGGAAAAAATTTTTTTTTTCTTTTCATCGCCATATTTTGACCCCCGTAACTTTATAGTTACATCTACGGAGCTGTGTTAGGGCTAATTTTGTGCAGGGTGATCTGTACTTTTCATTTATACCGTTTTGGGATGTGTGACTTTTTGATCACATTTTATTTCTATGATTTTTTTTTTCTGTTACACTGTTTGGGATAAATTTTTTATATTTTAATAGTACAGCGTTTTGTCATGTGGTGATGCCTATGGTGTTCGTTGTATTTGTTATTTTTATTATGAGGAAATTTTTATATTTATCATCATATATCATCAGATCATTTCTGTAGACGTCTATGAGAAATTCGTTATGTTCCTACGGAGCCCTGCCAAAGAGGGACCAAGCCTGCCAGGGAATGAACGGCTCACCCGATTTCTGCTAGGGGGAGCATTTGCAACCCTTCTGGGTTTTCAGCGCACATTTGACCATGGCATCTTCAGGGTAAAATCCCTGAACTCTGGGTGTCTGCTGGGTGAAACAGCAGGCATCCGGCTGCTATGGTACTTACTCCGCTGTGGCGGATGTCGCAAAGGACTAAAGGACTGCTTGTGCTTTTGCAAATATTTTGATATGTCATAGCGAAATATCAAAGGTTTTGATTGGTGGGGTTCTGAATGCTGAGACCCTCACCAATTGGTAGAATGAGGAGATAGGAGGGCTCAAATACTGAGCTCCCCCTCCTCGCTGCTGTGCTTCTCTCTCCTCATTCGGTGGGGTTCTCAGCACTCAGACAGCCCATCCCTCCAGGTCAAAACCTTTGATATGTCGCTATGACATGTCAAATTCTTTTTTCAAAATTCAGTGAAAGTTTAAGATGTGCATGCACATTCAATAGCTGTCTGATAGACACTCCCTCTGCCTGACAGACATCTCTCCTGAATCCCCCATACACATGCATGTTCAGCTTGACCATGCATGTATACCTTTTCAATGGGGGAGAGAGGAGAAACTTCCGATGTATACAATGGGATAGGCTTATCGAGTGGGAACATGGAGAATATGTTCTTAGGAAATGAATGGTGTATAACCCAAATGATACAGTCCACAGCAAAACTGCCTGCACAAAATCCACTGCGTTTACAGCAGTAACTAAGTGGGTGAGGCTACTTTCACATCTCCGTTTTTTGACAGATCCACAGGGTATCAGCAAAAAGGTTTCCGTTATGATAATACAATCATCTGCATCTGTTCTGAACGGATCCAGTTGTACTCTCTCTAAAATGACCATGACGGATATGGCACTAAAACCATTGTAAGGCTACTTGAACAGCTTGTCAGATATGTACTAACGCTAGCCCACCGTGCCGTTGGAAGTCCGCTCCGGTCCCATTCACTATATCGGGGGTGGGCCGGACAAAAACTACAGCGGTTTTTGTCTGGTCACCTCTTGGCATGTTTGATGTGCTGCAGCCAGACCTTCCGGCGGCACGGTGGTCTAACGGTTAGCACGTCTCCCACTGGAACAGCCAGCCAGCCTGCTACCAGAAATGTGAAGGTAGCCTAAGTCAATGGGTCTTGGATCAGTTTTCTTTCGTGGCCGTCTTGATCAGTATCCCATGATGCACACATAAACACTGCTTGCAGCGCTTTTGTGTCCGGCACGGGAACGCAACCAAACGGAACAGAGTGCAACCGGAATGCATTACTTTCCGACAATGAATGGGGACAAAACTGAAGCGCTTTCCTATGGTTTTAAGATCCTTTGACAGATCTCAATACCGAAAAGGAAAACGCAGATGTGAAAGCAGCCTGACATTTTAAAAAATTTCAACCGCACTGTGCAGAATAATTTTGCAGTGGTGCCTGCACACAAATTTAACCGCTGTGTAGATTTTGTATATTCAGCATGTTAACTTCACCGATTTTGCAAACTTTAGAGTGAAATCCGCAGCAAAGTCAAACGACTTGCAGTCCCGGCCCTGTGTTGATGTTACCCAAGGATGAACTAAGGGCTCGTTCACATCACCGTTAGGGATTCCGTTCTAACTTTCCGTTCTAACATCGTTATAACGGAAAATAACGGAATCCCTAGGACGGAAATCAAAATGGACACCTTTAAGAGGCATTCTGTTTTTATCCGTCATAATAGAAGCCTATGGGAAAGCATAACGGATCCGACTGGTTGCCGTTATGCTGGACGGAAAACAAAGTCCTGTTGACAGAACTTTGTTTTCCGTGCAGCATAACGGAAAACAGATGGATCCGTTATGCTTTCCCATAGGCTTCTATTATGACGGATCAAAGCGGAATGCCTCTTAAAGGTGTCCGTTTTTATTTCCGTCATAGGGATTCCGTTATTTTCCGTTATAACGATGTTATAACGGAAAGTTAGAACGGAATCCCTAACGGTGATGTGAATGAGCCCTTAGATGTGGCGGAGTTGCTACAGATTTCTCTTGCTGAATTCTGTAGGTAAAAGCTGTGAACATTTTCTGCAAGGAAAACTTTCTGCAAGCTGCAGTTTTTCCAATCCGCCATACGCTCAGGTTCGTCACGGATTTTATCACCTTCAGTGTAGCAGGGGTAAAATTTGTGGCAAAATCCACATGTAACACGACAAGGACACAGGACAGAAAAAGAAACGTGGACAATTTGCAAAGCTCTGGACAAAGGAGAAAAAAACAGGAAAACCAAAGAGTGATCAGTAGCAGGAGAGTGCACTGGGAAGAAAGAGGTCAGAAGGACAGATAGTAAAGGAAAGGTGGAAAGTGCAAGAAGCAGATCTTGGAACGGTGTTAGAATGGGAACAAGTCCACACAGCGGGTTATAATGAAAGGCTGAGCAGTGAGCTGACATACAAGAAAAAGTAAAGGGCATAATGACCAGCAGGACAATGTGGAAGATCACATGCTAAAAAGAAGTATTAGTCAGAAGGAAGTACAAAGAAGACAAGGTTAGTTAGGGGACAAAGAGCGGAGACTGACGGTATGAAGTGCACAATAGAGAAGACAAAGAGCAGAAGGGACATAAAGGATGAAGGACCAAACAGAGTTAAAATAGAACAAAGAAGAATGTTACAATCCGATACTTCAATAAAGACCTGGACCTATAGGCACATCATCAGGAAGACACACTGTCAGGACAAATGGAGAATACATACAATATATGCATGCCCTGTGCTGGGACTAGAGTAATAATGTACAATAACTCACAAGAAAGGCACCAAACACACAATGAAAACAGGAGCAAGGTAACGTACCAGGGGCATGCAATGATCTGCTCGTGCACAGCATGCCAGGATGCCACATGTTACAATCATGCAGATATGCAGGAAGACGGAAACGGCGAGCATGTAGGCCTCTCATAGCGTTAGAGGGTCCTTTACAATCAAAGTGTTTTTTTAAACATCAGAAAACACGAGCTTGTTCTTCTAGAAACAGCTCCAATCTCGTCTATAGGCTTTGTCTGGTCTCACAACCTTGCCGACTAAACTGGGGCTGTTCAGTCGACGTAGTTACGGCTCTCAGAAAGTGGCAATACAAAGCAAGCTATTATCTAAAGTCTTTTCACAGAGCAAAAGTAGTAAACCATAAAAACTACACAGAATTGTTATTGTCACAATCCTAGTGACCCACAGAATACAGGGAAGGTGCCATCTATACTGCAAATGTCGTCAAAATGAAACCTAAAAAGAGAAAACTCAACCAGAATCCTTGTAAAAATAATAAAAGTGAATAAGTCACCTTTGCCGCAAAATAATGCCATTCAAAAATGCTGAATAAATAAATAAAAGAAGCGCTCATACATCTACACTGGAGATGAAAAAAAAAGTTATAGGTCTCGCAATGTCAGGATGAAAAATATGATATAAAAAAAAAGACATACCCAGGTGTTTGAAGGGGTTATCGAACTCTAACATTGTGGCCCAGACCTACCTGACCCAGGGTGGGGGTGATGCTTACCTGATCCCCATTGCTGGATTCGTTTTGCTGGGCTCCGGGGCTGGCAGTTCCATTCCCATGTGTGCCGAGGACAACATCTATCAGTGGAAACACAGGTGACTGCTGCAGCCAATAACAGGCTGCAGGGGTTACATGTGCTCTTTTTGACGGATGTTGTCCTCGACACACATGCGGGTGGGACTGCCAGCCGGGAGCCCAACAGAACGGATCCAGCAATGTGGATCAGGTAAGCATCACCCCCACACTGGGTCAGGTAGGTTTGGGCCACAATGTTAGAGTTGAATAACCTCTTTAAGGCCCAAAGTAAGCCGGGGGCTAACAGGTTAAATGTTGATTTTCCAGATGACGTTCTTTAATATACTGCACTCATTAAACATGTCACGTAGGTGAGAAGTGTCACTTATTTTGCAGATTGTTAGTACCTCAAGTGTCAGAGGTGGTGGTAGAGGAGCTTCATGGGCGGGTGTGTGATAACATATAGACAGGATTTGGCAGGCCCCCAAATCCAGCTACATAGGAGGTATGTCTACCAGTAAAGCACAGAAGGCAATACTTCTATGATTACATTGACATTAATAAGTGTTTGTAGTTGGTGTCCACCTAGCGGGGATATAGAAGATTATAGAATAGTATAGTATAGAGTGTATATATATATATATATCATGACGGTGAAATAGGATGAATGAGCTGGTAAAGAGGTGCAGTAAACGGGCTGGTGAAGGGTTAATAAGGAAAAAAGCATGGCGCAGTGGGAACAGTGGTGCAAAAGGCCGAAAGTGGCGACTGTACCGGAGACAAAAATACGAAGGGTGAGAAGGAAGGAGGCCAGGCAATCACAGCCTCGTGCATGTGAAGAATCCTGATTAAAACCAATAGTAATAAATCCTCTCCAGCTTGGGAGGAGGAGTAATGCAAACTGTCAGCGAGTGGATCATTTATACAAGAGGAGTGCTGATAAATTCCTCCTGATTAAACCTCTCCGCAGACTCACTGTATCTGGAAATTAATGTATACAGACAGAATGTCACAATGTATATATAGAGAACGTGTCTCCAAACCTCAGAAATTCTAATTAGATGAAAGGTGCCGAGCAGCTAGAGGATTCACAGTGCAATGTCCTACTAAACAGGAGTATCCAAAGACCATACATAATGATTCGAGATGAGCGAATATATTCGTAAAGATTCGTTATCCGCACGGATATTTGCGTACTCGTAAGTATTTGTTACTCAGCCGAGTAGCGTGTGAAATTCGTGTTTTTTTTTTTAACTCCTCCCTGCATGTTTAGCGCCTATTTCTTAGCCAATAAACATGCAGGGAAGCCTGGGGGGCCTCCTGCCATGACGTACTACCTTTTCTACGTGTCTTGGAGTGATTGGCTGCCTGCATCAGGTGACGTGCTATTATATATATGCGTACACCTGGGGCTTGGATCACACACCTTATGGTTTTAGGAGAGGGAAAGAGTGTGCGTGTGATAGCAAAAGCGTACGAAATACGTACGTACATTAGTATAGTGTGTATACTGTGGTGAGTATTGTGTGTGCATAATAGAATTTTGTGCACACATGTGCAAGCTAACTTCATACATCAGCTTCTCTATGCTTGCAAGTGGTAATGGTTTCACTGTCTTGAATTCATACACAACAGTGTATAGAGTAAATTATACGTAGCAATAAGCGTACGCTTTATCGGACAAGCTTCTGTCGCTCCTTGCACTGTCTCTGCCTGCTCCATGCATGCTGCCCCTGGTGTTCCCTATCCATTTCAGTGGTGTTTCCATCACTTTCAGAGGTTTTCAGGTGTTTAGGCAGCCTTGCCTGCGAAGAACTTGGGTCCCCTGCAAAAATGCTCGTATCTCCCATTGACTTCAATAGGGTTCGTTATTCGGTACGAATATACGAACTTTTGGAAAAGTTCGTACCGAGTACCGAGCTCACGAGCATTTTAATATTCGCTCATCTCTAATAATGATATATCTGGAAAGATCTATAGAGGCTGCATTACCTGCCCTGGTGACACAAAAATCACATAAAATAAATAACCATCACCATGTATTCTATATTCCTTACAGCCCTCAGCTGAACTGCTCTACCACCTAAAATCCATTTACTCATAGTCCTCTATGTCAGTGTTCCTCAACTCCAGGCTTTAGGGCCCACCTACCGGTCATGATTTGAGAATATCCCACTGAATTAATACCTGGTGAACTTACACAAATTATGACCTGGTCAATACCAAGGAAACCCTAAAAACCTGACTAGTAGGTGGGCCCTGAGGACCGGAGTTGAGGAACTATGCTCTATGTCACAGTTCTTTTGGGGCTACAGGCACACGGCCGTATACGTTTTGTGGTCTGCAAACCGTGGCTCTTCAAAATATTGATACCTTCCATTTGAAGTCAGCAGTTCCATTAATAGGAATGACTATTCTTTCCACAAAATGGACAAGAATAGGACATGTTCTATGATTTGCAGAGCGGACATACGGATGCAGACAGACACGGATGACAACAGTGTGCTGTCTATTCTTTTGGCGGACCGATAGAAATGAATAGGCCCATGGACACGGATTCAAAGCACGGTCGTTTGCATGAGGCCTGACATTACTTATGATGCCTTGGCGTTAAAGAGCTTGAAAGGGGTTGGATATCGTCCTAAGAGATCTCAGAGTGCCATACGTGACTTTCCAGGGTAAATCGGGAGAACTTTCAATTTCCATCACAACATATGAGAAGGAATGCCGACTGTAGAACAACTCTCACTACTACTGAAAGATCTCTTCTCAGGATGTTCCCCTGGAAAAAAGGACTGGATCCCAAAAGGAAAATCGAGGAAAGACATTCCTAAATCTTTCCAATGATAACAGGCGTAACCTTGCTTACCAGACATGAACATTTTGCCGCTGAAAGCCCAGCGTAAAAGTGTGAAGCCACCACAAAAAAAAGCTAATTTGATACCATTGTACCATACGATAGAGTAAATCATAGCTAATAGGATATAAAAAAAGTTAATGCAAACGCATGACTAGTACAGAAGAAAAGTGGAGCAGTTGTTCAGGTAGACACATTAATATATTAAGGGCCTCTTGGAGTGGGAACCCAAAAGATTGATATTCATAAAGAATATTTCAGTAGGTTTTAATAGACCATAAAATATAACAAAAAAACCTCTAAAGGTGGCCACACACTTAAGATAGTGGTCAGCTGAATGCTCATTGGTCTGACAGCTATACTTCCCGAGTAAACATGTACACTTGGTTGACCATGCATATTTATTCAATGAGGAGAGTGGGAAAAGCCTTTAAGAACAAATAATTTGGCATACAAATTAGCTCAATGGCCTATCCCCTGGAAATTTTCAAGTTCAGCATGCATTTATCTCACCAGTATGGCCAACCTATAACTTCTAACTTCCCAATATGTCTATTCAAAATACTACTACTGGTCTTGCAACCAGACCCTCAACCAGAAAATCATTAGCTAAGACTTTAACATACCGTATCCTTCTGCACCCCAAGCAATTGGCGCTGGTGAAGACCAGGGTTGATCATACATATTAGGTCTTGAGACATGTCTCATCGCTAGACCATCAACTAGTAAATTATCATCTTTAAGATTGATAATTTTTGCATCTCGGTTTAAAGCTGCCCAAACACACAAGAGTAAAGTCAGCCAAACCTGCCGATTTAGACGAGACTAGTTGATTCTCTTATGTGTATAGGGGTGTAACAACTCTACACTGACCGATGACGTTAGAGAAAAGAAAGTGGGGGTTGCTGAATTTCAGTCTCTCATCCTTTTCTCTGGGGAGGTAAGTCGCCAACGGATGACTGGCAGCAGCGACCTGTCTCCACCAAACCTAGTGTGCATGTATATGGAGAAGTTGGAAGGCATAGCTTTGGTTGAACGAGTGTTCGGGCCAACAGCTATTACTGAAATGTTTCTTTGAACCTAATTGTCTCAAGACTTCAGCATTTCACCTCGCCCATTGGAGGTCCCACCATTAGTGCAGTCATGCATTTCATGCACAGGTCTCAGGAAAGGACCAGAATGTAGAGAAGACAACCCAAACAGAGCAACAAGCCAGGCCCGACTTAATAAATGGATCTACTAATGGAAGCGGGAATGCACCATAAAACTCATCCCTTGAGGGACAGGACCGTAGATGGTTATGGTATAATCAGCCCTAGAATACACACAGAGGACAGTAAATCATGGTTTTCAATGTTCCTCAACCCCCAATCCTTCAAAGGGTACATTAAACGATCCCTTTATGTGACTGGCATGGCTTGTTGGCATCTGGCAATAGATAACAGAAAGCTGATACCAACCGTGAACTGCAGGCTCTGTCGTTGCACTTGCGTCTACACACGGGAAGAGGAGGAGGAAGGGAGGAAACGGAAGGAACAGCATGCAAAAAAAGGGAAAAATGGGACAAAATAAAGGGAACAGATAATACACAAGCAATAATGAATCTCACACAGCATTGAATTTGTAAGACAAGGGAAAACGTGACAGTCATACACCAGAGAGACACCTTACACTTACCTCCAGTCCTGAAAGGAGCACAACCTTCTAGGACCAAAGGAACTATGGGCAGTGGGGGTCTAACAATACAACCCTCGGGGAGGCTAGATTTTTGCGCTCACCATTAACATTTTGTTCACTTTTCAAGGCTCTGTCTTGCTACACCTGAACATAACTGACTAGATAATCCTCAGGATTATTGCTATGTGCAGGTTAACATGAAGCTCCATCCTTATACATTAAAGAAGGTAATGGAATCCATAACTGAAAGTTATCTAATATGACCCCTTCAGTCTAGGAACAGCACCACCCTTGCTCATGGGTTATGCCTGGCATTACAACTTGGTTCAGTTCACCTAAATAGGGCAGAAGTGCAATACCAGACACAGCCCATGGAAACCAATTTGACACTGTTTTTGAAAAAAAAAAGGACTCTTTTGTAATCCTGGAAACCTCTTTAAAGGGGGGTTATCTGATCTCGGGGGTGGGGGGCATAAGTGTTATAAAAGCACTCACCTCTTAAATCCCCTGCAGATGCTTCGGCGTGCCTGTCTTTGTCTAAAAGCTACCAGCATGTTACCACTGCAGCCAATCACTGGTCTCAGAGGTCACATGCCCTACTTCTGGCATTATCATTTGGAGCCATGGACCCAGTAAGTAAACATAGACTGTGTGGGGCCTCCTGAGCATCTGTGCTGGATCGGCAGAGGATTTAGGGTGGGAGTAAGTTTTTTTTCTCATTTGATACAGTTTGCAGCTCTTTTTAATCTTTTCCAGAAATCTGTAAACCCCTTTAACCTTATTATGTTAAACATTAGAAGTAGTAATATCTACTCATTGACTAAAAAAATAAAAAAAATAACGCACCCAGACAGAAATCTTGGATTGCTGTAAAACTCAGCATGAAATGAAATGTCTCAGGCAGATATGTAAATGATTACAGGTGTGGTCTGATGAGACACTGGATCTTACCACAAGAGGGCATAAAAGTGAATCCTCCTTTGCCCTATCAAAAGTCTGTCAGAGGCTACTTTTGGGTAGTGTACCTCTTGGTGAGAGATCGTTGACTGGTAGACATGCCTCTACAACTCACTTGAAGACAGTCAGTCACCACTAGTAGTGATCGGAGGGATGATAACAGCTTAGGACGTGTGCAGATCATCGTGCGACCACGTGTTGCTTCTCATGGCAGGTCATCCAAATGACATTTTCCAGTAGGATAATGCTCGCCTACACATACAGTAGAAAGGGTTTGCCAGGAATGTCTCTGCCAGATTGCAACTCTTCCTTGTCCTCATGGTCACCAGATTTACCGCCAAGAAAGCATTTATGGGACCAGCTAAGACACCAGCTTTGGCAACCTATGAGTGTGCAGGATCTACAGGCCCAGCTGCAACATCTGCAGGCAAATGTGCTGCAGGATACCATACAGAAACTGTACGTCTCCATGTCCAACTGTATCTCATTTTCTAGAGGTACGGCCCAATAGGGTTCTTGAGCCTCCTTTCAATTGTACAGTTTAACCCAAAAAACTTATCCTTTCACTCTAATATTGTAACCACGTGCATATACCATCATTACATTTACACATAGAAAATGTAATTCGATTCCAATAATTCCTTCTTGGTGCGTTATTTTTTTGTCAATGAGTGTATTAAAGACCATACACAAATCCAAAGGACATCAATGAAGTTATCTCAACAATATTCTATAGAGATTTTAGAAAAGTTATATGGATGATTTACTCATCTCTTAATGAAGCTCATACTACGCATACACATTAATGTGGTTGCCATGTGTCACATCCCAAATGACACATTCAATGCTTCAACCCGTTATCACTTTCCATATGGTCTATGAGGTACAGATGCTACATTACAACCACAATTAAGCCTGTCCAGACTGCCTCAGCTAACAAAATGGCTGCCTATTTTATGTGCAGTTGGCAAGCTCTTTTTCTCGTACTTACATCGATTTGAAAAATGATTTGCACTTTCCAGATATCCCCCATTATGGCAAATTTATCACATTCAATGACCTTCAAAATGTTATATCAGACAATCGGTACTTGAATGAACACACCAACAATCTTGATTTACTACTGCATACTGTATATTTCAGGGACAATGTTCTTCTGTAAACCCTAACTGATTCTTTACATTTGCTAATTTATTGCTCCCGCTACCCGTCTTGATGTAGTGGTTGAAGAAGTTTTATAGAGGTTCTACGGGAATTACGAATATGAAAATACTTACATTTAAACTTTATTATTAACTTATATTCCCAAATACCTTTCATTAGTTATAATGCCTTGTTTTGTCTACGGCGGAATCATTAGGAGAAACAAAATGGCCGCCATCCTAGTACACACAAATCCTGTCTTAATCACACAACAGGACAGGTTACTTCAGAAAAATAAACTAAAGAGCTGCCTAATCCTCCTCTCTGCTTGTCAGGGATTATGATCCTGAATACAGTCTAATATGATCTTCAGCTGAATCTCTGTAGGAATGGAGTTCATGAGGAGACATGAAGTACAGAGATGAGGTGGGGATGTGGATAATGAGCAGCAGCACTTGTATGCAGTCTCCATTACCTCAGCCCCACATTACCACAGTCTATCCTGTCCATCCTCTCTGTACTTCATGTCTCATGAATTCCATTCCTACAGAGATTCAGCTGAAGATCATATTAAACTGTATTCAGGATCATAATTTCTGACCAGTACCGCAGTGTTCTGAAGTAACTTGTGCTGTCGTGTGACAAGTTTTGTGTATACTAATAGGACAGTAGCCATTTTTTTTCCTAATGATTGCTCCCTAGAAAAATTGAGCCACTATAACTAATGAAAGGTATTTGGGAATATATTTGTAATAAAGTATTATTTAAGTATTTTCAGTAATTTTATTTTCTTAATTCCTGGAGAAACCCTTTAAGACATTCTTCATTGCAAAATTGCTTTACAATGCAGTCGGTCCTTCTGCGTAAACTGAAAATTCCAGATCTTGGCAAAGCATATCTATTGGATCAGAACAAGGACAACTTTCTTGAGAATCTTTTGTAATTCATGGTTCCTTCCATAATAACAGATTCTTCATGTGTTCAGTGAGCAAAGGGTTTTCAAACTTTCAGGTCTCACCAAACGTATGATGGCCCTACTGTGGAATGATCTATAACTTAGAATAAGACACAAATCCACTTAAAGGGAACCTGTCATCACCGAAACACCCCCTGAACTAGAGTAAGTGTTGTATACTGTAAGTGATGCTGAATCCGAATATGTAAGTTTTATCTTCATACTTACTTCCATTCCGACGCTGTGCTCCCACAAACCTGCAGTAAAATGCACTCACTGGACTCTTCTTTGAGTCCTCTCCATTATGTGAGTGAGCACTGGAGTCCAGTGAGTGCATTTTACTGCTGGTTTGTGGGAGCACAGCGTCAGAATGCAAGTGAGTACGAAGATAAAAATTACATGTTCGGATTCAGCATCACTTACACTATACACCGCTTACTCTAGTTCATGGGGTGTTTCAGAGATGACAGGTTCCCTTTAAAGGCTATGTACATCTTTTGGGTAGGGTGGGGGGGGGGCAATTTTTTAAACGATTGTACTCATTTTGAGCTAAAAATCACTTTTTTAATTGGTCTTTATTAAACATTTAACATGGAGACTAGAGATGAGTGAACGTGCTCGTAACGAGCACTGTACCGCTCGGCTCCCCTGCGCTCGCACGGAAGCGGCTGCCTGCGCCCATGCGAGCGCAGGGGAGCCGAGCGGTACAATGCTCGTTACGAGCACGTTCGCTCATCTCTAATGGAGACCTTTTTTCTGTATGTAGCTTAGATGCTCTAATAGCAGCCTCTGGATTTTCTCTCTTTTCCATCAGTTGGGGAGCTGAGGGGCTCCTTATCTCTGCTCTGTGACATTATAAAAACACTCATTATAGATCAGTTCTTATATTACTGATAAGAATGTGGCTTAAGCACATGTGTTTATGACCTCTTAGTAGTTTAGAGATGAGGGTTATTAGATGACCCAAAGTGAAAGTACCAGTCACACAGTTAGAAAAACAGTTATCCCTTTGTGACAGAACGGCTCAATATTTTTAATAAAGGCCACTTGAAAATATGATTTTTAGCCAAAAATGAGTAAAATGCAATCATGAACAAAAATGGTCTCTAAAGGTGTACACAGCCTTTAAGTTCTCAGTAGAACTCTTTGCACAACTCAGATCTTCTAACATTATCCAAACTGGCTGGGGGAGTATCTATGATTATGGTTTTCCATGAAAGCACCTCTACAAACATGTATCTACAATGTTCTACAGAATGACTAAGTAACTAAAGGGAACTCATGTGAACAAGGGAATAAATCTCTCTTGAACTGGAATAATCTAATCACACAGGTTCCCGTTATCTAATGCACTTTTTTAATATTATAGGTGATAGAACAGCAATACTAGGCCTCATGCACACGAACATATGTATTTTGAGGTCCACAAAATAAGGATGATGGGGGAGATTTAGCAAAACTTGGGTAAAGAAAGCTGGCTTAGTTGCCCATAGACCCACAGGTTCCACATCATCAAAAAGCTTTCAAAATGCATATGGACGCGATAAGCAAGTAGCCATTTACATATGGTATCATTTATCATAACCACATGCTCGGCCTCCTTATTCATTTGTAGGATGAAAAGGAAGCACACGCTGTAATTTACTGCAGATCCACAGTCCAGAGACTCAGAATAGCTTGGTCACGCTTGAAAATTCCTTTAATTAGGCAAATGTGCCCTAGTGTAAAATTACCATGCACTATAGGCACCAGCAAATAAACCACTTGACCCTGTGTGCGCTGTGCAGGCACCTCTGTGATATTACTGTGCCACTCTTTATTATTTTCTATGATTTCACCTACAAAGATGGACTAAAGACACAACAGTGGTGAACCAAACAAGGAATCCTGGGTAGGAAAAGGAAAATTTAAATAAAATGCACAGAAATGTTTCATACAGATGCTCAGTATCTGGCAGTATCCAGGCTCGTGGGGACCCCCGACAATCAGCTGTTTGAAGGGGTCTTGCAGGTGATGTATATTCTTCACGCCGTCTAGCTTGCAGCAGTGGTGACAACGGTGATCAATATTGTAGCGCTGCACAACTCCGTTAACCCCCTAACTGTTACTAACTGTTTAACCCCCTAGCTACTTGGAGGGGGGCGGGCTGCTTTAGATGCTGCTACTTCCTGAATGGTATCGGCTAGAAACATGAAATATGTTCAGGACAGAGGAAGATATCACTGATAGAAATCGGGATGCTGTGAATGCAGCTGAAAGTGAAAGTAAAAACAGGTTTGACTTGATTTCTAACAGTGATTTCTCCAGTGTTTGGACTTTAGCTGTCATTTTGGTCTTGCTTGGACCGTCACCTTTCATACAAGACCACTTGAATGTTTCTATCTGCTACCATTGAGGAGATATCACCATCTAACACAGCCCTCCCCCCTCCAGTTAGCTACTTTTCACACTGCCCGAGCTGGACTCGGGCAAAACAGTTAGGTGGTTAAGTGAAAGGTAACGACGCTGCAGTTACCAGCTCTGTTCACTAGACCATGGACGGAGATGTAAAAGCCGCTTTAACTTTACGGACTTGAGTTGAAGTTTATTACAATAGATTATCATTTTCCAAAACCGACCAATACATTTCTCTATAAAGATCATGCAATTTATAATATTAAAGTTAAATGTCCATCCAGGTTGTGTCGTCTGGAGAACCAAATATTAAAGAGGACCGGTCCCCCTCTCCTGGCATGTCTATTCTACCCGTATTCGTCATTAAATAATTCTGGTGCATCTATCCACATGCCATACATTGATCTATTACCCCTCAGTATATTTTATAATCAACTACATTGAGCCTCTTAGTATACGTTTTGATCAAAATGGTGGAATCCTTACTGTAATTTGGTGCAGCCTCATATGGTGACAACCGCTGCTGCAACACAGTTCCTGCAAGCGGGAAAATCCAGCATCCCACCCCTGCTATTCAGCTTAAGCTACTTTCATACTAGCGTTTTTGCTGGATCCGGCAGACACTTCTGTTACTGATAATACAAACATTTGCATCTGTTATGAACGGATCCGGTTGTATTATCTTAAACATAGCCAATACGGATCCGTCATGAACGTCATTGAAAGTCAATGGGGAACGGATCTGTTTTCTATTGTGTCAGAGAAAATGGATCCGTCCCCACTGACTTGCATTGTGAGTCATTACAGCACCACATCGCGGACAGAAAAACACTGCTTGCATCGTTATTTTGTCCTGGATGGGGACGCAACCAAACGGAACAGAATGCATTTTGGAGCACTCCGTTTCGTTCAGTTTTGTCCCCATTGACAATGAATGGGGACAAAACGGAAGCGTTTCCCCCCTATGACGGATCTCAATAGCGGAAAGAGAAAGCGCAGATGTGAAAGTAGCCTTAGTCCGCACGGCACTGAGACCCACCAACCCACAGACACAGCATCTCAACAGCCACCATGCAGCATGTGAACCTCAACTGAGACCAAGTAGGAACTGATTAAAGTGTTTTTTTTCCGAGATTTTCATACTGATGACCTATCCTATCCTACTGATCGGTGGAGGTTCGACACCCCCGCAGATCAGCTGTATGAGACGGTAGCGGCTTTCATGTGAATGGGGGTGAACGCGATACCAAGCACAGCCGCTAAACTATGCACGGTGCTGTGCTTGGTAAGCTTCTCACAGGAGCGCCACTGCCTTCACAAAACAGCTAATCGGCGGGGGTCCCGGGGGTCGGATTCCCACCGATCACACACTGACGACCTGTCCTGATCATAGGTTATCATTTTAAAAATCCTGGAAGACCCTTTTAACCCATATGCAATTATTTAGCTCCTACTCGGTCTCAATTTTGGTTTCGAAGATCACACAGAGGGTTGAGGTTTTGACATCTGTTCACAATCCGTGGTGCTGCCTGGTGGCTGCTGTTGTGATGCTGCGCCCGTGGCTTGGTGGTTTAGCTTGACAGCAGGGGTGTTGTTGGGCTGCAGGGTCTCGCCACTTGCAGGTGCTGTGTTGTGACAGTGGTGGTTGCCATGTGGCACTGCACCAAATTAGGGTAAGGACCCACTTAATAGAGGCCGCCTTGACGTAGTGAATTGACCTGTGTATTTTGATCAAAACGTATACAAGGAGCTTCAATGGAGGGGTTTATAAATTATGCTGAGAAGGAACAGATCAATGTACGGCATGTGGATGTGCAATCCAGGTCTTTTTTTCTACCGACTGGCACTCTAACAATGTCCAATCAGAGCGGACAGTATCAGACTGTGTAGGGACACATCATTTGACGAGAAGAATGGTAACGCCCAGTTGTCAATGTATTTATAACTACATATATAGGAGGAATAGCACAGGGACGGCATAGTTATAAGAACAGATGATCCAGAAATGTCATTTTAAGGAGATCACAAGTATTCACATCACGTTTTTCCCATCCTTTTAACGTATACATACGTAAAACAAAAAACGTATACTTGTATCCGGACGGTGCAGGATACAAGAACGTGGTGTGCTGCGTTTTGTATCCTTTTTCCTGTAACATATATGTCAAAAGGCATAAAACGTGATGTGAACCCTAAAAACAGACATGTCAAATCCTGGCATGATAAACATATAAAGTGTCTGCATTTTTTCATATTTCTTTGTGCACTGATCACGGATCAGAATTTCCAAACCAGTATGTGCCGCTGGGTCAGCCAGCAAAATTACTTGATTTAAAGGGTATGTACACCTTTGGGGGCAATTTTTTTAAATTATGGCACTGTACTCATTTTGACCCGAAAATATTTTTTTAAATTCTTCTTTATTCAAAACATGGAGTCCTTTTTTCTGTACAGAGCTGACATGCTCTAGTAGCACCCTTTGGATTTTCTGTCTTTTCCATCAGACCAGGAGCAGACTGGCTTAGTTGCCCATAGCAACCAATTAGATTCCACCTTTCATTTTCCCAAGGAGCTGTCAAAAATGAAAGGGGGACTCTGATTGTTTGCTATGGGCAACTAAGCCTGTTCTACTTTACATCAGTTTGATAATTGACCCCAAAGGTTTATTAGATGACCGTCACAAAGTGAAAGTACCAGTCACACAGTTAGAAAAAGTTAACTCTTTGTGACAGAACAGCTCAATATTTTTAATAAAGGCCAATGGAAAAAATGATTTTTAACCAAAAATGAGTAACACGCAATCATAAAAAAAATAAAATTTCCTCCGAAGGTGTACATAGCCTTTAAAGGAGTGCAAATCTGAGATTTTATAAAAGTTATTTTACAACTATAGCCAATGCCAAAAAATTTGTACTCCAATAATAGCTAAACACTCCTGGGGGCCAATTTAGTCTAATGTGTATGGGTCAGATTAATGATGAATGTATGTACACACAGAAAGCGAAGCAAGAATTCAACACTTAAATCCAAAAGGGAAGTTTCACGTCGGCAACCAGAATTTTCGTTGTACAAATGCATCTATAATGTTAAAATCTGTTGTTTTGGGACTACAAGCTCATATGTAGAGCTTTGCTTCTTCATGGGAACAGACTAGTAACTCTGTATACTATAGTCTGATCCTGCAGGGATAATTCCATCCATCTACCTACCAGACTACCAGAAGTATGTTTGTAGGAGGGGTAGATGGATGTCAATATATAATGTTAGGACCAGACTACGCAGAGCTTGAATGTAGTCTGTTACCATGGAGACAGACAGGTCTGCAAAGGAGCTATAGAAACTAAACAGGAGATCTTTAATTAAGATGATTACAAATTTGCTTCCTTTTAGATACATTGAAAAAGAAATAGGTTACAGAGGAGGAGGTTCCCTTTAGAAAATCAGGAACAATCATGGACTGCCCCCAACCACCAAACAAAAGAATAGAATATTGCTCATCCATAGCACAGAAGCTGCAAAGCCCCAGAAAAAATAAGGTCATATGACCCTAAACCAAAATACATGCAGGGAAGTGACATACACACATGTAATGAAGTTACCATACCTGGGGTGGTGGAAGGTGTGGTAGTTGTGGTGGTGGTAGTGGTGGTTGTTGTGGGTGGTGGGGGGGTGGTGGGGGGATCTGGATGGAAAAAACAAGGAAAACAAAAATTCCAAATTAAAAAAAAAAATAAAAACACGTCACAAAAAAACACAATATCAATGGAAAAACAGTAGGATATCAATGCATCGATGGAAACCAACGCACTAGTAATGTGAAAATTTTGCATGATATAATCTTTAAAGGATCCGTAAAATGATTATGAAATAAGGTCATTAAGGGTATAATTAATACAACGGCAAAACAAAAGACACAATATCCAAATAGGAAATCAGCGGGACAGTAATGATATATAGAGCTTTTCACAAGGGACACAGACACAAATACTTGCATGACATCAATTTCAAATTCATATGCAATAAAAAAAAACAAAAAACAAAAAAACACCAAATAGAAATTGAAATTAGTAAAGATGGCTTTAAACCTGGAAAGGCAGCCTGTCAGCAGGAGATATCAGAAATAAAGGCAAAATACTGCAGGACAAAACAAGCAATGAGCACAAACCACAGCAGATTTTTCTAAGCCGTAGCAAACATCAAGCTAATTAGTTGCAGCAATGCTCAGCATCAATCTTGTGTCTCGCATACAAGGATAGTGTTTTTGGCTGTGTGTGCTTAAAAAAAAAGTCCACCACGCAAATAACTTTACAATATAAAGAATTTACTGTGTAGGATGGACATAGGGATGTGACATGTGGAGGACGGGGTCACTTTACCAGACTCCTCTCTCAGTGGTGTACAGAGAGAAGTAAGGGCCCCATAGCAAGGATCAAAACCAGGCCCCCCAAACAGGACAGAAGGGTTTCTGCCTAAACCCCTTTCAGTGACCCTTGGGCCATGTTTTTCCACAGTCTCATTTGCTAAAAGTTGTTTCTTTAGAGGGTAGAGTCCTGACGACGTAGAAGTGGGGATGATCCCAACTAAGATTGGGCCCCTCCATCCCCTGGGCCCCATAGTAGTGGCAAGGTCTGCCGCTATGGTAGTTACGCCCCTGCCTCTTGTCTATCAACCCAGACGTAGAAGGGTGACGTGATCACCTGTACCGGTTTCTCTCTTGTGACCTGCCTACTTTTCTGTGCCTGACTAGGTTCACACTGTCTATGGTCATCATGGGCATACTTATAAAGGGATGACAACAGAAGCCACACAAGCTCTCTCTGGCCTTAACTCACTTGGTTACTGTACTAATGTCTAAAAATCACATATTTACTCAAGGCATAGCAGATGTTGACCATTAACCTCCACTAGCAGTGTAGAAAGAACAAGGCCAGAAAAGTGGTGGTAGATGGCAGATGTCATTAGAAGGTAAGGCAAAGGGGTAAGATTGAAACTGCAAGAGGAAGTGAGGCAGTAATGTAGGACAGGAACGAAAGTTAGAGCACCAAAAAACTAATGGGAAACAGCAAAATGTAAAAAGGAACAGAACAATAGTGTGGGGCACCACAGAAGATCCAGAAACTCATCACCTAACCCCAGCCTGAATGCAACAAATGATGGGATGGGCACAAACAACTAAGTGGAAGCTTGGTCTGAAGAACTTTTGGTTTCTTTTTGAACAATATCAGGCAAGAACAAAGTGTAACTATATCCTATTTCTCAAAGATGAAGACTTGATCTCATGAGAGACAACTTTGGTGGTCTACCACGTCCTTAGTTCATAGGAGCCCCACTTTGTCACCCTCTTTAAACTCCACTTATAGAAGAACTCCCGCAAAAAATGTTATTCCATGTCCTGCTAGAAATGTACATGATGTAATCTGTAGTGAATGTCATTTTCTTACCAGTGGCTGTATTTGTGAGTTATATCTCCCTGATGTTTCTCATCTGTGTCATGTGACTAGGAATTAGTCCCACCAACTCACACAGCATCTTATGTGTGGACAGGAAGTCTAATTTTCTATGCATTCCTATGGGAGCCTCACTTTCAGTCTCATAGGAATGAATAGAGAAGTGACTGGCTTCCTGTCCTGGGTCAGTTGGAGGTCAGGGAGTTGGTCACATGACCCAGCTACAATAAGAAGAGAGTGGATTACTCTCAATTAGACTCTCTGATGAGAAGATTGCATTCACTACAGATTATATCATGCACCTTTCTAACAGGTCAGAGAATAAAAATTTTTGAGGGCGTTCTTCTTTAAGTGTATTCATTTCCTTAGACTTCCCCCTCCCTTATGCAAGTTATCCTTGGGCATATCTCCTTAAGGGTGCATTCACATGACTGTATGCATTTTGCGGTTCACAAAAAATACGGATGATGTCTGTGTTGCATCCATTTTTTTTGCGACTCCATTGTAACAATGCCTGTCTTTGTTAGCAAAATGGACAGGAATAGGACATGTCCTATCTTTTTGCGGGACCACAGAATGGACATATGGATGTGGACAGCACATGGTGTACTGTCCGCGTTTTTTTGTGGAACCATTGAAATGAATCTGCATCCTATAAGCAAAAAAAGCGGATCAAATGCGAATGGGGCCTTAGGGACCTTGTGAGCCAAAACTAAGTAGCAGGAGGGCACAAAAGGGTAAAAAATGAAAGCAATACTGATAGGTTTTTGCTGGTTAGTTTCTGAAAGCTATGGGTGAGATTAATCAAACTGGTGCAAAGGAGAACTGGCTTAGTTGCCCATAGCAACCAATCAGATTCCACCTTTCATTTTTTACGGATGCTTTGGAAAATGAAAGGTGGAATCTAATTGGTTCCCATGGGCAACTCAGCCAGTTCCCTATGTTTTTCCCACCTTTATGGAAAAAGTGAATGTTACAGTATATCAAGTAGCATTGTAAAGTATAAAAAAACGAATTATCATTAAGTGTACCACAACCAAACGAGTACTGCACAGGATACATAGTTACCAAATGTTACTGTTTGTCAATGGGATTATAACTATTTCTAAGGGTTCATTCCGACGACCGTAGTGTTTTGCAGATGTAGGCCTTGCAATGTAGAAGCTGCTATTAGTACATAGTCTGTAGTAGGAAGTAATGAAGAAAGTGACTACTCATGTATATCCTGTCGGCTATTAACAGACCATTTATTCTGCTTAAAGGGGCCTTTGGGGATTTTTACATTGATGTTCTAAGCCTTAGGATAGCCTCCCGGGATCCCCAGCTATTTCTCAGTAGCTTCAGCAGTGGAAAGAGCCATTGGAATTACATAGCTCATTAAATTGAATGGGATCAGTGCTGCAATCTCCCGTTCTGTCCACTATGTAAGAGCGGATGATGACAGCTGATGATGACAGAGCATCAATTCTGCTTCCTGCTCTGGTCCTAGTGATTATATGACCGCCAGGGGCCTGGAGTCTGCACGAGCTGCTGGGTCTCAGCAGACCCAGATCAGCTCTGAAGTAAGGCCGTTCAGCCTTGTTCAACCTCTCTGGGGGTTGTATTCCCCCTGTAATTGGAGCAAATAGGTCAAACCCAGTTAAAGAAGAAATCAGCAATAGCCTTTTAGGTGCATATAAAAAATAGACAAAAAAGACCGCAGCTTCTAGCCCTCCCCTGCCGAAGATAACCTATAAACCCCCGACATTAAATAAGATAGTTATGGAAAGATATAATTTAAAAAAAAAAAAAAAAACTTACACACTACCCCGCTCCCTTTTTTTCATTTTCCTGGGTATAAAAGTGAAAATAAATAAATAAAAATATTTACAAAACCGAACAGGAAAAAAAAGTTATGGCTTTCAAAGATGCATGTACTAAAATAATAGAAAATATGTCTGATGAGGACTTGAAATGGTTAAAGGTTAACTTTTGATTATAACGCCATTATGGGGAATACCCATTTTAAGTGACCCTATAGTGAAAAGCTGAAAATCCAGCCTGCTTCTGTCACTTCCAGAAACTAGGAAATTGCTATTTAAGACAATATATTCTCCTAGATTCACAAGGCGGCATGAAATGACCACTGAGACGATATGACGGCACAGAGGAGGCAGACAGATGTCTTATGTGTATTTTATTTATTGACACCTCAGATCCGGATCCTGAGGGGGTCAGGCCTTCTCGACCCATCCATTCCCAGCTGCTGCCGCCGCTAACTTGCTGACCATATGCAGTGACCAGAAAAACAAAGCTGCAGAAGTTTTGTCTCAGATTCCAAGCCCTATGACCAGGCAGGACAGCGGGGGCAATGCGGGGAACCTGGAGGCAATGCAGCCACTGCTGGGAATGTGTCCGTCTCATGGTTTATGGCTGAAATGTAAAGCAAAGGTAGAAGGAAGGTATTCAGGAGCTGGATGTGCATTATGGCCGGTGGAAAGTTATGTGATATATCAAGACAATTTCCTAACTTCTGCCTACTTGTCCTTACAATACAATCAATAATACAGGTTTTTATTAACTATATGAAATTAATTAAATTTAGTGGAGAAAAAAAAAATATATTAAAGCTGTGCTATACTTACTGGTGATAACACCTCTACCAAAGGGTGTTTTTGTGGCAGTTTAGGGGTTAAAGTATTTTGCTAGTCACCCCATCGCCTCCCCTGACATGTCTGATTTAGCAAATTCTTGCATTCCCCATGACAGAACAATTATGGCGAATATTTTCTCAGAACTCTTCATTGTGCTGTTCCTCTGTTATTCCTCCTGAATATTTATGAATAAATTTACAACCGGGTGCTACCATTCTCCTTGTCTGAAGGGGCGTGTCCCTACAGATCCTGGCGCAGTCGGATCTGATTGGTCAGTGTCAGATGTGTAGAGACACACCCTGAAATGACACCTAGTTGACAATTTGTTCATCAACGTTCTAGAGCAGGGATGCTCAACCTGCGGCCCTCCAGCTGTTGTAAAACTACAACTCCCACCATGCCCTGCTGTAGGCCGATAGCTGCAGGCTTTCTAGACATGTTGGAAGTTGTAGTTTTGAAACAGCTGGAGGGCCGCAGGTTGGGCATCCCTGTTCTAGAGGAAATAACAGAGGGACGTCAGAATGTAGAGACGTAAAAAAAAATGCTACATGAGTTGTTATATAATGGGGAATACAAGTAATTATTAAAATACCGCACAAAGGTCAGGAGAAGCGACAGCTCCTCTAACTGGCAATATAATATATATATATTATCTGTAGGGTCCATGACGTTTCATATTTCAGCCCAGGGAAAGGGAATCTGTCAACCTGATTTAGGACCATTATCTACAGTAATACATGTGCAGTACTGCAGATAAGGAGTCCAGATCACTATTTTTTTTATTTTTCTACTGCTCCCCATTCCCCTGCTGTCAGCGCTCAGAGCTGCACTGAAATACATAGTCAGGACTACTAAGAGTCCTCTCCATTATGTTGGCATGGCACGTCAGTTAGGACTGTGTATTTCACTGCAGCTTTGAGTGCTGACAGAGGTGGAACCGGAGGTAGTTGGAAAATAAAAAATAGTGATCTGGACCCCATATCTGCAGTACTAGGCATGTATTACTATAGATCAGGGATGTTCAACCTGCGGCCCTCCAGCTGTTGCAAAACGACAACTCCCAGCTTGCCCTAATAGCTGTAGTATGTCCAGGCATGCTGAGAGTTGTAGTTTTGCAACAGCTGGAGGGCCGCAGGTTGGGCATTCCTGCTATAGATAATACTCCAAAATCGGAGTGACAGGCTCCCTATAATCTTAGTACTGACAGCTGATGAATTCTATTGTACAATCACAGAAAATTATTTGAAACTCACGTCGGGGTAGAAAAACTTCATGAAGAAAGTCCGGAATCACATGTTAATGCAGAATCTGTTTTCATTTTAATTAGGTAAATGTTCTAATCAGTTTTCTGAGTCCTCTGTAATATTCCACATTATATTGTGTTCCGGGCTGGATACAAGTGCTGTATTATCAGACGTTCTCAATTATTGGATTATTATCCTGATTACTGCCAGATCACAGTACAAAAGCCCTCAAAAATACATTTCCAAATTAATTTCATTAAGGGAACCACAGTTTAAACAAATACAGCATCTCTCATTTAAAGGGGTTCTGTAGTTCTTTAAAACTGATGATTGGCGGCGGTCCGACACCCGGGAACCCAGCCGATCAGCTGTTTGAGAAGGCAGCTGTGCTGTAGGAGCGCCGCGGCCTTCTCTGTGTTTACCGCAGGCCCAGTGACGTCACGACTAGTATCACTGGCCTGGGCACGGCTATGCTCCATTCAAGTGAACAGAGCTTAGCCGCGCCCAGGCCAGTGAAACTAGTCGTGACGTCACTGGGCCTGCGGTAAACACAGAGAAGGCCGCGGCACTCCTGCAGTGCCGCTGCTTTCTCAAACAGCTGATCGGCGGGAGTCCCAGGTGTCAGACCGCCGCCGATCAGATGCTGATGATCTATCCCGGGAATAGATCATCAGTTTTACAGAACCGCGGAACCCCTTTAAGTTTTTTTTTTTATTGTTTAAAACACCGCCCACTGCAGTTTTTGGTGTAATTTTTTGACCCAAAGACAAAAATGGATCCAGCCGGAAGGAGAAGTCCTTCCTTTATATTTCTCGTTCCTCCCGATTCCACTCCTGACTTTGGCTAAAAAAAACTGCATCAAAAACTGGGTAGAGACTTTCCAAAAGTGCTGTTTGTGAAACTACCCCTAGATTGGAAATTTTCTCAATTTTCACTTTTTGGACACGTTTTGCACGTTTCTTGAGGTGTTTTGTTTGTTTGTTGTGGGGAAATAGCACCAGCTCCAGTACTTTTTCCCCACTAGAATTTTTTCAATTGAGGTGCTTTTTTGTATCTAAAATGTTTTTTTTGTTTTTTTTTAAATACAGTATGCTGAAGCAATTACTTTTTTCTCTTTATAGAGAAGGGCATTCAAAGTGCCATTCAAACATTAATAAACAGAAAACTTCCATTAAAAACACCATAAAAAAGAAAGGGTGCTTTAAAAGAGGTTGTCCAAGATTTTGATACTGATGAACTATCCTCAGGATAGGCCATCAATATAAGAGTAGTGGGGGTCTAACACCCTGCCAATGAACTTTTCAGGAGCAGCTCCAGCACTGGAAGTACACAGCTCAGTCCATTGGTAGTGGACAGCGCTGGCAACTCATTGAGGGGAATGGAAGCGCAACAGCCCCCAGTGAAGTGAACAGGAGTAGCGCTGCCCTTAGTGAAGTGAACAGGAGAAACGCTGCTCCCGCTGAAGCGAATGAGAGTATCGCTGCCCCCGCTGAAGTGAATGAGAGTATCGCTGCCCCCGCTGAAGTGAATGAGAGTATCGCTGCCCCCGCTGAAGTGAATGAGAGTATCGCTGCCCCCACTGAAGTGAACAGGAACTGCGCTCCTCTCAATGACGTGAACAGAACTGACCTCACTAAAGTTAAGAGGAGCAGCACTACCCTCACTGAAGTGAACGGGAGCAGCACTGCCCTCCACTGAAGTGAACGGGAGCAGCACTGCCCTCACTGAAGTGAACGGGAGCAGCACTGCCCTCACTGAAGTGAACGGGAGCAGCACTGCCCTCACTGAAGTGAACGGGAGCGACACTGCCCTCACTGAAGTGAACGGGAGCAGCACTGCCTTCACTGAAGTGAACGGGAGCAGCACTGCCCTCACTGAAGTGAACGGGAGCAGCACTGCCCTCACTGAAGTGAACGGGAGCAGCACTGCCCTCACTGAAGTGAACGGGAGCAACACTGCCCTCACTGAAGTGAACGGGAGCGACACTGCCCTCACTGAAGTGAACGGGAGCAGCACTGCCCTCACTGAAGTGAACGGGCGCAGCACTGCCCTCACTGAAGTGAACGGGCAGCACTGCCCACTGAGTGAAGGGAGCAGCACTGCCCTCACTGCCCCACTGAAGTGAAAGGGAGCAGCACTGCCCTCACTGAAGTGAACGGAGCAGCACTGCCCTCCACTGAAGTGAACGGGAGCAGCACTGCCCTCACTGAAGTGAACGAGAGCAGCACTGCCCTCACTGAAGTGAACGGGAGCAGCACTGCCCTCACTGAAGTGAACGGGAGCAGCACTGCCCTCACTGAAGTGAACGGGCGCAGCACTGCCCTCACTGAAGTGAACCGGAGCAGCACTGCCCTCACTGAAGTGAACGGGAGCAGCACTGCCCTCACTGAAGTGAACGGGCGCAGCACTGCCCTCACTGAAGTGAACGGGAGCAGCAGTGCAGTTACCAGTTCTGTCCAATATGCAATGGAAGGAGCTTTGTAGTTCTGGCGTCAGAGCTACTCGAACAGGGGGTGTGGGATGCCATCCTCCCATAGATCTTATACTGATGGTCTATCTTGAAAGTCAAAATCCTAGACAACCCCTTTAAGAAATTTTGGTAGCGTTTTCAATTGCAACTGCATCATCCCTATTGATCCCTGTGTGAATGAGGCCCTAGAATGGTTAAAACCATCAATAAATCAGAGACAATTGAAAGTCCCTTTTCTATCCGAATGAATGGACGTACCCCAGTAGAAGAATATTAGACTTGTGTCACAGTGCTGGAAACTCAGACCTGATGGTCATTGGATTATCAAATGTTGTGGATTATTGAGAGATTATAGAAAAGTAGTCTTTAATAGAAATAAGTACCAGATTATCAAAGTTTAGGGATTACCATTTCCGATTTTGTAAGGATTTTCTACTGTATTAGTATTGTATGTATATTTAGGGTGGATCGGGGTTTATCTCCAGAATCTGCATTAATACTGACTACACACAACAGCGGCTTCTCCTATTTTTTTGTTTTGTTCTTGTTTTTTTTAGAGTATGACGGTATTGCTTACAACCGGCGACAGAGAAGAAGGTGAAGTACAATGTGCAGTCTTCACAATACTAAGGTATGGATATTACTGGGGCTTCTTCACATCTGCTTTGCGTGCTTCCCCCCCCCCCCCAGCAGCACAGAATATATTGAAAATGGTGAAGTATTGACACATGAAAGGGACAATTTATCAATCCTGTAGGCCAGGGGTAGGGAACCTCCGGCTCTCCAGCTGTTGTGAAACTACAATTCCCAGCATGCTTTATTCATTTCTATGAGAGTTCTTAGAAGAGCAGAGCGAGTATGCTTGCTGGGAGTTGTAGTTTCACAACAGCTGGAGAGCCGGAGGTTCCCTACCCCTGCTGTAGGCAGTGGGACCTCGGACAGGCAAATTAATCACAGGGGTTCAGGCTGGATGATAAACTTACTACACAGCTAGACACTTTTTCATTACTTTTTACCTGCTATTGTTCTGCACCAGAATGTTGTGGCAAATCTTAGGACACACACTTCAAGCTAAGCCGTGCCCCTTTTTGCATAAGCCATGCCCCCTTAATGAGCTTAAAAGGAGTTTACACATTGAGTAAATAAAGTGAAATGTCTTAATATTTTAACTAAACATTTTTATTCTCTGACCTGTTAGAGAGGTACATGATGTAATCTGTAGTGAAGGTAATCTTCTTACCAGAGACTGTATTTGTGAGTTATAACCTCCCTTCTGATCCTCGGCTGTGTCATGTGACCAATACTCTGAGTTTCCAAATAACACAGCATCTTATGAGTGGACAGGAAGTCATTTTCTCTATGTATTCCCATGGGAGCCTTACTCTCAGTCTCATAGGAATGAATAGAGAGGTAACTGACTTCCTGTCCTGTGTCAGTTGGAGATCAGAGTGCTGGTCACATGACACAGCTGAGGATCAGAAGGGAGGTTATAACTCACAAATACAGTCATTGGTAAGTAGATTACCTTCACTACATTTTACATCATGTACCTTTCTAAAACATCAGAGAATATTTTTTTTTTGTGTGAGTGCGCTACTTTAAAAAGTAAGTCAACCCAAACAATGGGCACATTCTGGTAAATCGGTACGGTAGCCCAGGTAGGCTAGCAATCTTATTTTACATACAGAGATGCTGATATTTTACTATATTGTTAAGGTGGCCATATTAATGAATGTGAGAACTGTTGGCAGCATCTTTCACAGTCTGTCTCCCAGCAGTTGATGACAATCGGTCACTTTCTTCACGTGGGTACTGTTAATAATGTAATGACTGTGAAGATACTGCAGATGTGACAACTAATATAGCAGCAGATGTTGCAAAAAATAGGATCTGCAATAGAGTAAAATATATATAATAAAAGCCAATCATAAAAGTATAGAAAGAAATGAAAAAAAAAAAACACATAAAAGTAATAGTAATATTAAATTCTAGCTATGACTTACTTCTACAATCTAGATAACGGGAGCCATCAGGGGAAATAGAAGTAGACACAAGGGTGGGTTGGTGACGGGCCTCATCCTTTTCACCTGCATCTCCCCAACGGACACAAGTTTGGCTCAGAAGAACAGCAGGAGGCTCGGGTATTGCTGCAGTAATACCGACACTAAAATGAGCTGTGGAAGTGGTCTTATGGATAGGATGTCCATAGGGAGACACTGACCCCGATCCAGGTGTATATTTCTTTTACTCTTATTTATACATTCCCAGAGAATTTCTTTAAGGCTGTTATAACGGATAATGCGCCAAATAGGCCATCTAGCTAACCAAAGGGCAGTGACCGAGCTGGCTGGCAGCTCGGAAAATTTATTAGTAATGGATTGCTCAGACAAGATTTTGGGTTACCTGCCAAGGAACCACTGCTGTGATCACATCACATCGCTGCCTAAGCGCTGGATCACTGGTCCCAATTATCGATAAGAAAATCCTTTCTCCATCCATCCTACAAAATGCGAATCACTCAGGTTCTCCCTAGAGCTGGAACCTGGAGAATCAACTCTACCATCTCCGATCCCAATGGATGGATGACTTTGATGTTCACATGTTGCCGTGGGGCATCAGGTCTTGAATACCAAGTTAAAGGATTTATGCCATGAATGGTATTTATTACCTATTCACTGGGTAGGTGATAAATGTATGACCACAGGGGGCGTCCGACTGCTGGGACCCTCGGCAATCTCCAAAACTTCAGGGCCCAAGTCCCCTATTTGAATGAAGCGGTGGTGCACATCTTGGTCCCAACATCTATGGGACTGACAAATTTCCATCCATACAGCACCCACCACCTCCTCTACGGCAGGGTGGCTCTGACTAAGGATCCGTCCAGCCTCCATACTCTGTGTTCTACAGAGTGCATGAGAGTATTCGGGGACAGAAATGCCTACACACACAAGCGTACAGCTGAAGAACGCCGTGTGTGCAGCCCCGAGCTACACCATGTAGCTTTTATATGAGTCAACTCACACACCTATCGTTTTATCCCCATAGGAATCAATAGAAATGTTGCATTACTACTGTGTACTTGTCAATTTCCACCGACTACAATGGATAACTGGGTCATCTCCCTTGCGTTCACACATTTTAAAAGTAAAAAAACGAAACAAAACAGATTTGTTCTGTAATCATTCATTGGGGAGGCTTTGGGTTCAGACCTTCACTTAACAGCAAAGGATGTGGTTGCTAGGGACAATGCTGGATCGGCGTTTTCTGGAAAACTAATGTTACAAGCGACACTGATGTGGGTCCCAGAGGTGGAGCTACATCGAGAACAGATCCCTGAAGGTTCTGGAGGGCACTACTGAACGGCCCCATAGAAACGGATGGGAGTGGTGGCTGCGGAAGTGCGGTGAGCTCCCATTAACTTCTATGGGGAGAGGGCCTGGCAGTGACTGGACCCCCACCTTCCCCGCTCCGTTCTGGGTGTAGGTGCGGGTCCCAGAGTTGGGACCCGCACCTATCAAACAATGGGGGCATATCCTAGCGTTTTGCCCCCATTGTCTGAGATGGAAATACTCCTTGCTCGTTGCCGTTACATCTACAGGCCCTGCTCTCTCTTCAACTGTCACACCCTCTGCACTTTCAATGACTTTAGGAGAAGTCAGGGCCAAGTGTGATCAGGTTTATGCTGCCTGGCCCTGTCAATCAAAGTGCAGAGGGCGCAGCAGTTGCAGAGAGAGCAGAACTTTTAGGTGTAACGGCAACATTCCTATTTCTCCTAGAGGCCAATTTGCATATATTACAACATCATTTTTCTCTGCAATGCGGGCACATATGAACATGGGACCAACACAGATGTCTTCAGCTGCCAAGAGCACATGTTACAGGTCAGCCAGTATCATAGGTACAAATCTGCTGACAGATGCCCTTTAAAGAGGACCTCCGGTGTTAGATCACATGACCCACAAGAAGAACAAAGGAAATTACCCATGAGAAGAAAAGGGATAAAAAGTAATACATATATATATATATATATATATATACACACATATACTGTACACACACATATACACACTGCATTGTGCCACAATATTTATTATCTATTGATTAATTTAAAAAAAAAAATTGGGGTTTTACTCAATAACATTATTTTAAAGGTTTACATACTTTTGAACTAATTTCTTTGATTTGGTTCTTTATTTATTTATTCTTATTTGGATCTCCTTTTAGGATTCATGTGAAAATCTGATGTAGTTTTAGATCAAACGTATTTAGAAATACAGAAAATTCTGAAGGGTTCACAAACTTTCAGATACACTATGGAAAAAAAAACAATGCAGCAGCACTCTGCAAACACATAACGTACTACATTGCCATAGTCATAGAAAACATTCTGGTGCTAATGCTACACTTATTTTGCAAAACTGAGATTCTTGGCAAATACATTTTGTACAAAATTATTTGGGCCCATCTGCCAAACGTCAAGGTAATCTCTTTAAGATGGGAACCTAACACTAAATCCTACCTGTTATGTGCCATAACGGCCACCATAAAATTCAGGGAGTGCTGGTTCCACATGCATGCTGGGTCCAGTCTGCCTTTGCCATTTTTGGTGCCTTAAAGGCCTCCATTAAATCCAGGGATGCAGGTACCAACATGCATGCTGAGCCCACTCTATACCTCTCCTGGTGCCTCACGGCCTCCAATGCATATACTGAGAGCAGGCTACAGCTTTATACTTACTCTGATTAAAATCAGCCTATGAGCCAGACAGACTGGTCAGGAGTGCAAAGTTAGGTTCCCGTCTTAAAGAGATCGCCTTGACGTTTGGCAGATGGGCCCAAATAATTTTGTACAAAATGTTATATATTTTATAATATTTTCCAAGAATCTCAATTTTGCAAAATAAGTGTAGCACTAGCATCAGAATAATTTCTATGACTATGGCAATATTGTACGTTATTTGTGTTTGCAGAGTGCTGCTGCACTGTGTTTCTAGCCATGGCAGCGTGCACCTGCACATTGGATGTGATGACTGACCCCCTTTTTTTTGCAGTTAAACTTTCAGATACACCACTGTAGGTTTGTATAGAACCTGCAGACGATAAATAGATTTTTAATAAACGTTATTTACAGAGTTGCATTTTTATTTTAAATTCAGTGGAATAATTAAAAAAAAATTGTTGTGGATAACCCCACCCCCATTTTTAACTTAAAGGGGATATCTCTGCATTTAGTCTAATTACAGTAGTGGTTGTAACTACCGTAACCTGTGGCGGGAAGCTCTTTTACATAGGACTTCCTCCCTTGCTCCCCCGATGCCGCCATCTCAGCTGCACTCGCGCATGCTGGGGGCTCTTCCGTCCGGTTCCGACGCCTCTTTTCTTGTTCAACTGCACTGACTATAATGAAGCTGAACAGGAAAAGAAGCAGCCGCATCCGGATGGGTGGAAGAACCCGCAGGACGTGCGAGTGCAGTGGAGATGGTGGTATTGAGGGGAGGGTAAGTATTATGTAAATGAGCTTCCTTCCGCAGATTACAACCACTCATTAGACGAAATGCACGGAGAACCCGTATAATTGCATAAAACCCTTACCTGGTCTGCACCTAGAAGTGTCCTAGGGAGCCTTCACTTTAGCCAGCCGCAGTGTCTTCCACTCTGCTGGTTTGAGAAGCTTGTCAGTTTTTAATTGTCTTATCCCAATATACGGTATACCATGGGGAATTTTCCCTGTAACACTGCCTTTAATTGTGTGATTTATAGAATAAAATCAATTAATTAATCTGGGCATATCCCAGCGCTTTCTTCTACTGCGCTTTCTTCTGTCTTTGTTAGCAGAGCGAATTACATTAGGTATCTTAGGATTACAAATGACAGACTGAAATGACTGGCTAATGGGCAGCCGCAGCGAGAAAGATGAGAAAATCACAAGCGCGGAGCAGATCTGGGGCCCAAATCTGTCCTCAATCCAGAGGGTAAGAATCAGCGGATACTAACGGCCATTCAAAGATGAAAGCCGATGTGTGATTCTGGGAATTAACAGGAAGACTAGAAGATGTTCTGATGGTTTCATATATAACAAGCCGCAGAGTTTTGATGTTTTCCCGTGTGTAGGTGTGCTTGTCTTCTATGATTGCCAGGCTTGTCATCATGGGATATTTTCCTTTAATGAATCACAAGAAGAGAAGAGTGAATGGGCGCGGAAGGCGTTACTTGATTTTAGTTAGATATATCTAGATAGACAGAAGCTGGGGAATTCGAGAGCAATGTATAGCTTTGGGACTAGCGTATGGAGGTCATTAGGCGGGGGTTTAGTCATATAGTGAAACGGGTTATCCTGTATTAAAAGAACATGACTCCTTTCTTCCAGAAACGGTGCCACACCTGTCCACAGGTTGTATATGATATTGCAGTTCAGCTCTCTTGAAAGAGGCTAAGCTTTAAAAGGCATCTGTCAGCAGTTTTGTACCTATGAAACTGGCTGACCTGTTACATGTGCACTTGGCAGCTGAAGACATCTATGTTGGTCCCATGTTCATATGTGCCCGCATTGCTGAGAAAATGATGTTTTATTATATACAAATGAGCTGCTAAGTAGCAACAGGGTCGTTGCCGTTACATCTAGAGGCTCTGCTCTCTCTGTAACTGCTGCTCCCTCTCCACTTTGTTTGACAGGGCTCCTGATCGGTGGGGGTGCAGAGTGTTGGATGGGTTATCTGCATCTATAACTTGAAAACAATGAGGTTGTCACACCTAAGACACTGGTAACATATTGCTAGTATATGCTGCCAATGTCAGATCGGTGGGGGTCCCAGAGGTCTCCCAAAGTGAACACCGCACAGGCGAGGCCACCCTCTATTCGAGGAAGCACTGAAAATAGAGATGAGTGGAGGCTGGCCGCACTTTTATTCATTTCTAGTATTCTGTTCAAGAGATAGGTGCTGGTCCCCAGAGGAGGGAACAGCACCTATCTGACATGAGTGGCATATCCATATGAGACAACCCCTTCGAATCGGACTCTTCTTCAACAATTTAGCACAACCTTGCTACTTGCTGTATTATGGGAAGCCCGTCACAAATTCACTCCCCGTGATCAAAGCTATAGCATCTACAGACAATGTGGTCACCGGCGGCGGGAGAGAAGACGACATCAGGATGTAAAGGGGGGTGGGGGGGGGCAATCTGATAAAAAAAAGCAGGGGTGTGTACAGTTCTGGGCTCCTGTGAACAAGGCAGACATAGCAGAGCTGGAGAGGGTTCAGAGGAGGGCAACTAAAGTAATAACTGGAATGGGTGGACTACAGTACCCAGAAAGATTATCAAAATTAGGGTTATTTACTTTAGAAAACAGACGACTGAGGGGAGATCTAATAACTATGTATAAATATATCAGAGGTCAGTACAGAGATCTCTCCCACGATCTATTTATCCCCAGGACTGTGACTGTGACGAGGGGACATCCTCTGCGTCTGGAGAAAAGAAGGTTTGTACATAAACATAGAAGAGGATTCTTTACGGTAAGAGCAGTGAGACTATGGAACTCTCTGCCTGAGGAGGTGGTGATGGTAAGTTCACTAAAAGAGTTCAAGAAGGACCTGGATGTATTTCTGGAGGGTAATAATATTACAGGCTATAGTTACTAGAGATGGGTTGTTGATCCAGGGAGTAATTCTGATTGCCTGATTGGAGTCGGGAAGGAATTTTTATCCCCTAAAGTGAGGAAAATTGGCTTCTACCTCACAGGGGTTTTTTGCCTTCCTCTGGATCAACTTGCAGGATAACAGGCCGAACTGGATGGACAGATGTCTTTATTCAGCCTTATAAACTATGTTACTATGTTAGGGGGTTGTAAGATATTTTGTCCAAGTGAGCAGATATACGCAAGATCCCACCATCTCTGGTCCTGCTGCTTCTCATACTGCATTTGTACTTAGGTGACCCCCATCGCCCTGCTGGGAATGGCCGCCATCAGTCTAACCCAGCTGTTCGCTCCACGCTTCCCAAGTGATAAAATAAACAATAAGGTGTTAAATCGGGGAGCACTTTCATGTTTCGGCTGCCACCTGTTAATGAGTCATCCTTCCCCAGGCCCTGATGAAAGAGAAGCAGAGAAGTAATCTGCCTTTGAACTTGCGAGGAAGGTAGGGCGAGCAGGGAGTGCAGCGCGTGTACTCTGCGTGTGATAGGAGACGTTAGCGGGATGTCAGCCTCCAATCACAGGCACATCTGGAAGTCCCTTTATCTCTCCCAGAGCCGGCCTGTCTGTAATTAATACATCAAACCCTTAATTACAGACAGTACTTTTATGAGTGCTCAGGGAATATGGCTGCAGAATGGTGTCACTGTCAAGATGACAAAGACAAATAGAAGACAAAATGACAGCTTAATGTGGCACCGAGTCTTGCTATGCACTGCTGGTGTGTGGCAGAGTGATATTCATACATGTCAATTCTTCCAGAAAAGTAGAGAAACCATCTATCAATCATTGAGGATCTATGGGAGAGAGCTTACATGTACCTTTTGTTTACGTCAGAAATGAATACGTCAAAATGCGGGTGAAATTTAGGAGTTCGTTAAAAATTGCATTTATTTTTCATACAGTTTGGCCACTAGATGTCACTGTTTAATTTAGTAGTTCCTTGCTTTAGATTTTATGTATTTATAATTTTAAGCCTGCTCCCTTCCACATTGCTACGCATCCAAGTAACCAAGCTTTGAGGCTAGACACACACGTTACGGACTTCCGCTAGAAAAACCGCAGCGTATTACAGTAACAGCAAAGTGTATAATAGATCACACAAATCTCATGTACACTTTGCAGATTTTTTTTTTTTTTTTTTAGTGTGGAAATTTACCAGCATTACAGAAATCAAAATCTGCAGCATGTCAATTATGTTTGCAGTTTTAGCTGCGGATTTCACGGTTTTCAATGGAAGGGTGAGATGTGTGGTAAAAACGCATCAAATCCGCAACAAAAACGCTGTTAGAAGTTGTGGATATGCTACAGAAACGCACACAAATCCTCATGGAAATTAGTGCAAATCTTGCGTGCGTTAATCCACACTCGTGTGCAGGTGGCCAAAAGGGTTTTTACCTTAGGATAGATCATTAGTATCTTATCCGTAGGGTTCCAACATCTGGCACCTTCATGGTAAGAGGCCTCAGAGCTTGTGTGAGTGCTGCGGCGTCTTCCTAGGCAAGTGACATCAAGTTCATCGGTCACGTAGCCTAGGTGAAGCTCAGTCCCATTCAAATGAAAGGGCCTGGGATGCAATACCAAGCACAGCCACTATGCAATGATGGCGCTGTGTTTGGTATGCTGTAAGAAGGTTGTAGCGTTCAACGGAGTACCACAGCTAATCGGTTGTGGTTTTAGGTGTCGGAACCGCACCGATCGGATACTGATGATGACCTATCAATATTCTACCCCTTTAAAGAGCGTTTCATGTTGACTAATTGAAATGACGTGAACGGTGACAATCTGCACAGCATGGCAGAGTATGTTGGCGCTATATGCACAGAGATTGCAATCGTAATGGGAGGTACTTTTAAATTCTGTTGACACTATGTGTAGCCATGAAGATCAGGTATATTCCTGCAGGGAGGTACTGGCTCTTCTTGTGGAGATTCAGCTGGTGTAGGGAATCAAAGCATCCTGGGAAAAAACTATGCAAATTAGCTATTCTGCCTGAAGATGAGCAACCCGGATATTCCTCAACCAGCTCATGTACAGTGCACAACCCCATATGTTTGATAGGATGACATATAAATGACCCACACACTGCTGATTCGAGCTAATACACAAAAGTGCAGACTTCCCAGCTCCGATTTTTTTTTTTTACCACAACAGGTTTAATGTATTATATATATTTATTATTTTTTTTTTTTTCAACTTAATGAAACCAGATACTGATACATTTTGTCTAATCTGTTTTTAAGTTCTCATTCTATTCTATTTTCTGAACATGAATATGTCTGAGCTGTAGTTAACAGAATTCAGAGATCTGCTTTGCAGCAACCAAATGACCCACAGGAACTTGTAATCTGGAGATTGTGATTTGACTTCCTGTGGGCATGCTCTATGACTTGTAAAGAGGTCATTTCGCAGGGAGGGGGAAGACTAAATCTGTAACATCACCTATTGTAAATGGTGGATCGTTTATCTATCTATCTATTTATCTATTTATCTATCTATCATTGAAATCGTTCCTATGATAATGAAGTAACTGCTTAGTAGTGATCTGTACAGAATAGGATGTCGGAGCCTATTATGAGGCTCAGTAGTCAGAGTGAAAACTGCAACTTGTATATAGATACGTAGTGACATGGAAAATTTAAAAAAAAAAAAAAAAAAGTAGTATTATAGACCATCTTCCACTGCTCTTCAAATTGCCTCCACCCCCTTGTAAAACAAGGGAATAACACTAGGAAATGTCTATCCGACCTGAAGAAGGGGTATTCCTCCCTGAAATGCGTTATCTGCGGTGGTTTCCAAAAAAGTACTAGTAATCTGCCATCCTATCTTCATGCTGATGTGATTGGATAAAACAGTATACTGAGAGTAGCAGTCACTGGAGGGCAGGCTGGGACATCAAAAGCTCATGAATAATGACAAATCATTTCTAATAAATCTAATTTGTTTTCACAATATCAGCAGTCTGTGAGATGATGTGACAGGGCAGCCACCAGCAGCTACCAATTTCCTCTCCACTTTAAAGGGGTTTTCTGGGATTTTACTACTGTTGACCTATCCTCAGGATAGGTCATCAGTATCTGATCAGTGGGGGTCTGACACCTGGGACCCCCGCCGATCAGCTGTTTGAGAAGGCACCAGTGAGAAAGCTGTGAGCACCACAGCTTTGTATTAGCTTTCCCTAGGCCAGTGACGTCACGTTCATCAGTCACGTGGCCTAGGAGCAGCTAAGCTCCATTCAAGTGAATGGGGCTGAGCACGATACCAAGCACAACCGCTATACAATGTACGGCGCTGTGCTTGGTAAGTTGCAAGAAGGTAGCGGCGCTCACAGGATAGCCGGTACCCTCTCAAACAGCTGATTGGCAGGGTTCCTGGGTGTCGGACCTCCACAGATCAGATACTGATGACCTATTCTGAGGATAGGTCATCAGTATTCTGAAATATCCCTTTAACCTTTTGGCAAGTTGCTGCCACAACGAGTAAGGCCTCATTCATACGTCAGTATTTAATCAGTATTGATCAATACAATGTTTTTGTTTTAAGCTGAAAAGGGGAGTGGATGCAAACACACATGATTTACACGTCTCTTTTTTAAATCTTGGTTTAAAATGAATAGATGAAAAATACCAAATACTGGAGTGTGAATGAGCCCTAAGGAAGTAGCTTCACAGTGAACACGTCCTCTACTAGTCTTCTTACATAACTAGTTGAGCTAAACCTTTGTGAATGTGGCGCACCACTTTTTTTTTTCTGGACCTACACTACCCTATGAAATACATCTATTACTTCGGCTCTACTGACTTTTAAGGTCAATAAAAGTTATATTCATTTATTTATTAAAGGGAGTCTGTAACCTGTTTTTCACCTATATAACTAACAGCAGTGCCCGACAGAAGATTACAGACACTGCTGAAAGTGAAAGTAAAAACAGCTTTCTCTCCTGATTCGATTTCTAACAGCTATATCTTCTGATATACAGGATGCAATGCTGTGATTCTGGTATCAATTGAAAGCTTGGAATGCCAGCTTCAAATAAGGTCAGAACCCTCAGTCTGGTTTGCTTTGGGCACTTGCAGCAGCAGAGCTGGGCACTTGGGAGCTGTTTTCCTGCGGAATAAAAGTGCTTTTTTCTGGATGTAATACAGACACACAGTGCACACAGGTATGTCTGGGATGTGACATGTAATAGACACACACAGTGCACACAGGTATGTCTGGGATGTGACATGTAATACAGACACACAGTGCACACAGGTATGTCTGGGATGTGACATGTAATACAGACACACAGTGCACACAGGTATGTCTGGGATGTGACATGTAATACAGACACAGTGCACACAGGTATGTCTGGGATGTGACATGTAATACAGACACACAGTGCACACAGGTATGTCTGGGATGTGACATGTAATACAGACACACAGTGCACACAGGTATGTCTGGGATGTGACATGTAATACACACACACACAGTGCACACAGGTATGTCTGGGATGTGACATGTAATACACACACAGTGCACACAGGTATGTCTGGGATGTGACATGTAATACAGACACACAGAGCACAGGTATGTCTGGGATGTGACATGTAATAGACACACACAGTGCACACAGGTATATCTGGGATGTGACATGTAATACAGACACACAGTGCACACAGGTATGTCTGGGATGTGACATGTAATACAGACACATAGTGCACACAGGTATGTCTGGGATGTGACATGTAATACACACACAGTGCACACAGGTATGTCTGAGATGTGACATGTAATACAGACACACAGTGCACACAGGTATGTCTGAGATGTGACATGTAATACAGACACACAGTGCACACAGGTATGTCTGGGATATGACATGTAATACAGACACACAGTGCACACAGGTATGTCTGGGATGTGACATGTAATACAGACACAGTGCACACAAGTATGTCTGGGATATGACATGTAATACACACACACAGTGCACACACATATGTCTGGGATGTGACATGTAATACAGACACACAGTGCACACAGGTATGTCTGAGATGTGACATGTAATACAGACACACAGTGCACACAGGTATGTCTGGGATGTGACATGTAATACAGACACAGTGCACACACATATGTCTGGGATGTGACATGTAATACACACACAGTGCACACAGGTATGTCTGGGATGTGACATGTAATACACACACACAGTGCACACAGGTATGCCTGGGATGTGACATGTAATACACACACACAGTGCACACAGGTATGTCTGGGATGTGACATGTAATACAGACACACAGTGCACACAGGTATGTCTGGGATGTGACATGTAATACAGACACACAGTGCACACAGGTATGTCTGGGATGTGACATGTAATACACACACAGTGCACACAGGTATGTCTGGGATGTGACATGTAATACACACACACACTGTGCACACAGGTATGTCTGAGATGTGACATGTAATACAGACACACAGTGCACACAGGTATGTCTGGGATGTGACATGTAATACAGACACACAGTGCACACAGGTATGTCTGGGATGTGACATGTAATACAGACACACAGTGCACACAGGTATGTCTGGGATGTGACATGTAATACAGACACACAGTGCACACAGGTATGTCTGGGATGTGACATGTAATACAGACACACAGTGCACACAGGTATGTCTGGGATGTGACATGTAATACAGACACACAGTGCACACAGGTATGTCTGGGATGTGACATGTAATACAGACACACAGTGCACACAGGTATGTCTGGATGTGAATGTAAACACACAGTGCACCAGGTTTGGATTGACATGTAGACACACACAGTGCACACAGGTATGTCTGGGATGTGACATGTAATAGACACACACAGTGCACACAGGTATGTCTGGGATGTGACATGTAATACAGACACACAGTGCACACAGGTATGTCTGGGATGTGACATGTAATACAGACACACAGTGCACACAGGTATGTCTGGGATGTGACATGTAATACACACACAGTGCACACAGTTATGTCTGGGATGTGACATGTAATACACACACAGTGCACACAGTTATGTCTGGGATGTGACATGTAATACACACACAGTGCACACAGGTATGTCTGGGATGTGACATGTAATACACACACAGTGCACACAGGTATGTCTGGGATGTGTGTGAAATCTTCTGTGGGGCACTGCTGTTAGTTATATAGGTGAAAAACAGGTGAAAGACTCCATTTAAGAATAAGAGGTTTTTTTATTTTTTATTATACAACCCCCGTCCATCACTTAGTGCTGCTGCATGCAGGGGTGTTGCCAGTACAGCCTTGTCACAAACTATTAGTATGTGACAACACCATAGCGGTGATGCTGGACACACGTTGTGGCTACTGACCAGATAGGGTACAGAGGGTTAAGGAATATTTAAAGTGCAATTCACGCACGACACTCTCCTGATGGCAACATGACCGACTCATCTGTTCTCAAGGAAGATAAGCTAGCTTATTCTCCTCTTCAAATTGAGAACACATGCCCGTTTGGCTTAAAGGGTTTTTCCAAGACTTTTTTACTCATCACCTATTCTCTGGATGAGGCATCAGTGTCTGATCGATGAAGGTCCAACACCTGGAACCTAGTGGTTGTGCTTGTTATAGCAGCTCAGTCTTATTCACTTCAATGGTGCTAAACTGTGTCTGGGCCAAAAGTCATTGGGCCCATGAACATAGAAGTCAATAGGGCCATGCACACTTTGAGGACTGAAAATGGCATACAGCCGTGTGTGAATGAGGCCTAAAAGTGGTTGGCGCTCCAGGTGACCAGCCGTCACTCAGCTTGGCTAGCACAGGAGTTGGAAATGGAAGAAGTGAGGTTTATCCACATGGAATAATCTGAAACTAGAGCTTTTTAACTATAGAATTTGATTTACTGGTGATTTTTTTATTATTTTTTTTGCATTACACTTATTTTATGGGTTCTCTAAAGTACATTCACATGACTGTATTTCTGGTCAGTCTTCATTTGCATAATTCTTGCCAAATACAACTGCAGGATAGAGAAAGGTTTCCAATTATCCCAAATGGGTTGCATTCCTTCATTTTGGCACAAAATACGCAGATGAAACATAGAAGAAAAGTACAGCTGTGTGAATGCAAAACAAAATGCAAAAATATAAATGATAACGCTACAGGGATTGCTGTAGAATATGGAGGTTTTATGTAAAGGAGAAAGGGGGTGTCACAAGAAAACTAGTGCAGACAATAACTGGGGTTGTAGTCCACAGCAACCATTCACACATGAGCTTTTTCTAGCTTGATGAAGCATGAGCAAAGTGATATCACTGATTACATGGACAACAGCTCCATTTATTCTATTCTAGTCTTCATAGAGACTGATGTTATCAGTAGAAGTAGGCCACACACTACGTTACTGTGACTTGATGACTTACCATACACATAGAGCGTGTATTCGGCTGATGAGCTGCCCACGCTGTTGGAGGCCTCGCACCTGTACGTGCCATTATCTGTCTTGTTTAGGCTGCTGATGTAGAGCTTTTCATCATCGATGATGACATGCTGGGGAAGTTCATCATCTACTCTCACCCACGTGACTTTGTCTGGTCTGCAGAGACAAAACAACAATGTGAAATTTCTCCTCGAAAAATGAATTTAACAATAAACCACGGGACAAACGACGACCATCTACAGAGTGGATAATCAGTATGTGTACGTAATATGTGAGAAAACAATTTCTACGGCTAACTGCCATTTTGGTTGTTTCTATACCATTGTTCAGTTGAATTATACTTGATTATTGAGTTTCCAGTTTAGCCAGGCCATAAACAATTTATTAAAGGGGTTATCCCATGAATAATGTAAAAAATGAAAATCAGACATCATATAGTAGATTATATTATATAAAGAGTTGAGAATGAATAAGCTTACGCAGGCTAAGTGAATAAATATATTTACTAAGTGTGATTAAAGACAAATCACATACTGAATAATAAAAAGTTAATACATCACTAGCCTAAATATGCAATATTATGGGGTGAGACTCTGTCGATCATGCTATAACACACGGTTGTCTACCATGTTATAACACATAACCAACACCCAAGAGTGTACAACATCTTACCTAGGATGAAGTTATAGGTGGAGTCCCCTGAATGTATGTGTGTCACAGAGTTTAAACCTTTTAGCCTCTCCCCCAGTGTGCAGCACGCATGTCTCTGAGATCTCTCTGGAATGTGGTCTTATCAGCACAATGGAGGATGGGTACTACATTAGAAGGCACATCATGACACAAAATAAAAGGAGACAGAATCAAAGGGACAGAACCAAACATACCCTTACAATACACATGTTCAGGATGCTCATCCCTTAACCAAAGTGGAGAGTTGTTACAAAGAGCATCTCCTACTCTGGAGGCCTTGTTCTCCATTACAAACATAGTCCACTTATTTCCCATCTGCTGCAGCCAATGACAGGCCTCAGAGGTGACGTTTCCCCAAGCAGCATGTCACTGCTGGGGTCACATGCCGCTTGGAGACACGTCACCGCCGAGGTCAAGGATTGGTTGTACCGACACATGTCACACCATCTATATCCTGGCAGGAAGTAAACAACCAGGGGACAGGCAGACCATCGAACAGAGCCATAGGCAGTGAGGGCAGGTGAGTAAGAGTATTTCCTTAGGTGGAAAACACTCTAGGGGGCTTACTTTAAAGACCCAATCCTAAAAAAAAAACCCTTTAGATCCAGGATCAAAGAGACCTCTGATCGCGAGCTTTTTAACCACTTAGATGCTTTGCTCAATACAACATCTAGGCAGTTACAGAAGGAAGGAGCTCTCCATCGTCCAATTGGTGCCCCTTCATGCCAGAACTTTAATAAATGGTGAAACGCGATTTATGCCACATGGGGAACAACAAATTTAAAATGCAGCATTGCTGATTATTAATTCTATGTTGTAAGTTATATGAACCTAAATATGCTCAGCTTATCCGTGTGCCCAGCTTTTCTCTACACATGTCATGATCAATCCATTGGCTCACGTGTCTATAGATCACATTTTTACCATAATTAGGATTCAAGCAGCGTGCCCTTCACCCGTCATTACTGTAATGGACAGATTACGATACTCGTAAACTACACAATCCTCCAGCAAATGAACAAAACACAATTTTGAAAAAAAAAAGGAAGCAAACTTTAATTGAATTACGCTCCATTTAGGCATGTCAGACAGCTCCGTTAATTAAAACAAAGTAGTTGTTGTCAAGTCTTTCCATTCCATCTGTATGCATCTACATTAACACACATTTAAAGGGAAAAAAGAAAACCTATAACTACATGCCTGTGCCACATAAACGTCATTCTCGCTGTCAATGTCACACCTCGCTCAATGTCACTCACATCAGAGCAGGTGACATCATCCCATGAATGCCAAATGCCGATACATAGTGGGGGCCACTTAACGTCTAGTAATGGCAGCAATTTTACAATATCAGCTCCGAGGCTTTTTACCATGCGGTTATATGGGGTTTTAAATGTAATGTATTATGTATGAGCAACTCTAAAACCTAGCACACTTAAAGGGGTGGTCCCATGAAAAATATTCTACAGTTTTCAACAGGGCTGTGGAGTCGGTAAGCCAAAGCCCCAACTCCTCAATTTCCCCTGACTCCGACTCCCTCATACATGGAGCATATTTAAGTGATAACGTTAAAAAATTTGCATAAAATCAATAGTACAGATAAGTCATGACAAAAACAGTTTGTAATCTATCAGGCTTCTCTGGGTACAGCTCACTAAGGGCCTGATCAGAGGCGTAGCTAGAGGTTCAGCACATGGGGGAACGAAACATACTTGAGTGGGCCCCCCACTTATTGGCTTCCCAAACGCATGTTTCCAACTTCACAGGCACATACTACTAGTTGTGGTTATAATACTGTATTAGCAAGATGACTATATAAACTGCTAGATCATCTATGCTGTTAAGTACAGTACAATAGACTTTCTACATACCCTAGTCTAAATACTCTACCACATAATGCAGTAAAATGTAGGATTAATAGGAGTAAAAAAGGGGACTCCTATGTTAAAGGAAATCTGTCCCCAGCTTTTACATCACTAAACAAACAGTCCCTTGCCCCCATCAGACCTCAGATCGGCTTAATGTGCCCCCATCAGACCTCAGATGAGCGTATTGTGCCCCCATCAGACCTCAGATCAGCGTAATGTGCCCCCATCAGACCTCAGATCAGCAGAATGTGCCCCCATCAGACCTCAGATCAGCAGAATGTGCCCCTATCAGACCTCAGATCAACAGATTGTTCCCCCATCAGACCTCAGATCGGCTTAATCTGCCCCCATCAGACCTCAGATCGGCTTAATGTGCCCTCATCAGACCTCAGATCGGCGTATTGTGCCCCCATCAGACCTCAGATCAGCAGAATGTGCCCCCATCAGACCTCAGATCAGCAGAATGTGCCCCCATCAGACCTCAGATCAGCAGAATGTGCCCCCATCAGACCTCAGATCGGCTTAATCTGCCCCCATAAGACCTCAGATAGGTTTAATGTGCCCCCATCAGACCTCAGATCGGCGTATTGTGCCCCCATCAGACCTCAGATCGGCTTAATGTGCCCCCATCAGACCTCAGATCGGCTTAATGTGCCCCCATCAGACCTCAGATCGGCTTAATGTGCCCCCATCAGACCTCAGATCAGCAGAATGTTCCCCCATGAGACCTCAGATCAGCAGAATGTGCCCCCATCAGACCTCAGCTCGGCTTAATGTGCCCCCATCAGACTCCATAATGGAAGCGCTCACTTGTATTCGCCTGACTGTACTAAGGCCATCCCTGCTGGGCCCCCCCCCAGAGGTATTGGGCCCGGAGCATCGCCTCCCCTGCCCGCTACTGCCTCTGGGCCTGATGTATGAAAACTGTCTAGGTCTAAGACTTTTTTTGTTGCCCATAGCAACCAATCAGAGCTCCCCTTTCATTTCTCCAGAGCACTATATGAAATGAAAGGGGAGCTCTGATTGGTTGCTATGGGCAGCAAAGAAGCTTCTACACCTAGACAGTTTTCATACATAAGGCTCTAAGTGTTTTACATCAGCAGCAGATAGAAGCCATGAGAGCAGCTAACCTCTCCAAACATGAGCTCAGAGGAAACAAAGCATACAGAGAGAACATGCACTGGACATAAAGGGCAGTACACAGTCATCTCAACTAAAAGCCTAAATCCTTAGATCAGGAATAGAACAGACATTTATAGGACATTTCATCATTTTCACAAATTCTTATAAAAATATATTCAGCACTTATTGCACTGAACTAAATGTACTAATTCATTATATATTTTAGGAGTCGGAGTCGGTCCATTTTATACCGACTCCACCAAAATGGTGACCGACTCCGACTCCACAGCCCTGGTTTTCAAACCAGCCCTTGGATCAGAACACTTTTATAATAGCATGTAATTAAAAATTTAGCATAGCTACAGAGTTATTCAATAAAATGTATCTGTATAGAGCCATCTGCAGATTGTTTTTCTTCTCATTTCTTTGACCTGTTCACTGAGATGGCCGCACATGTTCAGTTTCATCCTTCTACTGCCTCCTGAGCTGTGATAGGGAGAGCTGAGACACGCCCCCTGAGCTGTGATAGGCAGGGCTGAGACACGCCCCCTGAGCTGTGATAGGCAGAGCTGAGACACGCCCCCTGAGCTGTGATAGGCAGAGATGAGACACACCCCCTGAGCTGTAGCAGAAAAGACACTCCCCTTAAGCTGTCAGCTTGATATAAATCTAGCAGAGCAATGAATGGGGAGATCTCTGGATCGATGTGAGGTACAGGGCTGGTTCTAGCTTTGTTAGAAAGAGACTGTCATGTACTATATGATGTCTGATGTTCATTTTTTACATTAGTCATGGGATAACCCCTTTAAAGGGAACCTCTCCCACTGCACACGTCTGGTCTGCCGCCATCATGCCATTCATTCAGATCCCTCCTCTTTCTATCCTTAGGAGTCCAGGGGATGGTGCTATTCACTGATTGACACTTAAGACTGAGTAAGACCACCCACTGGACTAAGGACAGAAATAACAAATTATGCTGAAAGCTTATCTACAAAACTTGATATCAATATTTTCAGATTCTCCTGCGCTACAACACAATGCCGGTAGATTGAACAGTGTTTTCATGGTGACCGCTTCCCCTTTAAACATCGTTTTAAAGGGACATCAGTGGTAAACCTCATAATCAGCTTTCATAGGCTCCACACAGGAAAGCCACGCCATGCTCAGCACAATTTTGCATGCAAACGTATGCAAAATGTATGTATGCTCTAAGTATACATAGAAGCATTATAACCAATCAATACGGTAAAATCCCCTTAAAGGGATACTACCATCAAATTTTTTTTTTAAACAAATATTAAAAGTTTATACATTAATATTCTAAGCGATTTCGTTTTTTTTTTCTTTCTTAAAAAAAATAAAGTAAAAATGGGTGGATGGGTAATATTTTGCAGTCCCTCTATGTATTCTACTTCCTGTCCTGGCTCTTTAACTTCCTCCTTTGTGTGGACTTGATTTTCTCACTCAGACCATACTGTGGCAAGAGAGGGAAAGGCAACGAGTGACTCAATTAGAACATCACACATTACACCGATAATTACAATGCATTTCTATGAACATCTATACCTAGGCCTATCAAGTGACCAACAGAGCAATCAAATTGTTATCCTAAATATAATCCTACTATTATACTATCAGATAACATCTTTTCCTCACAGCCTGACAATGTGTTTCCTATCTATATAGGAGTTTTATCTCTATTTGTTGACTGCTACAGATGGATAGTATTTTGCATTTAATTTTTAATGGTATAGTACTGCCGAAATGAAAAAGAAGAGACAAAGATTTTTAAAAATACTTTTTTTTTTCTATGAATACTGTTAGAAAAATATCTCTTTCTGACTTAAGTGTCTGTTTAAGAAATTTCTCTTGCGTGGGAATATAAGTACCAAAGACTCACCAGTGCTATACATGTCTATGGAGAACCTCAATAGCTCAATGTTGCTGCACATGTCTATTGAGAACATTTACAAGCCAATGATGCTCTAATGGTCTATGAAGAACATCAAGTCAATGTTGCTGTGTGTGTCTATGGAGAACATCAAGTCAATCTTGTAAATGTGTCTTATGAACAACATCAACGAGTTGTCAATGTTGCTATACATGTCTAAGGAGAACATTTACGACTCAATGGGGCACATTTATTAAGACCGGCGTTTTAGATTCGGTGGAAGTTATAGGAACAGATTCGCCTGTTCCTATAACTTCCACCAAAGTGAAAGGAGGATTCTGGGAGTTGTAGTTTCCGAACAGCTGGAGTGCCGTTGATTGCTGATCTACAGAGAACATCTATGGGTTACTGTTGCTAAACATGTCAGTGCTTCTATATACTGTATGTCTTTGGAGAACATCAACAAGTCACTACTGTATTACATGTCTACGGAGAACATCAGCAAGGTAGCGTGGCTGTACATGTACATGCTACCCACGGGTGATTTCTTTTTTTATGCAAATGAAAAAAAAGAATATGCAGGAAAAGCTTCTTCTGGACATCCATCTTTAGATACCAGATGGTCTGTCCTTACAGTAGAGACATGCGCTCCTCGGCCGTTCTGTAGAAGCCAGTCTAACCATTTGCCATTCCTGTCCTATAATTTTTTTGATCCTTTGCTTCTCTGTAGAAGACAAAATGACATCCAGACAACACAGCTTAACTCATTTATTTGTCAGATTGGCACACTTTAACTAGCCGGCTATCTATAATTACTATCTTATCTGGACATCACAGGAAGAGCACAGGATTTCAATGAGAGCGGACAGATTCTTGTCTCTGTCAACCAATCATGAAAAGATATTGCTTTAAGGGCCCGAGTCAAGATTTACACTTCCTCAAATTTTCAAGCCAAAATATATATAAAAAAAAAAAATCAGGATAACAGACATCAGATCTAAGCGGAAACTAGTGCTCATGGGAATACTCAACAACAACGGGCATTATCCGACACACCCAACCATATTACATGATCCGTCCGGCACAGTATGGGGCCTGCTAATGAATGCATGACATCTCACACCATCAGTTCACAAAAGGTAAAAACAGATAAAAATCCACCGCATATTCCACAGCAGAAACCACCACAGTTACTGCCACCTTTTTTTTTCAATCTCAAAGCCATGGACCTGCTCGTAGTTTAACCCCACTGAATAGCGCTAAATGGTTAAAGGACACCCAACACGATTGTCCATCAGGACACCGCACCAAGAAAAGGCAGCTTTGTTGTTTTTTTTAAAACTGTGATTGGGGAGGTTGTGCGATATGATCAGGGGTGCACCACCAATGAGGCCAGGTGAGGCGATCGCCTCAGGCAGCACCAGGTAAGGGCAAGAGAGGGACAGCCAAAGGGCTATGGGCATTGAGAGCTTTGATTGTGGCAAAGGGGTTAGGTTAAGAAATTGGCGATGGACAACGTTTCAGTATTCACAATGATAATTGTCCACCTGGTTTTTGCAACACTTGTATTTGACACGTTTCACCTTCACAAAATGCATGGGTAATTACCGTATCGCGAAAACACATTTGATTTTTACAGTGCTTTTTTTTTTTTACCGCATCAAAACCCACCCTAAGGCTGAAATCACACATGCCGTTTTTGTTGCAGTCTGAGGTCCAGTTTTTCGAGCCAAAGACAGAAGTGGATCCAGCAGGAGTCTGGGTCCTTACTTCATATTCACCATTCCATTTGAATCCATTCCTGTCTTTGGCTCAAATGCACTGAAACCCGTAACAACACTGCTACTAAAAAAACAAACAAAAAAAAAAAAAACGCATGTGTGATTTCAGTCTCAGGTTATGTTCAAATTACAAATTTTTAGTTATTTTTTTTCCGATCCTAACGAAGGACTTTTCAAGTGAAATAAAAAACGCTAATCTGCAACAGCACCGAGGATTTCTGCTAGGGATTTGCGGTTCGATATGGCACGGATCTATATTAGCCCCAATCCATGAGGTTAATCCATGAGTTGTAAAACACTGTAGGGTCTGTGCAGAATCCATTTCAATAACTGACCTGTGTATAGACAGCACAAATTCCCTTAGAAATAAAATGGGAGTCAGCATATGAGCAAGAATCAGGTGGAAAAAATACTCAGTGTGAACAAAGCCTTACGCTGGTTTTAGACCAGTGTTATTTGGCCACCCATGAATCCTGGTCGAAGGTCTAATCAAAGTTGCTATGATGCAGTTTTTTTCATGTCATTAGACCCACTGCCCACTGCGGTCATAATGTGCATGTATTGTCTGAAATTGGCCTTCACAAAACCAAGGATGAACACAAACTTAAATGGATGTGTCTCATGACTGTGGACCGTGTGTAATGTTCATGACGCACTGGTGTCCTCATGTAGATATTTCTGTAACTCCTATTGATATTGATGGAGAGGAACAGCACATGACACAGTTAAAATGTGGAACTGAATGGCCACCAAGAGCTTTCTCAAGACTGAAGATGGTCCTGCTGAAATCAAGAGCTTTTTCAAGACTGATGGTGGTCCTGCTGACACCAAGTGCTTTCTCAAGACTGATGATGGTCCTGCTGACACCAAGAGCTTTCTCAAGACTGATGATGGTCCTGCTGACACCAAGAGCTTTCTCAAGACTGATGATGGTCCTGCTGACACCAAGAGCTTTCTCAAGACTGGTGATGGTCCCGCTGACACCAAGAGCTTTCTCAAGACTGATGATGGTCCTGCTGACACCAAGAGCTTTCTCAAGACTGATGGTGGTCCTGCTGACACCAAGAGCTTTCTCAAGACTGATGGTGGTCCTGCTGACACCAAGAGCTTTCTCAAGACTGATGATGGTCCTGCTGACACCAAGAACTTTCTCAAGACTGATGATGGTCCTGCTGACACCAAGAGCTTTCTCATGACTGATGTTGGTCCTGATGACACCAAGAGCTTTCTCAAGACTGATGATGGTCCTGCTGACACCAAGAACTTTCTCAAGACTGATGATGGTCCTGCTGACACCAAGAGCTTTCTCATGACTGATGTTGGTCCTGATGACACCAAGAGCTTTCTCAAGACTGATGGTGGTCCTGCTGACACCAAGAGCTTTCTCAAGACTGGTGATGGTCCTGCTGACACTTATGTCTGGTTAATATGTAATAAACATTTCTAGTGAAACCCCTCGGATCCTTTAGAAATTAGTTTAAGTGGTTATTTATGACAACAGCTCACAACTTCTACATTACCTGGGTTTACCAACTGCTCTGCAGGACAGCTCCAGAGGTTCCCCTTCCCTGGTAAGACCCTGAGGATAAACCACCGACACCATCACCACAGGTTTATCTGTAAAACATAGAACAAAATAATAATTAATAACAGTATAACTGTACAAAAATACCTCGTCTGGGATATTATATTGATTTTAATTCATTTTTACAACTGTTGGGGACATTCTCCTCAACAACTGGAGGAAAAAGATACTTATACATTTCAAACCTAATTGGTTCTTTTTATAAAAAAAAAAAAAAAAAAAAAGGTCGTATCCCACCTTATTGGCAGTGGACCCAACGGGCTGGACTGAGAACCTAAAGTGTCCCTGGAAAAAATACTAAAAGTGGCCCTGCTTTGTAGTCGGGTCCAAATTGATGGAAGGCAGGGCCAGCAATACCATATTGTGGCACATTATACACCCCAACAGAGCCAAATACTACAAAATATTGCCAGCAACACAAAATATATAAGAGTAAATTTCCAAAAAATTTCCAAAAAAACTGCATGTTGAAAAATTGTGATATGGTGTGACATCTGCCACCTGAACCATGGGTTAGGCATACTGAAATTTACAAAATGGAACCTCTGGATGTATCAGTCAATTGCAACAACATCGAAACTCTACCCTTATACTTTAGTGCCTTACTTTAACCTACAGTATTGGGAACTGCTCATCCTTTTTAACTACCGACTACGTTTTATCCAACCTGGCACATTTCCTCCACTGCCTTGACAGATTTAACATGCTGGCTTGGTCAAGCCGAACATACATGCTAATGGGAGAATCAGCCATCGCTGCTGATTGAAAGATCTTTCAGTCAAAAGTTTCAGAGTGCCTTTGGCCATATTAGCCATTTGTTAAGGCTAATAGCTCATAAATTAACAATTATAGAGAGTAACTATGTAATACAACACATTATGGTATAGCTGTCCAGCAGAAGGTGGCATCAACCAGGACTACCGATCAGCTATAACATTAAAGGGGATATTTGTGATTTTTATATTGATAGCCTACCCTCAGGTCCAATTGTTGGTACCTACCAAACAGCTATCTGAGGAAGAAGCGGCACTCACCAAAGCTCTGGTGAATGCCTCCTTGCAGCTTACCAAGCACAGTGCCGTCCACTGGAAGTCAGTGGTGCTTGGTATAGTAGATCAGCCCCATTCATTTGAATGGAACTGAGCTGTCATTGGCCTAGGAAGAGACCTAAGCGCTCATGGAGCACCACAGCCTCTTCATACAGGGGTGCTAGTAGTTGGACACCACACTAATCCTGGAAAACCCCTTTAACACCACCTGCCTATACAGCCCCATACACAACAAATTGCAATGTACTTTGTACATACACCTTTTTGCTAAAATCAGCTATAACTTTTTCAGTAATTTGAACTACAGTAGCTCTTCTGTGGAATTCGACCAGAACGCTTAGCCTTCAATGCCCATGCCCATCAATAAGCCTTGAGCCACCATTACCCTGTCTCCAGTTCACTGTCCGTCTCTCCTTGGACCATATTTGGCACTAATTTACCACTGCATATTGGGAAAAACTCAAAAAACTGTCTATTTTGGAGATGTTCTGACCCAGTTATCTGGCCAAGACAATTTGCCCCTTGTCAAAGTCGCTCAACACAGACTGTTCGCTGTCTGTCTAATATATCACATCGCTTGAGAGGTGCTACTGTTAAGACATAGTAGTTTTAATGCTATGGCTGTTCAGTGTATAAAAACGACCAAACAATTCCTAGGAAGCTCCAGCCAGTCGGTGTCCTGGGGAGCGTTCAAGCATCTTAGAAGGCTGTAGGACGAGAAGATGTAGGAAGACACGGAGCAGCAGCAGGCGAAGGAAATGACAGGGGTATGATAGACGAACTTAATAAAGTGGTGCGAGTAAGTAGAAAAAGGAAGAAGAACGAGCAGAAGAACGCGAACAAGAAAAGGAAGAACTTTCTAAAAAGGAAAATCAATGGAAAGTCAAGAGACAGAAGGAAGAGAGCCTGGAAGAAAGAGAGGAGTCAGAGAAAGGGCACCTACAAGGTCAGCCCACCTAGTCATCATAACCATTACATATGGTAGACCTAGAGACCACCGGGGGGCTAGAGCTGAGATGCTTATATGTGCTAAGCTATTTGACATGAGGGTCCCCGCATGTAATGCAATGTGAAGAGAGCAGGCTGAGAGGAAATAAAAGCCGGTCGGATTTATATCACAGTAACATGAAATCTATTTCTGCAGACCAAGCTTCACACTTGAAGCAGCTCAGGCTGAAGGAAACTCATTTGCCTTCATGCTGAGGTGAAGCTACAGATCTATGCCATGTTCCACACTGATACATCCGTCCGAGTGTCATATATAACGGAGAGACACAGTGTGTGCGCCAGGCCAGTAATGGGCTGCTCTCAGCTTGGGTGCACAATGCAGTTCTGAGCAGTACACGGGGGAGGGGACGACACATCAGAGGAGCAGAGCCGAGATGCTTCATACGCACAAGGCCTCTATAGGGATGGATTAGTGTTTTAAGAACCATAACTGTCCGTATTTGACCTTGAACGACAGAGGCAAAGACAAAGAGCAAGAAGGGACGATGTATGTAGGGGGAAATTACAGGGAAATGTAGAAAAAAAATAAACGTGGTACTGTACTTAGCAAAAAGCAACCAGATAAAGACAAAATAAGAGGATACAAAATATATACTCGAGGCAAGGAAGGACTTAAAGGGGTTATCCAAATTCTGAAACAGCCCCCCCATGTGCCGGGCCCCTCATATTGAATATACTTACCTGGCTCCCAGCGCTGCTCCTGGTCCCCGCACCGCCGCTGCTGCTTTTCCCTGCACACGGATGAAAACATCTGGTGTCGGGTGAGAGCAGCCAATGGCAGACGGGGACAATCCTCCTTAGCGTCACCCACTATGCTAGGGAGGCTTGTCCCCGTCTGCCATTGGCTGCTCCCTAACCCCCACCAGGTGTGGCACAGGGAGCGGGGAGCCAGGTAGGTATATTACCTGTGAGGGGCCCAACACATAAGGGGGGGGACTGTTTCAGAATTTGGATAACCCCTTTAAAGGTTATTAAAATGAATGCATCCCCTATTTTTTTACAATTAAAACCAGATTTATTTGTCATCACATAGTTGTTTCCCAACTGTAGATCTTATTTTCAGCACATCATTATGGGAGCAGCCCAGTTGCTTGAACAACTTTCAGAGATGTGATTTACAGCATCCACAGGAACCTATTGTCTGGAGATATCTATTGACATCCATAGGAGAGTGTTGTTGGCATGCTCTGTGACCTGTGCAGAGGTCATTGTGCAGGGAGGAGGGGAAGAGTTGATCTGTGACCATCACCTTTTGTGAAGGGTGAATTCAGTATTATCTAGATACAGGCGTTACTGGTCCTTGTAATCCTGTCTGTGACCATAATTAGATAACTGCTAAAATGTGAAAGAGCAGGAAGTATCAGCTTATTCTGAAGATCAGTGGCCACTGTAAAAACTCAAATATTTTAGGATTATTTTAAAATAGAGATAGTGACATAGAAAAGTAAAGAGGTCCTGGATTTCCTCAGGATAGGACATGAATATCTGACTGGTGCAAATTTGACTCCAGGCAATCCTGCCGATCCTGGGCCTATGACACATCCATCAGTCACATGACCTTTGTGCATCTCAGTCCCATTCAAATGAATGGAACAGAGCTACAATTCCAAGCACAGCAGCTATAGAATGGACTTCGTACAGGATGAAAAAGCGACTGCAAGCCTCTTCAAACAGCTGAACGACAAAATTGCCAGGATTCAGACCTTCGCCGACCAGAAATCCTGCTGATAGGTCATCAATACTTAATTCCCAAAAAAACCCTTTAAGAATATAAAATGTTCTTAAAAACTTGATTTAAACAGTAGGTTCTAATTTTTTAATTTTTAAAATCTGACCAGGAAAATTAGCATTAAACCTTTGGTTAGCCAGACAATAGACCCTGCTTTGGGTCAGGAACTGCACTTGGGTTGCATGCACCCTTAGTGAAAATGGGGGAGCAGATACCAGGCAGATCATCTTACCAAAAAACAAAAAGAAAAAAAAAAAAAAAGAAAAATCTGCCTGTTACGTTAATACATGAAATGTTTGTAAAGGTTTTTCCAGAACTGCAGTTCCAGTTTCTACTAAAGAATCAGTTCAAAGAAATGGCCCTAGAAGTTTTAGAACTGATGCTGTAATGTGATGCATCTTCCTCACTTTACCTGATAAGAAATAGCTGGATTACAGCTCTCAGGATCATCAGCCAAAGATAGTTCTAGCCCTAATGCTCTGAAACTACTGAAGCAGCTCTCTGGGCTGACTAAGAGGAGTACAGGAGAGGGGGGAGATGATGAGCTCAGCTGGTTCATTTTTTTTCAGAATTTTTATATCAAACTTCTAAAATACAATCAGGACTTACAATGACAGCCTGTGAGCCCTCCTCCCCGCACCCACCCAGCGACTGACAGCTTTACCTGAATGATTTTATATACAATGTATGGCTGTCAATCACTCAGTGTGGGTGGGGGAAGCAGGACTCTCAGGCGCTCGCTGGGAGTCCTGATAGTATTTAACCAATACTTTTCATGAAAATCCTCAAAGCATTGATACAATTAATAGAAAACTCTATATTAACTATATATCATCTTAAAGAATGGAACTATAGGAGACATGAAAGACCCACTTTAACCTTTTAAATACATTAAAGGGGTTATCCCATGAGTAATGTTTAAAAAAAAAAAATTAATTAGATGTCACGTAGAACACTTAGCACCAGCCCTGTATCTCATGTGGATCCACAGCTCAGGGGTTGTGCCCTTTCTGCTGTAGTTGGTGGCAGTAGAAGGAAGGAACCTCAGTAAGCTGGACAAATTTAGAAAAGGGGCAAACAGCAGGTGTCTACATTTTTAATTTCATGCAATTACGATAGCATTTAGATCCGGGTGCTGGTTTGAAAAATTTGGAATATTTGTCATGGGACAACCCCTTTAAGTTCAATTAAAATACCATTATTGTAGAGGGTTAAGGCCCCCATACACAATAGAGTGCTCTTGACCAAACCAGATTTCATCAGGGTCGGCTGACAATTGCTGTGTATGGGGAGCTCCAAACTCTCCCCAACAGATAATGTTGGGGGAAAAGGATCAGGCACGTTGAATTTCAATGTCCACTTCTTTCGACTTCCTAGGAGGCAAGTCACTTCCAGAGATGCTGGCAGCAGCTTTCTCCTCTCATTATTGAATACACATACACACTCGGCCTAGCAGTGGGTGAATGTGTATGGGGAAGTCACAAAAAAACGGGTTTTGGCAGAACAATCGATCAGTCCAGTTACAGGAGGTGCATGGGTACGTTAATGGGGTTACATAGTTGTTAAAGGGGTTCTCCAAGTTAAATTTATTGATGACCTATCCTCAGGATAGGTCATCAATATCAGATCGACGGGGGTTCGACACCTGGGACCCCCGCTGATCATCTGTTTGAAGAGGAGGCGCGCACCGTGCCAGCGCTGCCTCCTCTTCATTGTTTACATGCTAGCCGTAACAGGGGTAGTGGTGAGTAGGTGTAATTACACCCAAGCCGCCCATTCATTTCAATGGGAAGAATCACTCCCATACAAGTCTAGCATGTAAACAATGAAGAGGAGGCAGCACTGGCACAGCGCGCGCCTCCTCCTCTTCAAACAGCTGATCGGCGGGGGTCCCGGGTGTCGAACCCCTGTCGATCTGATATTGATGACCTATCCTGAGGATAGGTCATCAATATATTTAACTTGGAGAACCCCTTTAAGGTTGGAAAAAGACAAAAGTCCATCAAGTCCAACCTGTAATCCTGCTATATCGATCCCAGGATCAGTGTCCATCTTCCTTTTAAAACGGGGTTGGGCCAAAGGGAAAGGGTGAGTAGAACAAGATTTCTATACATTGTCATAAGCCTCAATGTTATTTTGAATTAAAAAGTCATCTAAACCCTTTTTGAAGCCATCTACTGTACTTGCTGTGACCAGCTCCTGCGGCTATTCCAGAGATTCACAGACCTTACTGTAAAGAATGCTTGTCGCCTCTTATGACAATCTTTTTTTCTCCAGTCGTAGGGAGTGGCCTCTTGTTTTTTGAGGGGGTTTAACACAGAATAGCTTCCCTTGATATTTTTTTGTATGACCCGTTTATATATTTGTACAGGTGAATCATGTCCCCTCTTAGACGTCTTTTTTCAAGGCTAAACAAATTCAGTTAATCTTTGCTCATAACTAAGATCTTCCAGGCTCTTTATGAGTTTAGTTGCTCTCTTCTGTACTTTTTCTAACTCCAGGGCATCCTTTTTATGGAATGGTGCCCAGAACTAAATTGCGTGAGGCCGTACAAACGATTTGTATAGTGGCAATATTACATCCCTGTCCAGCGAGTCCATACCTCTCAATACAAGACAAAATTCTGTTGGCCTTAGAGGCAGCTGACTGGCATTGCATGCTGTTATTTAGTCTATGATCTACTAATACACCCAGATCCTTCTCAACAAGTAACTCTTGATTAATGTAAAAATGAAAATCAGTCATCATACAGAACATGAAAATCTATTTCTAACAAAGCTAGAAACAGCCCTGTACCTCACATGGATCGAGATCTCCCCATTCATTGCTTATTTCAAGCTGGCAGGTCCGGGGTGTGTTTTTTTCATTGGGGGGGGGGGGGACGATTTGGTATACTGCTGCAGATCTCTCCTCATAACGGTCACAACAGAAAACAGGTCTGATGGCAGTTCAATGATGGAAGTGAGCATTAGTGTCCACCCATGCAAGGTGGACAGAGGAAAAAAAAGAAAGGAACAAACAGCAGGTGGCGCCATACGGATTCATTTTATTGAATACCTCAGTATCTGTAATACATTTTTAATTACCTGCATTTACATAAGTATTCAGATACAGGTGCTGGTTTAAAAAATGTAGAATATTTTTGTGGGACAACGCCCCTTTATGGTTTATTTACCCTCTAGTAGTCTATAAGGTAGGATACAGCTATAAAGAACTACACAATTATCAAGGTTACACAAGTGGCTTGTACAATGTAAACGATGCCCCCTACAGGTGAAGTTATTGAGAACAGTTACAGAACATATATATTTTTTTTATTCTGTTAGTTATGGCCTTACTAATGTCAACCTGCTAGGTAAAGTCCTACAATAATATCAGCAGCGATAAACAGTGTATGTGTCACAAGGGTTTTGGATTTTCCTTTAAGCAGTAAATTGGCCTCCAATTTCCTACAGTGTAAAATAAGAATCTTGTCACATTGAGATGCGCTCCAGTGGATTAATTCCACTACCACCACTCTCTGTGCTACCACCTCTGACATCAAGGGCAGGAGAAAGGCCGGAGACATCAGGAGCCAGGGGAAGTCTTATTATCTGATGAAGCTTCATTTCTTTGATCTAAATCTGGCTTTTGGTGGCTGAAGCTAAAGGTAGAAATGCATTATTAAAGCTAACGAGCTCTCGCAAAATGTTAATGGACATTAAGTTTGAATAAATGAATTACACATTAAGAGTCGCTGGAAATTCCACTACCTGCCAATTTAAGAAGATCAGATCATTTCTGTTTGCCAATTACGGAGACATTACCTCACAATACTTTCAATTTAGATACATTATGGAGGACGAATAAGCAGCTCTAAGATGTATGAAGAAGAACAGAATTTGATTTCGAAAAAAAATGGAACTGAAGCGTTGAGGTAGGGTTTTTATAGACATGTTACATGGTGACAGGTATTGGGTATTGAATAAGAATCTCTTGTCTACACATAATCTAACCATACTGATTTTATAACTTCTCGGGTATCATTATTAGAGAAGAGCATAAAGAGCAAACATGGTGGCCTCCGAACTGTGGTTCTCCAGCTTAAGGGAAACTTCTAGTTGATGCCCCATCTGTCACAGGCTGTAAATTCCCAATAACTGAAGAGCACACCTTGGAAACCACTACTCTATTATATGCCAAAATGTCAATTCATCTCCTTACGGTGGAACTATTCTACCACTACATTCAAGGTTAAACAATAGTTCAGTGGGTGGCGAAAGTGGGTGAAGTAGCCTACTTTCAATCTACATTTATCAGCTATAACACTGCAACCACCTGCCCAATACTCTGACTCATCGGTGCATGGACTGCCGAAGATATCTGAAGGTGTTCTATGGTATATCACACCAAGACGTCAGCAACAGATCCTACTAAGGGGTTGTCCAATTTATGCTTAAAGAAGTTCTCCAAGTTCTTGGACCGTTTCTGGTAGATACTAACCACTGCATACTGGGAACATCCGACAAGACCTACAGTTTTGGAGATGCTCCGATACAGTCTAGCCACCACATTTTGGCCTTAGTTATAGCCTCTCATATGCTTACACTTGCCCATTGTCCCTGCTTCCTACACATCAACATCAAGAACTGACCGGTCACTTGCTGCTCTGCTCAATATCCAACCCCTTGACAGGTGCCACTGTCACAAGACAGTCACAATGTTATTCAGTTTACCCGTCTGTGGTTTTAGCATCAAGGCTGAGTTTTCACATTACGGTGATTCTGCGATAGTGTGCCAGGCGGCTGAGAACTGATAGCTACTTTACATGAATTGTCATGAGTTTGCAGCAAGCACTGGAGAACGCTTTGTGTGCTTCACCTGTACTTGCCCTAAAATTGCTGCAGTTCACGCTACGAAGGTACAATTTGAGGTAAACTGCTGCGGCTGTGTCACATAGTCCTTTGCCACACAGCACACTACTATCCCGTGCCTGCAATGTGGAAACCCAGTTTATGGCTGATTGATGTATATGTGAAATAGGCCGATAAAATATTTGTACTGTACTTGGTCTTCTCAGGTAGATTTTGGTATCAGATTTGGTTTCTACATTTAAACTGGCTGATGAAAGTTATAAAAACATTTTACAACTACCCCAGGTAGCCATTTTGGATAGGGGTCTTGTCTTTTCTGAGGTGGGAATGAATAAGAAATGGAGCTCCAAGCCAGGACCTGGACCGTAAGGGTAAGTTCACATCAGTGTTAGAAATCCAGTTGGCTGTTTCAGCAGAGGACCAGCCTGCCAGAGCTCAACGTTTTTGGCATAGCCATATAATGCTGGGAACTGCCTGACTCACCATTGACTATAATGGAATCTGGCCACTTTCCAGCATATATGGCGGGATTTGGCAGGACAGGTTTTTGTTTGGATGACAGCCGGCATTTATGATAACCAGACCAGTGGAACAACGCTGGTGTGAACCTAGCACAAGGAGTTGTTTCGATAGTAATCTTGCCTAACTATATTACTGGACCAGACTAGGATCCAGAGTTGGACCATGAACACCTTGTATAATTTATACATATACGATAGTAGAATCCTTATGTAACTAACCACAGCTAGAACTACCCTCGAAGACCCTTGACTGAAAGCTGTAACCTTGGGGCTGAGGCCTTGCGTGATCCCTGAGAGTACACGTAGTCACTGAAGTGAGTAATAATGGAAATCAGTTTGGAGGTCATCTTCTAAATGGACTGAACTGGAGCATTTGTTTGGTAATCAATCGAAGAAAAAAAATAAATGGGTGCCCTCATTATAGATTGCCTAACATCATTAGTGATGAAGAATGTCTCTGAGGCTGACACATGAGGATTTACAACCAGGGCTAGGAGGACCATCTTGAAGAACCAATCAGCCTGACATCTGGAGAACTCAGAGTGATCAGAAAGAGGGGGGACAGCACCTGCGAGTGGGGTTGCTGAGCCACCGCAAAGTGACTCATTTCCATAGGATCAGCAGGAGAGGTCTGACGACCGCACGTTACATCTCATCAGTGTTCAGAACCATTACAACGTTTATTACCAGTGCTGTGCTCGGGCATTCCAGTCACGAGGCCTATGGAAATCCTGCGGCATTAGTGCTTCATATATTTATACGGCCTGAATATTTCATCCTGGGGCCCCATAGTACTGTGGTACCAATTAATACTCACGTGCTTCATACATTCACTACATATTTAAATGTAAATGCATGGAACAGGCAGACAGGGAATACATATGGTTAACAAGGCTGATCTGGCGGCTCTCATTAACGCTACGTATACAGTGCTGCACGTACAAATGTGCTGCAGCCTATAACTGCACTGCTTCTTCCTTCATTTGTTAGCAGAAATGGGCTGCAGTCGGCTCTCCGCCACTAGTAACGCAATGTTTTCTTGCCAGTCTGTTGCTAGGAACATGCCACTCGATCGACTAATTTGCTCCTGTGTAAACACTGAAGTCATTTGACCATTAATATAGGAATAAACCGCGCACTTCTACACACAGCAGATTGGACGAGGACGTACACATCATAAACACTGCTGCTAATGTATTATGGATACCAGGAAAGCGGACGCTCCTTTATTAGGATTCAGCTGAAAGGCTTCATAATCTTATACGTAGAGACGTCATCGGAATAGGAATTTGACAGAACATTTGTACTGCATCACACTCTAAAGATGCATTCACATTGGGTTTGCACTTAAAGTGTGACTATCATTCTTTTTTTTATTTGTGTAATGTATAGGGGCAGTGATTCTGACCATTTTTGCAATATACTTTAATTACTGAAATCGCACATTTCTATTAGAAAAATAGCCCTAAAGTGGCCCATTTCAAGCCTTAGCAACGCTCCTCTGTTTTCTGTTTACATAACAGTGGAGACTTGCTTACACTGACTGTGTTATGTAAACAGAATACAGAGGAGCGTTGCTAAGGCTCGAAATGGGCCACTTTAGAGCTATTTTTCTAATAGAAATGTTAGATTTCAGTAATTAAAGTATATTACAAAAATGATCAGTATCACTGCCTCTATACATTACACAAATAAAAAAAAAGAATGACAGTTACACTTTAACATTTGGCGTAGTCGGCAGGAAAACTCCCAATGTATACTTTAAGCATACTCCTAGGACCCTTTCATCCGACAAAGGCTGTAAAAGTGTCATCTTGTCTCCATCAGGCTCGTATATCTGTCAGGTATACCTTATTCACATCAGTATTATATACTTTTCTTTCCTGCATCAAATGGCATCATCAATGACACTATTCTATACAGAGGTATACAGTAAAATAAAGTTGTATGTTTTATGACTATCCCAGGTAGCCATTTTGAATGCATAAAGGAGGTCTTTTCTTTCCTCAGGTGGGCACGAATAAGAAATGGAGCTCCAAGCCAGGACCTGTGCCGTAAGGGTACGTTCACATCAGTGTTAGAAATCTGGTTGTCCAGAGTAGCCAGATAATGCTAGAAACTGCCCAACCCACCACTGACTACAATGGGATCTGGCCTCTTTCTGGCTTAAATGTCAGGTTTCGGCAGGACAGGTTTTTGTTTGGGTTTGCGCTGAATATTTGGCGTAGTCGGCGGGAAAACTCCCAATGTATACATCAAGCATACTCATAGGACCCTTTCATCCGACAGAGGCCATGAAAGTGTCATCGCTATTCTCTACAGAGGTATCCCGTAAAATAAAGTTATAAGTGAAATATTGCGTTATAATTTTATTTTTTTTTTAACATTGGAGCCTATGGGATGCCATCCTAACTTTGGTGGTTTGTAAAGTTTTCCTATTGATTTCAATGGTAAAAACTATAACAGGAAAAGGGAATATGAAAAGGTTGGGTGGGGGGGTTATTGGTGGCCAAAATTTGAGATTTTTTTGTGATATTATGCAGCTCTTAGCACTTTTGAAATGTGGGTGCGAATGCAGTTGTGGTTACTTAGTTGATTAGATATATGTCGAATTTAAAACGACCCCCTGAGTCAAGTTAAAAACAAAAAAAATATTTTAAAAATCCCACTTACTGGGGAACGAACAAAACACTTATATGGTGCCCTGCTTTTCATCTATCTTTATCTTTTTAGCTGAAGATCTGTTAATACCCCGGCTCCTCTCCTGCCATTCAAGACAGGTGCACCCCTTCACTATCGCACCTGTAGCCCCGTACACTACCTGCTGCCCTTGGATTGGCCAGCACTGTTCACGTAAGGGTGGTGCAGCCATCTTGTAAGGCAGAAGAGGAGCACGAGACTTAACAGATCTCCAGGTAATATTATGAAAAGGAGGTCACCAGGTAAGAGCTCGGTTTCTTCCTCAGTTAGTAGGATTTTTTTTTTAACTAGATGGTGGCTTTAAGAATTACAAGTTTTTCAAAAAAACTTTTTTTTTAATGAATATGGTCCTCTGCAGGCAACCACCGGCCAAATCGATCATATACCTTACTTAAAAGGGTTCTCCAGAATTTTGATATTGATGGATATCCACAGGATATCCAACAAATTGGCGGAAGTCTGACTCCCGGTACCCCCACCGATCGGCTGTAAGAAGAGGCCACAGCACTCTGGTGAGTACTTAGGCCTCTTTCTAGGCCTTGTGGCCCTTGCTACAAAATAAGCACAGCCAGGGACAGATTGGGAACCTAAAGTGGCCCTGGAAAAAATACCTAAAAGTGGCCCCATATGGTAGGAGGGTTTAAATTGACAGGAGGCGGGGCAACAAAAGGGGAGGCAGTAATACCATAGAACAAAAGACCATATACCACAGTGCCGCACAATATATTGCCCCAAAAGCTGTCCCTCTGAGTCAGCCTTGGTAGCCATTTTCTCTCCTCCTCTTCCAGTTGTCTCTGATTAAGACATAGTGCAGGATGCTTAGGAGGTGAGATGCGGGACATACGTAGTTGAATTCAGGAGGGCATGTCGCTGGCCGGGTACATGAGTACCTGATTCCCACAGGGTTAATTACCACTGATCGCTTATTCTGTACCCAGCGGCAGAGATGGAAACTAGGAAGGCCCCCTGGGCATCGGCCCACCGGGAAATTTCCCTGTAAGGTCTATGGCCAATCCTCCCCTGAGCACAGCCTTGGGTTAAGGTAGCCCCACACACATGTACTGTACATCTCCTGAACCTACCGATTTTGTCAGTACCGGTCCACCATCTAATGTGTAGGCAGCTGCCCTGACTTTCCCCCGATATCAGGGGAAAGAAAATCGGAGACTTGATTTCAACATACACAACCATATTGTTCTGAGGGGAGAAAGGCCTTCAACAAAGATGTCCAGCAGTGGCTTATTCTCCCATTCTGACCACATGCATGATTAGGCTGAGCATGCATGCATGTGTGTGGTGGTGGTGGTGGTGGTGGTGGGGGGTGGGGGGGGGTGGTGGTGGTGAAGAAGAGCTATTGGCTGAACGAGTATGTTCTAATTTTCATAGCCAACGTTTCCTCTGTCATTTCCAGCTTTGCTCATTTCTGTTGGCATGCAGCTATAAATGGCAGTATCTGTTGCACCTTTAAACGTGATAGAAATCCATGGTCTGACCGGGGGCGTGTGTGCGGGATATTATAGCAGCACAAAAGGCTTGCACTATCATCTCTATTGTATGCGTTCAAATGAAAATAAAAGTCAAAGAAATTTCTACATACGTCTGGGAGAGACTCCACTAATGATATTACAGACAGCGTCTCCTAAAGACAAACCTCTCCGGAGTGATGGAATAATAGATCCATAGACGAGAGCACCAGACGCGCTGTAATTAGTTACATCACTGGCACACCTGCTTGTATTCTGCTCTGCCGCCATCGCCCCCTGGTGGCCACATCAACCGCAGTTCTCAGCTGCAATTTTCAATCTCCGAATCTAAGACCTTGATTTATGAACAGCCTTCTCCCAGTTTATTTTTGCACAGTTTTCACTAAATATAAGGTCAGAAATAACTGGCAACGGTGAGAAATCCAATTACTAGATTCCACCAAAGGAATTTAAAGAGCTCAAAACTGCGAACAGGCCTTGGTTCTCTTAATTGTTAGATATATATGTTATATATATCTCTATCTATATCTATATATGTACACACATATATCATGAAAAAAAGTGGCGGCACTAGACAAAAAAACAGATGGAGGTGCAAGCCCTAGATCCGACAACGACCAATACAGACAAATCAAAAAAGAAAATCAGGCAGCACTCTCACCTAAAAATGTCCTTTTATTTACCCATAGTGGGAACGTAACGTTTCGGCTCTATATAAACATACACACACTAGCTGAAGGACCCGGCTTCGCACGGGTATATTTCATTTAATGTTTGTGTGTGTCGGTAAAAGATAGACAGCTATAACATTCACATCTACCCGCCCCCTGAACAGTGACCTCCACAGCCCCCACTGCTTAACACTGACCCACCCCACAGTGCCCCGCCTCCTTAAAATGGGACCTCCACAGCAGTCCACGCCCTTAACTTTGACCTTAACAGTACTCGCTCCTTGAAGGGAATCTATCACAAAAACCTGTTCTATATTTTATTTATGCTAAAAAAATCTATTATATATTTGTAAGAAATAATAAATAAATAAATAAAAATTCCAATGTGTGAAATATTATAAATAAATATTACATTTTACCATATTTACCATCTTTGGTCACCAGGGGGAGCTCTGCTGGCCAAATGAGGCTTTGAGCAACCTGTAAGTAGGCATGCTGCAAAAAAGTGGGTGGTACCAATGACATCACCAATTCACACCTTCAGCGGTGACATCACTGCTTCAGCAAGATAAGATGAGACAATGGCTTCGTTACAAAAACACAGATCTCTGCTCCTCAGGCTCCTCCCCCACTGGTCACATGGCCGATTACATCACTAAGGTCCTACAGCCCCAAGAACCTCCATCTACTCTGTTTCTGAGTCCTGGGCCGCTCACCCCAGCAGTACACTCAGCAAAAATTGTCTGCACTGCTGGGGTGAGCTGCCATAGAATTTAGAACAGGCAGCCTAATGAAGACAAGGACGCTGCTGCAGGAGTGAGGAGCAGGCACAGTGGGCTTCCCCCAGCAGCAAGGAGGGAGGACCTGGCTGTGTGTTACTGGTGTCATCACAGGAGCGGGCTCACATCTTCCATTCATTCTCTATAGGGTCGGCAGCGACTGAGGAAACCTATGTACATGCCTGCCGTAAGTGAGGTGCCATTGTGTTGTAAACCCAGACTGTCACACTTTACTTCCAACATGGCAGCCCCCATGTAAGGCAAGAAAACTGAATTAAAAAAAAAAACATTTACACAATTTGAAAAATACATTATGTTAAAACCTGCTTTTGTTATGTTGTAAAACATATCAAAATTCTTTTCTTCGCGACAGTGTCCCTTTAACACTGACCATAGGTTACAGTCCCCTTAACTGACCACCATTCCCGGCCCCCTTAACAGAGACCTTCACAGCAACTGCCCCTTTAATAGTGACTGCCACAGTAATCCGTTCCCTTAACAGTGACCTCACAGTACCCCACTGCCTCTTTAATAGTGGCCTCCACAGTCCCCTCCTCCCTTAACAGTGACTTCCACAGTGCCGGTCCCTTTAACAGTGACCTCCACAGCGGCCTGCCCCCTTAACAGTAACATCCACAGCATCCCGCACCCTTAACAGTGACCTCCACAGAGCTCCCTTCCCTTAAAATGTAACCTCCTCAACACCCGCCAGTGACCTCTACAGCATCCCAACCCTTAAAGGGTTTATCCAAGTTATATTTATTGGTGACCTATTCTCAGCATAGGACATCAATATCAGATCGGCAGGGGTGCTGGATCAGCTGTTTGAAGAGGAGGTGCACGCGCAGTGCTAGCGCTGCCTCCTCACCATTGTTTACTTGCTCGCCGTAACATACTCAGCGGAGAGCAGGGGTAATTACACTCAAGTCATCCCCATTCATTTCAATGGGATGGCTCGTTCCTATACATTTGTATAGGAGCGATCCGTCTAATTGAAATGAATGGGACAGTTAGGTGTAATTACACCTGCTCACCGTTGTGGATGTTACAGCGAGCAGGTAAACAATGAAGAGGAGGCAGCGCTGGCACGGCGCGCGCACCTCCTCTTCAAACAGCTGATCGTTGGGGTTGCCAGACTTCCGCCAATCTGATGACCTATCCTGAGGATAGAGGTCTCTACAGCAATCTGCCCCTTAATACTGACCTCAATAGCATCCCCTACACTCTGACCTCCAGAGCAGCCTGCCCCTAGAGTGGCCAGAGGTCCGGTTTTAGGCTGGACAGTCTGGCTTTCATACTCTGTCCTCCGTCCGGTGCAGTACCTGCACGGACACAGGGATGTCCTTTAGAACAGCTTACTCTCAGTGAGTGTGAGCTGCAAGGAGAAGGTTTTTTCAATACCCGTTGGCTGCAGAGTGGGAGGGGGTGTGGCTTAGTGGTCATGGGGGCGGACTTTTTAAGTCTATCTTTTGAGGGTGCCCCCTTAAAAATATATATTATATATATTCATTTTTTTTAAATTGGGGTGAAATGATTCTAGGGTGGGTAAAAGGGCAACTCTCCCGGCAACTGCTACGCCCTCTGCACTCTGATTGACAGGGCCAGGCAGGGTAAATGTGATCACTCCTTGCCTCGTCAATCAAAGTAGAGACGGTGCAGCAGTTTCAGAGAAAGCAGAGCCTCTAGGTGTAAAGGCAACTACCCCGGTGACATGCACTAATTTGATCCGTGATGCCAAACACGCCCATTGAAGTCATCAGTTCGTGAAAACAATAAATACAACACAGATGGTATCCATTTTGGTCCCCGTTTGACAGACCATTGATGCTCTGAAAATTTTCGTCTGAGCAGCGTCCATGGAATACAGAGATCAAAAACACGGATCCTTCACAGACATCTGCATGGATGAACCACTGACCATCATGTCACAGGTGTCATCAGGGACACAGATGTGCAAATAAGTCGGATTGCGGATTTTATTTTTTCAGGAACTGCTAATGGCAATCTGCTATAGTTAGCACAACAGGTAAGGAAGGATACACTATAAAATGGGAAAAAAAAACAACAAAAACAAAAAACAAAAACAAAGCAGCCATGGGAATCCAGCACATAATGAGGTCTATGTTCTCTTTTTAAGTGCCCCAATAGCTTACAGTCTCTACATAATCCTGCAGCTGACATTTAAAGAGCAAGTGAAGGCAACATTTGACATTAGCATATATCAAAGGCTGCGTATCCTTGAGCTGAATATTATATACAATATCAAAGCAATATCTGTGCTTAGCTAAAGATGTCCACCATTCCATCTTCCTCCCCTGTGTTGAAGGCAGCAGAGGTCTTCAGAGCTGTATTGTCCTCCTAACACTGCTCCTCTGCAATGCCGAAGCAATAGTCATTGAAGGGGCTCAATCTAAAGTCTACAGATCTCAAGTCCAGATGGATATTTTTTTATTTTTTTTTAATTGGGTCCAAATGACTTAAAAAATAAGAGAAGTCATATTCACCTCACCAACTGGTACCCACGCGACCCAGATCTCCTACAGTTTTCTAGTACCTGGTCCCTATTGAGGCAGAGATACGACCAAACAGGCAATCAAGACCAAAGTCAAAAAGGTCTGGAAGTAGAGAATGGTGGAGGACCCAAGAAGACCAGGAATGGGAGTGGTGGAGCAGGGTCAAGGAAGACCTTTTTTTAATTATTTTTTTAAGGGGTTTTTCAGGTCGTCATCAGTATCTGATCGGTGGAGGCCTGACTCCAGGCACCCCCAATGATCAGCTGTTTAAAGAGGTTACGACACTCCATTGGGAACCATGGCCTCTTCCTAGACCAGTAAAGTCGCATTCATCGGTCACATGGCCTAGGCGCATTTCAGTTCCATTCAAGTGAATGGAGCTGAGATGTGATACCAAGTAAAGTCGCTATCATGCAGTGCTGTGCTTAGTACGTTGCAAGGAGCACGTGCCGCTCACTGGAGCGCTAACAACTGATACTCGGGAATGCCTGAGTAGGCCCCCCACCGATCACATACTAAGGATAGGTCATCAGTATGAAACACTCATAACCAATTATGAACTTTTAAAAAAAAATTTACTCAAATGGACAACATCTTATATTCACATACAAGATTCATAATCTATGCGGACATCAGTAAGTGGTGTATCAGTCACTCATAGGCCTATAGACACACAGCTTTGATTGACTGCATATTAGCTCTCAGACTTAGAACACATACTAATGTGTTCCTAGGGCATCAGCCATAAGTGATGGGGGAATTAATGAGAGTCCAATAACTTATTTAAAGGGGTATTCTGGCCAAAAACATTTATCACACATTAAAGAGGTGATGAATGTTAGATCAAGCGGGAGTCTGCAGGTCTCTTTGGGCATGAAACCTGGGTCCTCCTGGGTAGGGGTCCTGTTGGTTGGAAGTCCCCCTGACCTAATATTTGGGGCTGGAAAGTCCCTTAGACATAATAGCAGATAGTTACAGAACATACACTAAATCCATTTTTCATACCTTTTTGCAGTTTTGTGGAGAATTAAAGGGGTTTTCCTGATTTTACCTATCCTCAGGATAGGTCATCAGTATCTGATCGGTGAGGGTCCGACACCCCGGACCCCCACCGATCAGCTGTTTGAGAAGGTACCGGCACTCCTGTGAGCGTTGCTACCTTCTCGCGCCATACAGCGGCTGTGCTTAGTACCGTGCTCAGCTCGATTCACTTTAATGGGGCTGAGCTGAATCTAGGCCACGTGACCAATGAACATGACGCCACTGGCCTAGGAAAAGCTAAGAGAAGGCCACGGCGCTCACGGGAGTGCCAGTGCTTTCTCAAACAGCTGATCAGTGGGGGTCCCGGGTGTCGGACCCCCACTGATCAGATACTGATGACCTATCCTGAGGATAGGTCATCAGTAGTACAATCCAGGAAAACCCAGTTAACTCAACCACCTCCTTAAAGAAGTAAAACCCAAAGGGGCCCAGCTGTATTATTACTCACATTGCACATCAATGTACTGTCGGGTCTCCAGGTCCTTCACAGCTGGATGGTCCACGAGACACACAAAGGGAACCTCATCGTCTTCTCGAAGAACGGTGACTGATATTTGACTGCGAACTCTGAACATCTTATTGTCCATGGCCTCCACCTCTGTTTTACTGCCTGTGAATACCCAGGGAAAGCCACAGCATTAGATCTTCATGTAATATTTATTGTGTTCCTCATCTAGCCTACCGTATTCTCACTCTCTCATCTCTGGTTTTCCTCCTGCGTGTTTCCAGGGCACCGTAGCTCTTAGGTTGCAGAAAATTTTGAAATACATATCCGAGCTCTGGGTTTGTATTCACCACTCACTATGATGTCAGGGTGACCTGATCTAAGGCTTCCCAATCTAAAATGTAATTTCACAATCCATTTTTCTGCAGAGAAGCCTTTATCATGCTTTGTAGAGGCTCTCTTCCTGCCTCCCTAAAAGCGAACTACCCGCTTCCTTGGTTTCAAGATCTTTACTAATGGTCTAGAGCTCTGACAAAAATCACCTTTTTATCTCAGTGATGAACTACAATCAGTTTGAGTCGTTAGATCAAAGAGTAAAACTATGTTTCATAAAAAAGTATCCTCACAAAAATAAAACTTTGTATTAAAATTGTTTTATTTTTTAAAGACCCATTGAATAAAAATAATGTATTATTTATGCTACACAGCAAAGAACAAAAAAACTCAAAAGAGGGTGTACTGTTTTTTTCCCATTCTCTCCCAAAACAATTTACATAAATTAGTTTTATGTACAGCAAAATAGTCCCCATAAAATCTACAAATAAAAGAAAAAGAAAGAAAGACAGACAGACAGAAAGAAAGAAAGAAAAGGAAAAAGAAAAAGGAAAAAGAAAAAAGAAAGAAAAGAAAAAAAGAAAAAGAAAGAAAAAAAGGAAAGAAAAAGAAAAAAGAAAGAAAAGAAAAAAAGAAAAAGAAAGAAAAAAAGGAAAGAAAAAGAAAGAAGCTCTCATAACTATGTTGATTAAAAAAAAAAAGTATGACTCTGGGAATACAGCAAAAGAAAAGTTTTGGTTAAAAAAAATAGATTAAGGCTACTTTCACACTTGCGTTGTGGTTTTTCAGTATTGAGATCCGGCAGAGGATCTCAATACTGGAAAAAAAACGGTTCCGTTTTGTCCCCATGCATTCTGAATGGAACGAAATACGTTCAGGATGCATCAGGATGTCTTCCGTTCCGGCAGCTTTCAGTTTTGTGACTGGACACAACTGGACACAACACCACAACAAGCTGTCATAAAAACAGAAAATAATGGATCCGGCACTGAAACCAATGTAAGTCAATGGTGACGGATCCGTTTTTTGAGGAGACTAAAAAAAACGGATCCGTCACCCATTGACTTTCAATGTATTTAGTGCCTGATCCTGATCTGATGTGCAAAATCAAAACGGATCCGTTTAATTCCGGTATTCTGTTGTTAATTCCAATACTGAGATCCTCTGCTGGATCTCATTACTGGAATTAAAAACGCAAGTGTGAAAGTAACCTTATATTGTGCACAATTACTAAACAAAAAAAAATATGGACAGTATTTTGTAACATTGCAATTATATCGAACCTTGAACAGCGAAAAAAAAACAAAAAAAACAAAAAAAACACGTGCATAAATCGATGGTTTCTTATATTCCCTTTCTCAAAAAGTTAAATAAAGGTAATAAATTATATGTACCCAAATAATTCCACTGAAAAATACAACTCGCTCCAGAAAAAAAAACAAAAAAAAAAAAAAAACAAGCACTCATATTGCTATGTGCTTTCCTTCCCTTGTTCTTGGCATCACTGCATCCTGGCAGGATGTTTACATGCAGAACTTCCTGTTTCCCTCAGCTTCCTGTTGGGTTTTCTAACCAAACCCAGAATGCCTTGCTCTGTAATGTTTCTCAGGGCTTGCTCCTCCTGCCACACTGTTCTCTCTGCAGTTGTCACACCCCATACCCCTCTCCTTTCCATGTAGCGGAGCAAGCCCTGTGAAACCTCACAGAGCACCCAGAAAACCCAGCAGGAAGCTGAGGAAAACAGGAAGTTCTGCATGTAAACATCCTGCCAGGATGCAGTGATGAGGACAGGGGAAGGAAAGAGCTGACTTGAAAAACAGGTACATGGGGGCATAAATATGCAGTGTTTGGAATAATGAATGAATGTAGATAATTAAAAAAAATCATGGGATTTGATAATTCCTTTAAGGCTCAAACAGGCTTTAGCAGGTTAAAGTGACTATGGTTTATTCACAAAATCAAAGTCTTGTCTCCTTTCAGTCTATGTCTATGGCTGTTGCAGGTTACAGCATTGATCTGTCACTTTTCAGCTACATTGATACTACAATTGTCTGAAGGCTGAGATTTGCAGCAGCAGACGAATAGCCACAGGCTGGAGATCATGAGCTTACAGTACGTTCATAGAATGGTATGAGTTTTCATATTATAAATGTGCATAAAACATGTCCTTAAATTCCCCTTGCCTCACCTTCCAGCTCCTGGTTCCCCTTGTACCAGCGTATTACTGCTGCTGGCTTGCTGGCCATGGCTGTGCAGTTCATCTCTACTTCGTCCCCTTCTATGTACGTGTCCTTCTGCACATCAATCACCAAGTTGTTTGGTGGAACTGAAAGAGAAAAAAAGATGGGGTGTAGAGTGAGAATGAGAGAAATCAAGACTACAACAAAATCATTCTTAGGCCTCATGTACACAACCGTATTTTGCGGTTCTGCGAGATAATAAGTAAGTGGAGCGCATTTTGGAACCACAAAACATGGCTTGTCAACCATGTTTTGTGGTTCCATGTTTTGCAAAAAGTGCAAAAAATATATGGTCATGTGCATGATGCCTTAATTAGAGATTTGATTAAGCATCAATACGACTAGAGAAGGACAAACTGAATCATCAATCTGGACCAAGGTTAAAGGGGTTTTCCAAGATATTTTAACCCATCAATATCTGATCGTGGGGGTTCAACATGGGGGGCAATGGCCATGTGACCAATGAACGTGACGCCACATGGCCTAGGCCAGTGGTGGCGAACCTATGGCACAGGTGCCAGAGGCGGCACTCAGACCCCTCTGTGTGGGCACCCACACCCTGGAAAAAGTCCACGGTGTATCAATATGCCTTAGACATTTCCTGCCGTTCATTAGCACAGGGAACACTACAGGCAGCGCACTGAATGTAGGCAGGATATTATAGCTAAATGATAAAGGGCATGGAAGATATACTATATTGGTATTCAGGTTAAATTGCCATGTTGGCACTTGGTGATAAATTAGTGGGTTTTGGCTTGCAGCTTGGGCACTCTGCCTCTAAAAGTTTCACCATCACTGGCCTAGGCAAATCTATGAGAAGGCTGTGGCGCTACAGCGAGCTCTGGTGCCTTCTCAAACTGCTGATTGGCAGGGGTCCCGGATGTTGGGCCCCCACCGATTAGATACTGATATATCCAGTGGATAGGTCAGCAGTAAAAATATCTTGGAAAACCTCTTTAAGCTGGCCACATACTTCACATAAAAGTCAAACCCAACAACGTCAGCAGAATCAATAATTTTATGCCCTCAGGGGATGAGATTGGGAAGTTGAGATTTTAACACATCTGATCCTTTGTTCCAGCAAGAGATAAAATTCTGCCAGAGGTGTCGGCTAATGGATTAAGGCTGTATTACACCAACTGTTTATCTGACCAATTTCTGTCCAATCAGACCAATAGTTGTTGTGAATAACAAAAGATCTGTGTGTGTAAACGGCCATCTGATTAATGATTGGTCAGAAAATCTGTCAGATAATCTGTTGGTGTCATACAACTCTTATTCCTCTGTCCCAGTTGGAACAAATATGAAGCTCCATCAACAGCATGTGCATGACCAGCTTTAGCCACAAGGTTAGTTAAGCTGGCCTGCACATTAGATTAAAGGGTCTACACAGAACTTTAATACTGGTGACCAATCCTAAAAGGGTTTCTCCAAGTTATATTTATTGATGCCTATCCTCAGGATAGGTCATCAATATCAGATCGGCGGGGGTCAGACACCCAGCACCCCCGCCTATCAGCTGTTTGAAGAGGAGGCCTGCGCCATGCCAACGCTGCCTCCTCTTAATTGTTTACCTGCTCGCCGTAACATCAGTAGCAGTTAGTACACTTGTATGGGAACAAGCCTTCCCATTGAAATGAATGGGGCGATTAGGTGTAATTACACCTACTCACCGCTACCCATGTTACGGCTAGGATGTAAATAATGAAGAGAAGGCAGCGCTGATACGGCGCGCGCCTCCTCTTCAAACAGCTGATCGGTGGGGATGCCGGTTGTCGGACCCCCGCCGATCTGCGGATAGGTCATCAATAAATATAACTTGGAGAACCCCTTTAAGAAAGGCCATCAACATTAGATCAAGTGACATCCAACTCCCGGCATCCCCACCACACAATTGTTTAAAAAGGATGCAGCTCTTCTCTCACACTTCTTCAAATAGTGGATTGGTGGAGGGGTTCCAGGAGTCAGAACCTACCAATCTGATACTGATGGCATATCCTATGAAAAGGTCATCAATATTAACGTTTTGGACAGCGCCTTTAATGTTGGACAAAGACTCGCTGACAATCAAATGCATATAGGGACCTCCTGACTCTCCGCCAATGGCAGATGTCAGGGGTAAGATGGACTGCGCTGTTAAAGTTCAACATGACTGATCCTTTCGTCAGGAATTGGTTGACAGCTTACGACCCCACTCCTCGTCCAGAACATATGCATGTTTGTCCAAGCTGAGCATGTATGTGTATGGAGTGGTTGGTTATAGATAGCTGTTGATCGAACCACTGGCTGAAGCGAACGGCAAGCCTTTGGCCTTGCAGTGATGTTTTTGTTTTCTGATCCCTATACTGATCAATCACCGACCAAGCTTCCTTATCAAAATTGCAGGAAATGCAAAAAGAACAAACAAAAAAACTTAAAAATCAAAGCAACAACATAAAATGAACAAAGCTGTAGAGATAAATATTAACACGAAATAAAGGAAGAATGAGCAGGAAGTCAGGACAGATTGCTCCGTAGACAACAGATGTAGATGAAACATTAGATGCCGATGAAGGTCAACAGAATGTGGCAACATTAGTGATTTTCAGACTGTACAATTACATAAAAGAAAGATACAATTCTAGAATCAAGGGAAAAGTAGAAGCGAAAAGCAAAAATGAATCAGGGGTTACGAACACAGTAATGCAAGATAAACATCGCAACAATGCTTCGATAGAAACAGAGAGAAAGCAGCTCCTCCTTACTAAGTACGGTAATCGTTGTATAGGCTTCCTGTGGGGGGTCTGTGTAGAGCTGGCAGAAGTATCGTCCCTCATCGTGGATGGACACGTTTGTGAGAGACACCCTCAATTCGCTACTGGAGAAGTTCACCAGCTGGAATCTTGAATCCTTCAAGGCTGAAGAGCAAAGGACAAAAAAAAATATCTTTACATTTCAAGTAATAACATATGGACAAAAGCCCGGGTTATCGATATCCATCCCGACAGAAAAACACATTATACCAAAGTTTCAAAAGGCAAACACTAAAATCCATTAAGTCAACAAATGGAGAAGTTAAAAAGAAAACTAGAAGAAAAATCAATGGTGCCAAGACATATTGGGAATCAACTTATCGGGATGCACTTAGTATGTGGAGTTCTCAGTACACTTCTAGTCAGAGAGCAACCGGCTAATCTCGGGTTTTATAGAGATACGCTGCCATTCAGAGAACAACATGGCTGTAGGAAATTCTTGCCTCCCACCCTGTTCCATGTGAAGGTGAACATAATTTCACCATGGCTGGACAAATCCCAGGAGCTATGCAGCTTGTGTGTTATTTCATATACATGTTCTTTGCTGGGATAGGCTCAGTTGATACAATGTGAGCTTTCCAATGGAGGCAAGCATTCCCGATGCAGGCCACCAAGAAACAAAAGCCAATGACTGAGCTAAACCAAATAAAGGCCCAGATTTAATGTGTCTGCTCAAAAATATGTCTAAAAAGGTTTTGAGAATTGGCACAATTTGGTGTATTTAGGGTTGCAACACTTTTTTCACCCAACATGCTCAGAAAGGGGCTGGGCTTAGAGGGAATAGTATGTGGTCTAAGATACGCCATTTTACATGAAAACTGTACCACAGTTCTGGCATAAAAATCTGCTTCAAAGTTAGCCAAACAGGTAGCATTGGATGAGCCCACCAGAAGAACCTCCAGTGGGCCCAGGTTTTGATAACATGATGGGCCCCAAAGGTCCAGGAGAAGACAAAATTACCAATAACTTGTCACTAGGGTCTATTTTCTTTGAATCAAAATTTATTATTAGACTTTGATAATATTGGGGTTGGGACCCCAAAATAATTTCATCTAGAGGGCCCACAGAACCCCAATCTGACCCTGTATACCGTCATAGAAAAGTGTCTACCCCTGTACCAGATTTATCATCCAGTCTGAGCCACTAATGGTGCAGGTTCAGATAGCCTGTCTAAACTTACCCCATCTTTAGGATTAGTAAATCTGGGCCACAATGTACAAAGGTGAGGTCTACCGGGTGCTCTCTACAAGGAGAAGGTCCAAGAATCAAGTATCTACATTTATAGAAACCACTTGAATCCTTTTGTGCTCTGGTTTCTGCCAGGGTTCTGTACTAGAGTTTTTATGAAATAGGGGAAGTCAAAAAGTTAAAGAAGACTATGCCAACCCCCAAACACAGGGAGGGTTCAAATGGGCACAGCATCCCCCCTTAGATGTCCTTAGCAAAATGCCTTCAAATGAAACACCTGTAGGACCGGTTTTATGTCTCCTGCGTACACCAAGTTCTGAGCCACCCTATGTAATAGCATATGGTCCACCACCAATGCTTCCCTTCACATACTACTGACAATAGCAAATACTAAATTTGACTTTTACTCAAAAGCCCGGCATGCTACCAGCTATATAGATATACAGAGAGAAAAAAGCCCACACTGCTTCCACTCAAGTTCACGAATCTATACATTAATAATCATGAGGATCACAAAGGTGGAAGTTCACATAAACATCACCAATGCAGTAGAAGGCTCTATGGACAGGAGAGATCTCTAAAATGTTAATGACTCTGACTGACAATGATATAGCGAGGTCATGAAGAGCAGTACCATCGCATTTAATCAGTTATTAGTCATAGTCGAGAGAGGTGGGGATGCTGGGTAATGAGCTATATTGTGAGCTGCTAAGTAACACTTCCAGCAATCAACTGTGCTTGAAGGCTGAAGAAAGTAACAAGATTTTCCTTAATATAAAATCTAACAGAGGCTGCTCTTCAGACAACAGGCAATCTCATGCGATGCAATGAGCATGCCCCAACATTTCCCATACAATTGGTTTTCTACTTGGTCTGAAGTTTTGGATTATTGGATTACTTTTGGATTGTTGGATTCTCTTTTATTTGCATGCCCAGGTCATTGAGGTTTCATTAATTACTTTAGTAGTGAGATGTCAAGTGTGGTTCTTATTGAGAGAATACCCAAAAACGGGTTTTCTGCACCTTCAATATTGATGGCCTATACGCAGAATAAGTCACCACCAGTATCTGATCCAACATCCCGCAATTCCACAGATCAGTTGTTTGGGAGTAGCTCCCAGAAATAGGCACCAGAATTACCCAGCTCCGTCCATTGTGTAGTGGGTGGAGAAGGTTACTGCAGTTTTGCTCCCACTCACTTCAGTAAGAGCAGTGCTGCAGGTACCGGCCCACTACACAATGGCCTGAGCTGAGTAGTTCCAGTGCTATTGATTAGCAGTGGTGCATGGTGTCAGACCCCGCTGATGAAATACTGATAGGCCTATCCTAAGGACAGGCTATCAATATTACAAGCTCAGAAAACACCTTTAAAAATCCTGGAAAACTCCCCCTCTCCATGTTAGGTAGGCTTGTTCGGCCTAGTGTGGTACTACAAAAAGATTAGTGTGGCAAATGGAGCAACATTACAGAGCAAAGCATGATGGGACTGGTTAGAAAACCCAGCAGAAAGCTAAGGAAAACAGGAAGTTCTGCTTGTAAACATCCTGCCAGGATGTAGTGAAGCTGAAGAAAGGCAAATTAAAGTGCTGGAAAAATCAGGTTTAAAGGGGTTATCTCACGTCAGTAAGTGGCATTTATCATGTAGAGAAAGTTAATACAAGGCACTTACTAATGTATTGTGATTGTCCATATTGTCTCCTTTGCTGGCTGTATTCATTTTTCCATCATATTATACACTGTTCGTTCCCATGGTTACAGACTACACTGCAATCCATCAGTAGTGGCCGTGCTTGCACAATATAGGAAAAAACACCAGCCTATGTGCGCTCCCATTGTACCGGCCACCAGAGAGGCTGATGCTTTTTCCTATAGTTTGCAAGCACGACCACCACTGATGGATTGATGATTGGGTGGTATGTAACCATGGAAACGAGTAATGTACAGTATAATGTGTTGGAAAGGAGACAATATGAACAATCACTATACATTAGTAAGTGCCTTGTATTAACTTTCTCTACATGATAAATGCCATTTGCTGAAGTGAGACAACCCCTTTAAGGCTCAAAAATATGTGATTGGGGTACTCTGGGCAAATTAAAAAAAAAATTGTTATGAAACCAGAAAACTCTCTTTCAAGGTCTTCCAATATTTTTTTCAATGGGCATCATGTTACATGTTATATTTGTTATTGCTTACATAGTGTCACTGTAGGTGAAATGAGGAGTATCTCCCCTCAGGGCTCATCAGCTGATCACTGGAGGTACTGTAGGATTCCTGGCAACCAGTGCCGGGTAAGTTACCTCCACGGTAGACTGTTCTTAAAGGGGTTGACCTGCCGTATATTGATGACCTATCGTCAAGATCATCAATATTAGATCGGCAGGGGTCTAAAACCCGGCACCCCGGCGATCAACAGGAAGCAGTGCTCCATGTGAGTGCCACTTCCTGTTTATTACACTGCACTTCTGTCTCATTTCACTTGAATGGGGCAAGTACCTATAATTACACTACACCGCCGCTCCATTGTGTATTGAAGAGGAAGCGGCACTCGCATGGTGCGCCAACTTTTCTTCAGATGATCGCCGAGGGTGCCTGGTGATGGACCCTCAACTATCAGATATTGATAACCTATCCTGAGAATGGGTCATCAATATATATGGCAGAACCAAGCCCTTAAAGGGCCACTTTACACAGGGAAATGAACAGGGCAATGATCGGGAATGTTGATTCATCAATGGAACCTTTATACATTTGTCCCCAATAACTTCTCTAATCCTTGGCCCATGAAAAAGGAACCTAGGACTCAAAATTCCCCATGGTCCTTGATTGGTCCTTAAAGATTCTGCAAATAATAAACAGGCAAATCTCTAATGCAATGAGTACACTCCAATTGGTTCTCTATGTGGTGTAAATCTTTAGATCCAAAATCGGTTTCTAAGCAAGCATACCACCATGGAGGGGAGTTGCACAGGGGTACAACCATACATTTTTCTTTTGATAATCCGGTCCTATAATCCTCAGAAGTTGCTTTTTCTTTTTATGGCAGTAAGGTTCTGGGTGCACTGTGGGCTGGGCTGCTCAACTAGGTGCACAATGACGCAATGCAGCAACCTCCTCATCTTGTCTGATTGACAGTCCCGGTAGTGATAACACTAGGAACGCCAAGTGCACTAAGTGGACCGTTCTCACTCAGGGTGCACTGAAAACCTAATTTGCATAAAAATTAAAGGGAGCCTTTCACCTGTTTTTCACCTATATAACTAAGAGCAGTGCCCCACAGAAGATTGCAGACACATCCCAGACATACCTGTGTGCACTGTGTGTCTGTATTCCATGTCCAGGAAAAGCACTTTTATTCTGCAGGAAAACAGCTCCCAAGTGCCCAGCTCTGCTGCTGCAAGTGCCCAAAGCAAACCAGACTGAAGAGGGGAGGGCTGATTGAGCTGCTCATATCTTGGGATTGGTAGCAGATAAAAAAATGGTTCTGACCTTATTTGAAAGCTAGCATTCCAAGCTTTCAAATGTTCACATCATTATATCCATTATATCAGAAGATATAGCTGTTAGAAATTGAGTCGGGAGGGAAAGCTGTTTTTAATTTCAGTTTCAGCTGGACACTTGGGAGCTGTTTTCCTGCACAGGTATGTCTGGGATTTGACATGTAATACAGACACACAGTGCACACAGGTATGTCTGGGATGTGACATGTAATACAGACACACAGTGCACACAGGTATGTATGGGATGTGACATGTAATACAGACACACAGTGCACACAGGTATGTCTGGGATGTGACATGTAATACACACACAGTGCACACAGGTATGTATGGGATGTGACATGTAATACACACACAGTGCACACATGTCTGGGATGTGACATGTAATACAGACACACAGTGCACACAGGTATGTCTGGGATGTGACATGTAATACAGACACACAGTGCACACAGGTATGTCTGGGATGTGACATGTAATACAGACACACAGTGCACACAGGTATGTCTGGGATGTGACATGTAATACAGACACACAGTGCACACAGGTATGTCTGGGATGTGACATGTAATACAGACACACAGTGCACACAGGTATGTCTGGGATGTGAAATGTAATACAGACACAGTGCACACAGGTATGTCTGGGATGTGACATGTAATACAGTCATGGCCAAAAGTTTTGAGAATGACACAAATATTATATTTTCACATGATCTGCTGCCCTCTGGTTTTTATGTGTGTTTGTCAGATGTTTTTATCACATATAGAAATATAATTGCAATCATATTGTGAGTAACAAAAGCTTATATTGACAGTTAGAATGAGTTAATGCAGCAAGTCAATATTTGCAGTGTTGACCCTTCTTCTTCAGGACCTCTGCAATTCTCCCTGGCATGCTCTCAATCAACTTCTGGACCAAATCCTGACTGATAGCAGTCCATTCTTGCACAATCAATGCTTGCATTTTGTCAGAATTTGTAGGTTTTTGTTTGTCCACCCGTCTCTTGGTGATTGACCACAAGTTCTCAATGGGATTAAGATCTGGGGAGTTTCCAGGTCATGGACCCAAAATCTCTATGTTTTGTTCCCTGAGCCATTTAGTTATCACCTTTGCTTTATGGCAAGGTGCTCCATCATGCTGGAAAAGGCATTGTTGATCGCCAAACTGCTCTTGGACGGTTGGGAGAAGTTGCTCTCGGAGGACATTCTGGTACCATTCTTTATTCATGGCTGTGTTTTTAGGCAAGACTGTGAGAGAGCCGATTCCCTTGGCTGAGAAGCAACCCCACACATGAATGGTTTCAGGATGCTTTACAGTTGGCATGAGACAAGACTGGTGGTAGCGCTCACCTCGTCTTCTCCGAATAAGCTGTTTTCCAGATGTCCCAAACAATCGAAAAAGGGATTCATTAGAGAAAATGACTTTACCCCAGTCCTCAGCAGTCCACTCCCTGTACCTTTTGCAGAATATCAGTCTGTCCCTGATGTTTTTTTCTGGAGAGAAGTGGCTTCTTTGCTGCCCTCCTTGAGACCAGGCCTTGCTCCAAGAGTCTCCGCCTCACAGTGCGTGCAGATGCACTCACACCTGCCTGCTGCCATTCCTGAGCAAGCTCTGCACTGCTGGTAGCCCGATCCCGCAGCTGAAACACTTTTAAGAGACGGTCCTGGCGCTTGCTGGTCTTTCTTGGGCGCCCTGGAGCCTTTTTGGCAACAATGGAACCTCTCTCCTTGAAGTTCTTGATGATGCGATAGATTGTTGACTTAGGTGCAATCTTTCTAGCTGCGATACTCTTCCCTGTTAGGCCATTTTTGTGCAGTGCAATGATGACTGCACGTGTTTCTTTAGAGATAACCATGGTTAACAGAAGAGAAACAATGATGCCAAGCACCAGCCTCCTTTTAAAGTGTCCAGTGGCGTCATTCTTACTTAATCATGACAGATTGATCTCCAGCCCTGTCCTCATCAACACCCACACCTGTGTTAATGGAGCAATCACTGAAACGATGTTAGCTGGTCCTTTTAAGGCAGGGCTGCAATGATGTTGAAATGTGTTTTGGGGGGATAAAGTTCATTTTCTAGGCAAATATTGACTTTGCAAGTAATTGCTGTTAAGCTGACCACTCTTTATAACATTCTGGAGTATATGCAAATTGCCATTATAAAAACTGAAGCAGTAGACTTTGTAAAAATTAATATTTGTATCATTCTCAAAACTTTTGGCCATGACTGTACACACACAGTGCACACAGGTATGTCTGGGATGAGACATGTAATACACACACACAGTGCACACAGGTATGTCTGGGATGTGACATGTAATACAGACACACAGTGCACACAGGTATGTCTGGGATGTGACATGTAATACACACACACACAGTGCACACAGGTATGTCTGGGATGTGACATGTAATACACACACAGTGCACACAGGTATGTCTGGGATGTGACATGTAATACACACACAGTGCACACAGGTATGTCTGGGATGTGACATGTAATAGACACACACAGTGCACACAGGTATGTCTGGGATGTGACATGTAATACAGACACACAGAGCACAGGTATGTCTGGGATGTGACATGTAATACAGACACACAGTGCACACAGGTATGTATGGAATGTGACATGTAATACAGACACACAGTGCACACAGGTATGTCTGGGATGTGACATGTAATACAGACACACAGTGCACACAGGTATGTCTGGGATGTGACATGTAATACAGACACACAGTGCACACAGGTATGTCTGGGATGTGACATGTAATACAGACACACAGTGCACACAGGTATGTCTGGGATGTGACATGTAATACAGACACACAGTGCACACAGGTATGTCTGGGATGTGACATGTAATACAGACACACAGTGCACACAGGTATGTCTGGGATGTGACATGTAATACAGACACACAGTGCACACAGGTATGTCTGGGATGTGACATGTAATACAGACACACAGTGCACACAGGTATGTCTGGGATGTGACATGTAATACACACACACAGTGCACATAGGTATGTCTGGGATGTGACATGTAATACAGACACACAGTGCACACAGGTATGTCTGGGATGTGACATGTAATACACACACACAGTGCACACAGGTATGTCTGGGATGTGACATGTAATACAGACACACAGTGCACACAGGTATGTCTGGGATGTGACATGTAATACAGACACACAGTGCACACAGGTATGTCTGGGATGTGACATGTAATACAGACACACAGTGCACACAGGTATGTCTGGGATGTGACATGTAATACAGACACACAGTGCACACAGGTATGTCTGGGATGTGACATGTAATACAGACACACAGTGCACACAGGTATGTCTGGGATGTGACATGTAATACAGACACACAGTGCACACAGGTATGTCTGGGATGTGACATGTAATACAGACACACAGTGCACACAGGTATGTCTGGGATGTGACATGTAATACACACACACAGTGCACATAGGTATGTCTGGGATGTGACATGTAATACAGACACACAGTGCACACAGGTATGTCTGGGATGTGACATGTAATACACACACACAGTGCACACAGGTATGTCTGGGATGTGACATGTAATACAGACACACAGTGCACACAGGTATGTCTGGGATGTGACATGTAATACAGACACACAGTGCACACAGGTATGTCTGGGATGTGACATGTAATACAGACACACAGTGCACACAGGTATGTCTGGGATGTGACATGTAATACAGACACACAGTGCACACAGGTATATCTGGGATGTGACATATAATACAGACACACAGAGCACAGGTATGTCTGGGATGTGACATGTAATACAGACACACAGTGCACACAGGTATGTCTGGGATGAGACATGTAATACAGACACACAGTGCACACAGGTATGTCTGGGATGTGACATGTAATACACACACACAGTGCACACAGATATGTCTGGGATGTGACATGTAATACACACACACAGTGCACACAGGTATGTCTGGGATGAGACATGTAATACACACACACAGTGCACACAGATATGTCTGGGATGTGACATGTAATACAGACACACAGTGCACACAGGTATGTCTGAGATGTGACATGTAATACAGACACACAGTGCACACAGGTATATCTGGGATGTGACATATAATACAGACACACAGAGCACAGGTATGTCTGGGATGTGACATGTAATACAGACACACAGTGCACACAGGTATGTCTGGGATGTGACATGTAATACAGACACACAGTGCACACAGGTATGTCTGGGATGTGACATGTAATACAGACACACAGTGCACACAGGTATGTCTGGGATGTGACATGTAATACACACACAGTGCACACAGGTATGTCTGGGATGTGACATGTAATACAGACACACAGTGCACACAGGTATGTCTGGGATGTGACATGTAATACACACACAGTGCACACAGGTATGTCTGGGATGTGACATGTAATACACACACACAGTGCACACAGGTATGTCTGGGATGAGACATGTAATACACACACACAGTGCACACAGGTATGTCTGGGATGTGTATACAATCTTCTGTGGGGCAGTGCTGTTATATAGGTGAAAAACAGGTGAAAGACTCCCTTTAATAAAGCATTTCTCAGGATTAGAGGAACAGATTTTCACAAGAAAGATATGATTATATTTCAGGGCACCTGCCCTACATGGAAGTATGCTTACGTTGAGATTGACTTTGGAGGTGACCGACTCCCTTTAACTGAAAAAATATAAATACTTGTGTACTGAAAAAATGATCCATAGTCAAGTGCATGCAAACTGCAGGGAATATAGACTGCATTAGCGCATTCACTGTGGAAGTGCACGGCGGATACAGAGAATAAATAAACCATTACGTATCAGCGAGTAACAGGCCAAGGGGAAAGAAAAGAAGTACTGCTGAGAAATGCGTAACATTACCTGTAATAAGCCGTCCTACGGAGCTGGGAAGTAATAACGCATTACCCAGATACATCGGATACGGCAGGAACGGTGCTCATAGCTGTGCCGGGGATTGTAACAGCATTACCGTGCGGCAAAGATTTTGTGGCCCCTTAAATCTTACAGATCTGCTTAGTGTGGATTGTGATGACAGACCGGTTTTTCTGCAGCAATCAATAAATCACAAGCCATTTGTGACCGGCTGACTGTCAAAATCATGATGTAATGCAACATGATGTATGTAATAAAACATGTAACATGCCGCCGGAGCGGAGCAGCTGTCAAAACAAGTGAGCTGCATTAAATAATTATTCTTGGGACAATCAAATCTGTATGCGATGATATAAAAGACATAGAACAGACTCAATACAAAGCTATGCAGCGGATAGAAATCCAACCACAACTCCCAGTATGCTCCCTTCACTTCTATGGGAGTTTCAAGAACAGCCAAGGAAGTGTGCATGGGAGTGGTAGCTTCACCACACTGAACCCTGTGCTGTATAGTAACATTGCATTGACAAGTATTGATGGATGCAGTTTGGCGACACAGGGAATGAAGGGGGTCAAAAAAAAAGAAAGTTAGGGCTCTTTCACACAAGCGTGTCCCTTGCGGGAATCACGCGGTCTGGACTGCAGAAGTGTACGAGCACGGCATTATCATAACTGGTAATGCTGTGTGCCTCTGCTTGACCTTTTTGTAATGGAATCATACTGACAGCTTTATGTCAGTATAATTCCATTACAGAAAGGTCACACAGAGGCACACAGCATTACCAATCATGATAAGGTCATGCGCTTCTGTGAGTCCAGAAAGCACAATCCCTCTCTCACACAGCACGGAGTGCGATTCTCGCAAAGGACACGCTCGTGTGAAAGAACCTTTAAAAACCTTTGTTGAAATAATTATATTACTTAAAGGGAAGGTCTCATCATGGACAATGGGGGCATATTGCTAGGATATGCCCCCATTGTCTTATAGGTGAGGGTCCCACCACTGGGACCCACACCTACATCGAGAACGGAGCCCTGAAAGTGAAGGAGGGCGCACTGCGCATGAGCAGCCACCCTCTAATCGTTTTTCATGGGGCCAGCGAAAATAGCTGAGCATGTGCGGTACGCTCCCATTCATTTCTATGGGGAGCCAGGTTGGTGGTGGCCAGACTGGTGTACTCCAGCCACCACCTTGCGGGGCTCCATTGTCGATATAGGTGCGGGAGGGACCAGGACCAGCACCAGCGATGGGACCGCACCTATAAGACAATGGGGGCATATCCTAGCGATATGCCCCCATTGCCCATGATGAGACAACCCCTTTAATTGTATATATTGTAATTTACTAGAAAAACCTTGCTATTAGAATAATTTGAGCTGAGATCTGCCTCCTGGGCAGTTAAAGAAAAAAAAAAAACAACAACAAAAAAAACCTCCACTCTGATATATAAAAAAAAAAAAAAAAAAAAAAAAAAAGCTCCACAAAAGGTATGTCTGTCCTGCTCTCCCTAGCTCCTACCTAGTGCTGTCAGCAGTTTTGCATTCTCAAAACTGCTGACAGACTTCCATTAATTGCAGGTGCATTCCTGCATTCCGAGAGAGGTTCTCTGGAATTTTACAAATCTTGTGACATTACCATCTGCAGATCTTTTTTTGCACAGCAAGCCTGTAAGATTCCTTATGCCAATTCTGCTGCTCTCCACAAGGAGAAACATTACCTCCTTCCCCAGAAGGAAAAGTATATTTTGTAATGTACACTGTTAAAATCCATTCCTCAAACTGCAGTGGGAAGGGAATGCTTGTGTTTCGGTGTCATAGATATATATATATATATATATGTAGATGGGTTCCCAAGATTTGTTGGGAATAGAGGAGTCATACTATGATATGGCTGTGCTATTATGTGGCAATACTCTGCTCGTTAGGGCTCATGCACGGATCCGCAGAAAATATCGATGACGTCCGTGTGCATTCCGTATTTTGCGTAACGCAACAGCTGGCCCCTAATAGAACAGTCCTATTGCTGTGCTGTAACATCAATGTGTACATGATCCCACTACTGTGATATCAAAGTGTGTATTATCCACGTACTGTGACATCACTGTGTGCATTATCCATGTACTGTGATATCAAAGTGTGTATTATCCACGTACTGTGACATCATTGTGTGCATTATCCATGTACTGTGACATCCCAGTGTGCATTACCCACGTACTGTGACAGCCCAGTGTGCATTATCCACGTACTGTGACAGCCCAGTGTTAATTATCCACGTACTGTGACAGCCCAGTGTGCATTATCCATGTACTGTGACATCATTGTGTGCATTATCCATGTACTATGACAGCCCAGTGTGCATTATCCATGTACTGTGACATCCCAGTGTGAATTATCCATGTACTGTGACATCCCAGTGTGCATTATCCACGTACTGTGACATCCCAGTGTGCATTATCCACGTACTGTGACGTCACTGTGTGCATTATCCACGTACTGTGACATCACTGTGTGCATTATCCACGTACTGTGACATCACTGTGTGCATTATCCACGTACTGTGACATCACTGTGTGCATTATCCACGTACTGTGACATCACTGTGTGCATTATCCACGTACTGTGACATCACTGTGTGCATTATCCACGTACTGTGACATCACTGTGTGCATTATCCACGTACTGTGACATCACTGTGCATTATCCATGTACTGTGACATCACTGTGTGCATTATCCACGTACTGTGACATCACTGTGTGCATTATCCACGTACTGTGACATCACTGTGTGCATTATCCACGTATTGTGACATCACTGTGTGCATTATCCACGTACTGTGACATCACTGTGTGCATTATCCACGTACTGTGACATCACTGTGTGCATTATTCCTGTGCATTAGAGAGAACAAAATACTCATAAGCTTTCATGGTCTGAACTTGCCGCTAAAGGTGGTCATGGTGGAATGGGTAAAGGGTTTGCCATCATTCTCTGTTGTTACTTTTTACGTCCCTGAACCAGGTGTATCTGATGTTAGGGTTGGACTATCAGAGGATCCACCTGCTGGAGGCCAAGTTCTGACACAGCAATGGGTTGCACAGGTCCAGAAGAAGACAAATAACCTATCTGACTTTACTGAGAATATACATATACCCTGTGTGCAATGGTAAAACAATTATTACAATGCAACAAAAATTGGATGTGTGTATATATATATATATATATATATATATATATATATATATATTCAGTATAGATGACGGATTCATCGTTAGAATAATTTCCTCAAGATGGAGCAAGGAAGGCCAGTTGGACTCTTCTGCAGTCACTTACGTCTGAAATCTCGGAAGTAGATGGTTTGCCGATTTGGGTTCAGCAACTGGATTACAGAATCATCATTGTTCTTGACCCGACAACTAATGGTTGCAACCTCTCCTTCCACCACCGTCACATTCTCCGTCTCAAGATTCTGGCGCTCTCCTAGAATAAACAAACAAAAATCATAAGAACAACATACAGGGACAAGGTGAAAAAAAAGAGAGTAGAGGGTGCATCTGTTAAAACTGGGCATAAACCGCTGATAATAGAGAACATCCAGCTACTTAGTTTTCAACTGTCCCGAATTTACAGGGACTGTCCCCAATTTTCAGAGACAATCCAGCAAATTTGAGCTGTCCCCGGCTGAAAATAGGTGGAGCTAACAATAACCCCACCCTTAAGGCTTTCCGACGCGTTCTTAGGGTGAGGATTTTGTGAAATGACTAATTTAAAGGAGTCCAGGTCTGTACCCAAAAAGCCTCTTCCAGCTAACCTACAGAAAGACACCTTGAGCAGTCATTACCCTTATATCGCTCCACCAATTTCATAACCTCGTCTGGGATCAAGTGACAACCCTCTTTCTTCCTATTCAGCTACATCTACATTAGGCAACTGAACAGGAAGAGGCGTGACATCAGAAGAGGAGCCCAACTGGCGGTCATGAGATCACAGGCCGGAATCGTGGAATCAGCGGTCTCATGAAGGGTAAGTACTGCTCAAACCATCTTGTCTCCACAGGTTATCTTAAAGAGACTTCAGTTACAGGTCCGAAGAATCCTTTTAAAGGGTACCCTAAATAAAAAAAATATAGGGCAGAAGCACTGATCAAAGCACACCATATGTGGCTTGTTTTTTCAGGGTTTATTGGTACCACAGGGCACCATGATGGGCACAGCTTTTAGTGATGGGCACCACTGTAATCCGGAGCGCTGTATCAGCTCTGTTCAGTTCCTGCCACCTCTACTAGGATTAAAGAGTATTCCCGCCTTAGAAATTGATGGCATACTGCTAGGATATGCTATCAACGTTAGATAGGCGTGCCACGCCTGGGTCCTGCACCTATCTCCAGAACGGTACTTCCGATGTGAACAGAGCAGCGTCACATACACTGCAACCTTCCATTGACTGCTATGGGAGTTCAAAAAGTTTTGGTAGTCCCATGGTGGTAAATGTAGAGGTGGCTATTTTTGGATAGGATTTCCAAAAACAGCTGAACGGCGCTCACTCTACTATATTTGGAACTCCCATAGTGATGAATGGATAGGACTTTGTGCATGCATGGGATGGTCTCCTTCACTTCATGAGCCACGGTCTCCAGACAAGTGTGAGTCCCAGAGGTGGGACCCACACCCATCTGACATTGAAGGCATATTCCAACGATACACCATCAATGTCCCAGATGGGCCAACCCCTTTAATGTTGGGGGTGGCAGGGACTGAAGAGACTACACAGGCTGAGCTAATACACCAGTCATCAATATCTGATGGGTGAGGGTTCGATTCCCTGTATTGCCACCGATCAGACGGGCTGCAGGGTTTAGTCCTCAACACAGCACCATACATCGTCTATATGGCAGTGCTTGGTATGTCAGCTCAGCCACATTAACCTGAATGAGACTGAACTGCACAAACGTCACGTGACTGCTAGACTTGACGATACAGGCCAAGGAAGAGGTCACAGTGCTCCCCCCGGGTGCCACTGTTCCATCATAGATGATTGATGAGCGTGCCGGGAGCCGGACCCCCACTGATCAGATACTTATGACCTATCCTGAGGACAGATAATCAATATTTAATTCACAGAAATCCCCCTTTAAGACATGAAAGCTGAGCTTGGATTGGCTGCTATGGGCAACAAAGACCGTCTTACTAGGAGACAGTTTTGATAAATGAGGCCCACTATAACTAAATTAAATCAAAATCAGATAATCATGCCAGGTCAAACACACCTTAAGGGCACACAGTTGTATAAGAGTATGAGCTCAGAGTCGTACAAAGAAGTAACATGGTACCCACAGAAGTCTATGAGGCGATATCATACCTCCTCCCAATTTTTCATCAGATGCCACATTATGGAAGAATTCTACCCTGGTGGCTTTCTTGCAGAATTATGAAACTCTACAAGAAAATATGTTGTTGCCCATAGCAACCAATCACCACACAGCTTTTATTTTTTGAAAGTACTGTAACAGGCGAAAACTGCAATGTGATTGGTTGCTATGGGCAACAGATACAGTTTGTGGACAGCTTATTTTTTAGGGGAGATGCTCTCCTTAATAAGGTGTCAAACAGAGGTAGGGTGAGGTGTGAGTACAGGTTCATGGCACATAGCTGCAGGGGTTCCTTGTGCCTCACTACAGGCTCCACATCTGAGGTGTGACTACAGGTTCATGGCACACAATCGCGGATGTCCCTTGTGCCTTCCTACAGGTTCCATGTCTGAGGTGTGACTACAGGTTCTTGGGACACAGCTGAGGGAGTTCCTTGTGCCCAGGGTCAGACTGAGGTTCCTTGGGCCCACCAAAGAAAATTATTCTTGGGGCCCAACTTCCATATCATCAATGAAGTCTAACAGGTTTTGATTCAAAGAAATAGAACCTAGTGGCAATTTAGTGTTTCTAAAGGCTGCTCCAAATGCTGTTTTCTCTCTGGACCCTTGGGGCCCAATATGGTATCAGAGCCTGGGCCCAACAGAGGATCATCTGGTACTCTGGTGGGCCAGTCCAACACTGCTTGTGCCTCCCTACAGGTTCCATGTGTGAGGAGTGACTATAGATTTGTGGTACACAGCCGCGGAAGCCCCTTGCGCCTCCCTACAGGCTCCATGTCTGAGGTGTGACTACGTGTTCATTGGACACAAACGCCGGGGTTTCTTGTGCCTCTCTACAGGCTCCATGTCTGAGGTGTGACTACAGGCTCGTGGCACACAGCTGAGGTAGTTCCTTGTGCCCAGGGTCGGACTGAGGGTCCTTAGGCCCACCAGAGATGATTATTCTTGGGGCCCAAACTCCATATCATCAATAAAGTCTAATAGATTTTGATTCAAAGAAAGTCAAAGAAACTAGTGGCAATTTATTGTTTCTAAAGCTCCAGTTTTTTCTCTGGACTCTTGGTGTCCACTATGGTATCAAAGCCTGAGTACCAGAGGATCCTCTGGTGGGCCAGTCCGACATTGCTTGTACCTCCCTACAGGCTCCATGTGTGAGGAATGACTACAGATTCATGTGGGGGTCCTTTGCGCCTCCCTACAGGCTCCATGTCTAAGGTGTGACTACAGGTTCTTAGCACACAGCCGCAGGGGATCCTTGTGCCTCCCTACAGGCTCTACATCTGAGGTGTGACTAAAGTTCGTGGCGCACAGCCGCGGGGGTCCCTTGTGCCTCCCTACAGGCTCCATGCCTTAGACTAAGCTTTCTATTACGGTGAAGTCACCTGTAATACTGCTGAGGAAACACATCTCATCCCAACCTGAGCCTGAACACATGTTGAACAGATTGAACGCACGTACACTTTTTTTGTTTTTTTTTCCCTTTCCTTCTTAAAACTTTAATTATTTAAGAGGAAGGTCTGTTCAGTGGGTGTCTCACAAACAGGCTCCCTGAAAACTTGACACACACTACTGGGAACCATTCCAAGTACATTTAGTAGCCTGATTGGTGAAATGGGGAGGGTGGAAGGAGAGAAGCGGTGCTCCCCCCGGCCCTGGCCACCTGTTCTGGTGTGGCAAGAGCAGCTGAAGACTGCATGTTCATGGCTGAAGAAGCTGAATCTGAAGAGTTGTCACCTCACATCCACTGGAATACCCGAGGAGGTGAACAATCGCCTGTGAATAAAGCGTTCTTGGAAATCTGCCTATACAATAATGTCTTCAAGAACACAGATATGGCCAAGTTCTTTAAAAAGAAACCTGTTTTTTTTAAAAAATGAAATATCTCCTCGACTCTTACACAGGTATTAGATAGTTTGTCTTCATGACAACCGTTTCAGTGCCCGTTGGGTTTATCTCTCAGCTTTTAACCTTTTCATGACCGGACCTATAAAAGGCCTGAATGTCCAGGCAACTTTTTGTGATTTGGGCACATGGTGGCTTAGTGACCCTAATTTTTTTTTTCGTTTGAATACGAAAATAATTTTTGCTATTTTTTTTACTTGACACTTAGGACTTATTATTAGAATTGGTTTTTTTAAAGATATTTTATATTTTTTTAGGTTTAATTTAGACAAAAACCGCTAATTCTTATAAAAAAAAGGATTTTTTTTAATTATAGATTTTTTTTTTTTAAATATTAAAACTGACGCACAAATTAATTATTGCAATGGGTTCCCTATTTGATGACGATCATTTTGATATATAGCATGTATAGATTTTATTTGACGGGGCGAATATGGTGACTGTTTCTATTGGCGACTGCGTGTTTAATTTTTTTTTTTTTTACACTTTTTTTGTTTGTTTTTTATTTATTTTTTTACTTATATATTAATTTATTTTTGACAACTAATATGTCCCCCAGGAGGTCATTAAAAGACCTCTGGAGGACTGACTTTTTTTTTTTTTTCTACACTTTTTTTCCCACTGTTTCCACTGTAACTGGGGCATCCACAGGAGCCCCAGTTACAGGGGAAAACAGCCCACTGGGGGCTTATTACATAGAGGCAGAGCTAATCAGGGTCTCCTTAGACCCTGCAGAACTGCTCTGGCTCTGCCGCTTCTTTCCTGCCTGCGCCGCTGAAGAGGTAAGGCTGTCCTCCGGCTTAGGAGAAGACAGAAGCGGTAATAAACTGCTCCTGTCTTCTCCTCAGGGTCCCCGCTCTGTCTGTGAGCCGGGACCCGACCTGCTCCTGCTAGATTGCAGGAGCAGGAGCTTTAATCCCAGCGCTGATTAGCGCTGGAATTAAAGGGCCGCCTGCACGTCTATATACGTGCTATCTGCACGGGGCATGTGCAGATAGGTCGTATATAGCCGTATGGCGGTCGTGAAGGGGTTAAAGGGGTTCTCCGAGATTCTGATATTGATGGCTTGTCTTCATGATAGGTCCTCAATATCAGATCGGACGGGTTCACTGACGTCAAGTTTAGGCCTAGTACACACTTCAGTCATTTGGTCAGTGATGTCCATCGGTGATGAGCCGAAACCAGAGGTGGAGCCTACACAGAGATAAGGTATGAAGGAAACATCTGCACCTGTTCTGTGTTTTTGACAGATGGAAATCACTGATTAAATCACTGAAGAGTGAACTATGCCTTATCTTACTTTGCTGAAATTGTACTATTCTACTAGAAAAATAGCTGTAAAGTGCCTTTCTCCTGTAGGGCACTGTAGAGGTCACTGTGGAGATCAAAGTTAAGGGAGCAGGCTGCTGTGGAGGTCACTGTTAAGGGGACAGGGTGCTATGGAAGTCAATGTTAAGGGGGTATGGCACTGTGGAGGTCACTGTTAAGATGACATGGCGCTGGAGGGCCACTGTTAAGAGGGCAGGCTGCTGTGAAGTTCACTGTAAAGGGAGTGGGGTGCTGTAGAGGTCACATTTTAAGAGGGTGGTGTGCTGTGGAGGTCACGGTTAAGGGGATGGGGTGCTATGAGGCAGTCACTGTTAAGACAGCAGTGCTCTGTGGAAGCCACTGTTTAGAGGACAGGGCGCTGGAGGGTTGCCACTGTTAAAGGGCGGGCTGCTGTGAAGGTCACTGTTAAGAGGGTGGGGTACTGTAGAGGTCATATTTTAAGATGGCGAGGTGCTGTGGAGGTCACAGGTAGGGGATGGGCTGCTGTAGAAGTCAATGCAAAGGTGGCAGGGAGCTGTGGAGGTCACTGTTAAGGGGGTGAAGCACTGTGGGGGTCAGCGTTAAGGGGGTGGGACGCTGTGGAGAACAAAAGGGGGCAGGCTTTGTGGAAGTCAATGTCGAAGGGGCAGGGCACTGTGAAGGTCACTGTTATGGCGAACACTGTAGTCGAAATATACCAGTAAAAAACTGGATCCTTTTGCTAGGGAAGGAGAGAGAGAGATACAGTGAGGGCAACAGCAATCAGCCTGGAACGTGTTTCCACAGTGAATTAAACAGAAGAGAGAGAACGCTGCTAAGGCCCCAAATGGGCCACTTTATATTACAAAAATGGTCAGCCCCTATACATTACAAAAAATCAAAAATCAAAAAGACAGTTACACATAACACTTCCTTCTATTGGAGGGAGACTGAACATCTGAAGACTCCACAATGGACGGACCAGTCTCCATGACACCACCGTTAACGTGATGTGGAGGTAACCATGCACACAATGCAGCATTATAAAGATTAATTTATTCCATGTAATAAACAAATAGGAGCGGCCGGATGGAGAATACCAATATGGACGGCATCGTGTCTAATGCAGATTAATTTCTCTGCATAAAATCCATACACAATGCATCGTGGAAACGGGGCGGCATCAATCTGCATTATACATGGAGATCTGACTCCACATATATGGAATACATTGTACAGCCCTGGATGACACCATTAACATTCCAGTCAGCAGAGCAGTATAATTTACAGTGGGATTATAACCGGCCTGACATCTTCTATCTATATGCAGAAGCAGCGGGTTCCATCATAGAGAAGCGGTGGTGGCGAGTATAGTGAGAGAAAGCTCTTTTACATCTGGTCCTCTATATAAATAACATTACATAAGGGAGAGGTCTAGTAATATGGGCAGTCTAGAATAAGTCTTCTGCATTCATTGAGATTGGAAAATTTTTACCCAGGGTCCATATGGACCATAAAATTGGTGGCTCGTACACTAAACGTATTAAAATGGTGCACGATTCTTGATTTGGCGCATTCTCGAGCAGCTTTGCGCCAAGAACGTGCCATTTTACAAGTCTTTCAACTTAAAGGGGTTTTCCAGGAGTACAGCACCAATGGCCTGTCCTCAGATCAGTTTGAAGAGGCTGTGGAGCGCTGGTGAGCTCCGCGTCCTCCTCTCACCATGCCAAGCACAGCGCCGTACATTGTGTAGTGGCTGTGCTTGGTACTGCAGCCAAGGTCCATAGGTCATCAATATTCTACTCCCCAAAAAATCCTTTAATTTATATGTCTTACAAAAAAAAGGAGACCATGCCTACTTTTTCCATTTATGACAAGCATGGCCTACAAATTAATTTTATTTAATTTTTTAAAAATAAATTTTGTGCAGTTTGGTGCATGCAATGATTTTCATTTACACTTTTTGGCACAATTTATGCCTAAACCTGGAGCAAATACATTCATGAACGTAGGCCACAAGAGGCGCAATAGGCCTAGGGAAAAAAAATAAAAAAATCCGTCCAACAGTAGCAGTATGTATATGTATGTGTATATGTCATTGATTTAAGGCAAATTGCAGAAAACCGAAACACGGCTACAATTTACCATCCATAGTATGGCTGCGATTTCTGGACCGTCTGTGGATCTATGGTAAGGCAAGTCTGATGTATTGTGGATGAGATATGGATGTTAAAACATGGCTTTATTACAGCCTTCTGACATTGACCTATAGATGTTTTCACCTTTGTGCAGAAGAAACACGTTTAGAGCCAAGGATAATATCAGATTCTGTCCAGAGGGATCAGGAAAGAAATCTTTGGGAAAGCCTTCCCTGACTTGGCACTAACTATACGGCACGTGCCATAATACCTTCATGTGAGACCGGCCGGAGGTTGATCCCCCCCGAGAGGCCCGGTTTACAGTAGGTCATCGGAAAGGGCAGGCGCGGCTCAGCCTATACAACCCCATACATTTGTGTTATTCATGAGATTATGAATGAGATTCTGTAATCTCCGGGATCACCACCTGTAATTCAGGACTAATTAATAATGCATGCCACGGTAATTACTTTAGCGCTTCCTCGGCATTAAATATGCAATTAAACAAAACCGGAAAAAATAAGTGTCCTGCGCAAAATGATAAACACAATCCGCGTCCAGATTCTTAATGTACAAAACCCTCTAATTTACTGGAGGCGAGCGGAAATTTTCATCAGCGACACTTGCAGCTGTGTGTGTCATAAAATCAGTCATCCTTGAGAAAGAATCATCACTGATGTTAACCAGTCAGGGGAAAATACACGGCCGGTCCTATCCCGCTGCAGGTACGCCGTATATATGACAAGACGCCATTTGCATAAGAGATGCTTTGTGCAGCAACTTGTATTAGTATGAATTCTGGCTCAGACCTGAGGAATAAAGTGCTATAGTAATCATCGCGGCAGCAGGGCCTGGGGACACCGGAGAATGTGGGGGAGTCACATGAAGAAGGACATGCTTTGGCGGTAATGACCCCGATTCCCAGCGGGGCAGCAATGACTGCTTCCTTATGTGAGCGATTAGGTCGTGCCCACAGCTCTGCTCTGCCCATTACACATATACACCACCATACAGGAGCGGCTCCGAACTATAACGTAATTCACTATACTGTGCATCAAACGCCAGCTATACAATTTAAAGGGGCTGTCCGAGCTAAATAGATATGTAAATGAGAGGCAGGAAACTGTGTTAAAAATATTAATATAAAAAGCACAATTTTTCTTGATAGACAGGGCCAGGTTCCTGCACCGTCATCTCTCCTGGCCCTCTCAATCAAGAAGGAAAGGGATGGGCTGGCAGAGGAAGGAGGGGGAGAAGGGTGCAGAGTGGCTTAGACTCCCCACCACCCAGTGCACTTAACTGCTAATCTGCATATGGGCTAAATGTACTTTTTCTCCAGAATGAAGCAACAGTTCATGACACTGGCTGACCGGTTACATGTGTACTTGGCAGCTGAAGACATCTGTGTTGGTCCCATGTTCATATGTGTCCAGATTGCTGAGAAAAATGAGTTTTGAATATATGCAAATGAGCCTCTAGGAGTAATGGGGGCGTTACCATAATACCTAGAGCCTCTGCTCTCTCTGCAACCTCTCCACTCTGATAGACAAGGCCAGAGAAATCATCACACCTGCTTGACCCGGTCAATCAAAGTGCAGAGGGTAGTTGCAGAGAGGGCTGAACCTCTAGGTGTAACAGCAACGCCCCTGTTGCTCCTAGAGGCTCATTTGCATATACAAAACATAATTTTTCGTAGTAATGCAGACACATATGAGCATGAGACAAGCACAGATGTCTTCAGCTGCCAGGTGCACATGTAACAGGTCAGCCAGTATCATAGGTACAAAACTACTGACAGATGCCTTTTAAGAGAAAAGTAGCATTACATTCAGCTGATCTTGCCCTACGATGCACTGCGCCTGGTTTACCAGTGAATTTCCTGATGAGGCTCCTTTCAAATCTAAAACACCTGTAGATGGTCTCCTTGATAAGGCCATTGTAGTCCAATGTTTTGATGCATCCCATATCCACCATAATGATCACACTCTAGTGCAATGCATTAAGCCCGTCTGAATAAAATCCTGGCGGTGCACCGGCACACCAATCCCTACATCTCAAAGAAGTCTGTCCTACATCTCCCATTCAGCAGGAGAGCCCTGCTGAATAGGACGCATCGGTCTGTCAGAAAGCCTTTACATTACAATGCATCACATTAAGGGAGATAACAATAGACCCAGCTCCATCATAAATCACGTGAGACTCGGTACATGGAATTAGCCGATACTGCATAATGTAAGAACCTGTATGGGAAGAGCATTAGTCTAATGTAATATTCACCACAACATCCCACGAGAGGAGCCTGGGCTACTGAAACAATCCTCCATGTGTTTCCAGAAAAGCCATTTTTATTAGCATGCACTTTGTTCTCATATTAGGAGCCGTGAGGTTTTTTTTAGTCCATAAAAGCAATATCAAACTTTCTTATGAGTGGCAATAAAGCAGGAATACGAGACTACGACCAGGAGCCGTGATTCAAGGAAAATAAACATTTCCATTTACTTTCTTCCTGCCTGAGGGGGGAAAATACAGGAAACTGAGACACGAGGGAGTTGGAGGATATGGTATGGCGGTAAACCAGCAGCTTCATAAAGCTTTTACTACAGATCTAGATATACATGCATCCTGATACCTAATGCCTAACCATGCTCAATGGTAACCACTACTGGTTGGTAGCCACTAGACCGGTCAAAATAGGGTCCTACCACGTGGCAGTGTTACCAAAGATGAAGGATTAGAGGAGTCTGGTTGCCACTTTATCTTCTTACCTCTTCAGAAATGATATGCCTGTTTGCCGAAGCTAAACAGACCTTTTAATGGGCATGCCGATTGGCCAAGAACCATCTTTAAAGGTGGGATACACCATCGTTTATTGATCGGTGCAGAGCCAACTGTTGGCTCCTTCAAAGTTTTTGATTGCACAGGGATGATACCAGACTCAACTACGTAGGGAACTCACATACAGGGCCATTCACTTGAACAGAGCTGTGTTGCAGGTTATGGCACAAGCGGGTAACCGGGTATACCGCGGGACATGGAAAAAGCCAACGGGCTTCTGTCCCTTCATTCTCCAGAGTGGCACCACAGTACTATGGTATTAATCTGTGATATATTGTGTCTCTGTTTAAAGAAAGCTTCACTCACCCTCCTTCTCCAGTGGCCTGGACCCACCAGCCTTCCTCTGCTCCCTTGCGACTAGCCTGGCTTATGGAGTCACCCATTTCTTCTCCATGGCAGGCTGTGGGCTGCTTCTTGCTGGCAAGGCCTCTGCCCTCTGACAGTAGGGTGTGCATGGTCCCCACAGCTTTTAAAAGGCCAGTGTGTGCACAGCCTAATTCAAACCAGCCAATGACTGCTCACCTTTGGGTACTTAAGGCACCTTCCCCTATAGGAGTGTGCCTGAGCAATAGGTTTCCTAGGTTGCTAGTGTCCTGTGAAAGTATGATGTTTCGGTTGGCTGCTTGTGTACTGACTTCCTGTCTGTTTACTGCTTTTTGACCCTACTCTACTCATCATGACCTGTGCCTGATCTCCATATCCGTTTGTCTGCCCCGACTACAATTTTGCCTGACCCCTTGGTGCTGTACATCGGTGTCTTTTGACCTCCGTGAGTCAGCTGTCAACCACACAAAGACTACTCCAGGAGGCAGTGGCCTGGTAGTTCCCACGCAGCAAAGTGCAGATCCCTGTACAGGGGTTAAAGGATGAAAACTAGGGGACTGCTAGGATAATTCCCATAAGAGTAGCCCAAAACCAAACCTGTTGGATGACACAGTGGTTCCACACTCACTGCTGTAATACAGTGTGATCCATGGTCAACCATAGGGTCATATTGTAAAAATAAATAAATTATATATATTACTGGTCTTGACAGGATGGAATAGCATACTCTGCTACACTAATCCATACCTTGTTTTTTGCAGCAGACAACTAAACCAGCTAGACGGAGAGCAAAACAACACTCTATTGACCTCCATCTGACTAATGGAGCACTATTGACATACTTGGGAACTTTACTGGCATGCATACAAAACATGGAGCCCCAAAGAAAGGAGGATAGGATCTCAGCTGGGTAGAGAAAAGAGAAACATGTGGACACAAAAAAGTCCTTTAAAAGGTATTCCTATCATAGACAATGGGGACATATCACTAGGATATGCCCCCATAGTCTGATAGGTGTGGGTCCCACAGCGGCCTCATAGAAATGAATGGAAGTCGGCTGCGCATGGGCCCTCCTCAACTTTCCCTGCTCCATTCTCAATATAAGTGATAGATTAACCCTTTAAGGAGTACAACATATCCAGGTACTGTCTTAAAAGGATGCTAAACCCTGAAGAATGGGTAAAAAAACTAACAAAAAAAACAGCTGGTGACAGGATGTTCTGTTTGAGAAGGGGGCAGGGAGTAACTCAATTTACTTCAACAGACACTCAGAGCACTGTGAAAGAGCTGGAGACTGCATAACCTAGCAGCTTCTTACAAAACCTCCTTGTGTGTGCAGGTATACTATACAGTACCAGGCCACTACCCAGCTTTCCAGGTGCCTGAATATCAAGCTTGCTTATACAGGTAGGAAGGATTCCTTACTGTCTAGGAAAATCTGACATCAATCAGTATGGATTACAAGTCCTGTGGATCTGTACACACTGTCAAAATAATGTTGCCCTTATGTTATACAAGTAACCCAACCTTCCCAGGACCCTGAAAGGCAATCTGCCTAGCTATGGTCATATTTAGGAATGGAGAGGAGGACTTATCTTAGTAGATTTAGGATTCTGCCTTATTCACACAATCTGTTTTCGGTCGGTGATTTCCATCAGTGATTCTGAGCCAGGTGCATCTCTAAACACAGAACAGATGCAGATCTTTCCTTATACCTTATGTCTGTGAAGGCTCCAATCCTGGTTTTGGCTCAAAATCACTGATGGAAATCACTGACCAAAAAACGGATGTGTGAATAAGGCATTACAGTTCTACATGGTGGTAAACCAGCTTTTCCAGGTCCCTGAAAAGCAAATCTGCCTTGCTATGGCACTATTTAGGATGGGGAAGAAGGATTTATCTAGGTAGTATTTAGCAGTTCCTATTACAGGTCTGTGATACTCAGCTTTCCTGGGATCCTGAATGACAAATCTGTGTAGTTCTGCTACAGTATACAGGATTTGTCACTGGGATTCTTACTTGGCCTTTCCAGGTGCCTGGCTAGTAAATCTAGGTATTCTCCAATACAGGGGATTTACCAATTCATAAACAGGCTGATTTGGCATTCTGCAATCTGGAAAAGCTGGATAATAACGTCTGCAGGCGGTAATAGGGGAAAGATTGGCTTTATAAAATACCCACAATGCTGCCCTGATATATCGTGTGAATCTATCATATGGTACGAGGGTAACACAATCTGTTATAACCAATGCACAGTGTTGTCACCCAGCTTTTACTGGAAGTTCATCTAACCATACAAACAGATTTCTCAACACCTAACTAGGCACAGTCTGGGAATGCTTGCTAACAACCTATGCAGAGATGTAATGGAGGCCACACTTGGTACATACATTCTGTGTGTATACAATATATGTAGCTCAGTCTCCAGCATATCTCCACATGTTCCTCAGCTTTCTAAAGCTGCTAAATGGCAGTGAGGGGATGAATTATCACCATATAACTAGGAACTATGTTCTATGGTTGGTAACTTTGTATATACTACAGTTGGTACTATTCACGGGCGGATTGGTCATAGACCCTACAGGGAAATTTCCCAGGGGGCCACTCAAGCCCTCTTGATGGCCACAGGCCAGGTACATAATGATCTGATGCTCAGTGGCCACTGGTTCCCTCGTGAACTCAACTGTATTACTGTCCTTATGATGGTGATACAGTTGAATACTATGGTAGGGACGGTGGTATTTTGTGCTGCTCTGTGGTATTTGGTTCTGCTGGGGCAGTATTCTGTTCTGCACTACAGTATTACAGGCCCTGCCTATTTCTGTTGTCCCTGCCTACTTGTTTTGTCCCATCTTCGGTCAGTTTGGACCCACCTACAACATGGGGCTACTTTAGTTTTTTTTTCCCAGGACCACTTTAAGTTCCCAATCCGCCCCCGGTACTATGTCTAGCACGGTTAGCACATTTATTTTAAACTATTGGTAAATGATCCAGAATAAACTTAGTCCTCTCCTCCTAAACGTCCTAGCTCACGTGCATTAGAATCAGAGGGGGGAGAGGGGAAGAAGACATGGCTGCAGCCTGACAGAACAATGCACTGCTTCTCTATTTTATTTTCTATGTTCTGCAATTGTGATATCCTGCAAAACAAGAGCAAATAAGAAAGAAACATAAGGAGATTATCCTATGTTTTGTTCATTGTTTGGATTCTGGATTTAGTGTCTCTTTATCTGAATGTAGAAGATGGTCTCAACAAACGCTGATACCACCACCTAACTAAGGGCAGGGTAAACTAGGGCTAGAGCATACACGAGCATAAACAAGTATTAGAGCAGGGGAGGGGAGTTATAATCCAATGATCACACCAACCTTCTCTTTTACAATGGATGACATGGAGACAGAAGGTAAAAGGAGAACAGAAAGCTTATGAATGAAGTCTCATTTCAAGCCATACCTGCTTATAGATTTCGATATTAACAAACGGATGCAGATGAGCGGGAATTTGATTTTTGCCCACAATGAACATGACTAATCCTTGTTCGATGGCTTAATGATGCGCACGTGCCTTATAAAGAGTCAAGGAGTCCATGACAGGCTTCAGCCTTCTTTGCATTATAAAAGCATCAGTGAGGGTATACGTGACAGGAGATCAGTAACGCGTCATTCTATAATCCTTACCATATCGTAGTAATAGCAGGTGTTGAGTGAGACGCCTAACATCATACCACTTTAGCAGCCGAGGGGGAGAATCTGCTCCTTGTCTCACCACAAAGCTGATGGTTATTAATCATTGATTAGGTGACAAATAAAATAAGTCACGTGATCAGCGACATAATAAAGACTGCAACTGCTGAGCCATGGCGGAGGAAATTACAATCTCAGCAGTAAAGACTTCAGATATACGGGGATAAAATATCATGCACATATCTTTAAACATAAGACAAGACCTAAAGGATTTGAACAGATTAAATACTGATCACCTATCCTCCATCAGTGGGGATCTGACTCCTGCAACCACCTCCTATCAGCCTGAAGGGGCTGCAGCACACTGACAAGCGCTGCGGCCTCCTCATATTATACCAAGCACAGCGCCATACATTGTATAGTGGCTGTGCTTGGTACTGCAGCTCAGTCTCACTCACTTAAATGGGACGGAGCTGCACAAAGGCCATGTAACCAATGGACGAGGCAGCATGGGCCAAGGAAGAAGTTTTAGCATTCACCTGAGCAATTCTGCCCCTTCAAATTTGCTGGGAAGATAGATCATCAATATTTAAGTCCTCAACAACCCCTTTAAGTCATTTATAACCATTCAAAAAATGATGTGCCCAGTTAAACATAAGGGACTTTCCATATATTCAAACATTTTCCAAACTCCCCCTACCTTAAAACACTCTTTCCTCCAGAAGGAACATTTGTATACCCATTTCCAGGTGGCCACCTTAAATTCTACTTGTTCAGGCATGGCCCTTCTATCTAATGTGTGGCCAAGGATGTACCATCTCAAAGAGGCAGCTGTTACATCTGCATTGTGGTCCTTGGAGAGATGGAGACCAGCCCAGGGTTTTGAGAACCAGCATGGCACTAACCCCTCCATCCTCCAGAGGAAGAGCTGGCCATGGAACTGGCCCCAGTAGAAAGAAAGACCAGGCCTCTTTGGCAAAATCCAGCAACTTAACCATGGGCCCTTTTTATTCTTTTCTATAGAGACACTTCTCTCCTCAAATGGTCCATCTTCACAGGGATGGAGCATTTAAAATGATTCAACTAATAAAGTTGATTTATCTCAAGAGATTCCAAAAACCTTAGAATTTTGAAACTACTTGTGTCTCACAAGGTCTACTAAATATATCCTTATCATCCTAGTCTTTTTTCTTGAACATAATCCTTTCAGACTGAATAGTCATAGATGCAATATGCCTTTAGGTCAATCTATGGCCTCTGACATTTTTGGTTTTCCACATACAGTACGAAAAAAAAAATTGCTTGTGAAATCGGTCTACAAAGTTTAACTTTTCATCATTTGAAAATCCAGAAATATCCGGATTCCATGAAGCTGTACAAGATGTCCATTTCCATGGAGCCCTAAGCCACAGGACATCCAAGCGCTGTGTGGTCTGGGGAAAGAGGTTAAAAGGAGGTCTTAGAAAAATACCTCATGGCCCACATTGCACAAAATCAAAAGACTTCAAGACCATGTTCTCCTAAAAACATCACTGAATTTCTGACATTTCTTTCTGAAGGTTCTTTTCAAAGATCCTTATTTGTTTCACTCTAGTTTAAAGCATCTTACAGCTGTATAGGCTCCGGCGAACATAAAATGGGTCTTATTTCCCTCACAGTAAAAAATAAAACCCTTTGATGAACACAACCCTTAGTCTCAAAACCCATAATCCTGTCTTTAACGTCTGACATTGAGTCTCTTGAACACATCATAATGTTAGGGGTTTGATACTGCAACTTCTCAACAAATCAAACGCTTTCTTATAACCGATAGAGACTTTATAACATCTTGTCATGTATTTTAGATCTGGCATTAAATCTAGCTGATGCATCACCATCCTTCCAATGTAATGGGGGGGAGATTTTGCTCGAAGCGATGAAGACTTTCAGGAGGCGTCTTGTTGAAAGGTTAAAAGAAATGAGCGCTGTATTATGAAGGAACATTTCTGTTACTGTAGAACCATGTATAATATTAAAGGGGTTGTCTGGCTGGTAAAAATTATTCAGTAAGGTCATTATGGAAAAAAAAAATCTAAAGAAGTGATACTCACATCTACCGGTCTGAAACTTCCCAAGTCCCCAACTCGGTCTCTTTCTCCTGGACCCACACAGGAAATGAACAGTCAGCCAATCAGTGGTAAGGTTGGTTACCAGCACAGCAGCTGATTGGCTGAGCCATCATTTTCTGTGTGTCAAGAGGGACTAGGAGGTTGAGACCAGAAGGGACCTGGGAAGCGGCAAACCAGGGGAAGTATCACATATTTTGTATCCAATGTCTAATTAGGGGACTAGGTTAAAAAGGATTTTCTAGTCAAATTAATTTATGGTAGATCAAATAGGTCCTGCTCCCAGTACACAGCCGATTATGCCGGGAACACTGCGGCCAGCCAGACATTTCACTGACATCAGCCACTGTAGTGGACATGTAGGACATGTGGACATACATTACATGGCAGCCATTCAGCGGAATGACGGTCTATGTAAGGCCAGCTCAGGTATAATGGAACGGGAGCCAACCTGTGGCTCCCCAGCTGTTATAAAACTACCATGCCCTGCTGTAGACTGATAGCTGTAAGCAGACTGGGCATACTGGGAGTTGTAGTTTTGCAACAGCTGGAGAGCTCCAGGTTGGCCATCCATGTTCTAGCTCATAGATGGGATCCTGAGAGTGGGACCCCCCTTCTTTAACATTCATATACACTAATAAGGCATAAGAACAGGGCTTGTCTTTATGTAATCTATAGCAGTGGTTGGATCCCCCCCCCATTGAACAGACACTTAAAAGAACGTCAAATCAATATGCCACAAATGGGCGTAATGGAAAACACCTTTAAATATGCATGTGCATCAATAAAGGAGATATGCATTTCCTCATAAAGCAGCGTGTGATTAGGTCCCTAGGTTTATTAACCCATAACCATCATAGAAATCTAGAGGGTAAAAACATGGAGCAGAGTTATGTGAAGCCATTCAGATACACTCACTCACCATTTCATAGCAGGTCAATTAAAAGTGAATGTTTTTGGAGTATGAGCTTAGGAGAACATGCGCTACTAAACTAAAGAGGACCTTTCATGTTTTTTATTTAACCTTTATATGGAGAGTACCCTCCGATGTTGCTGCAGGAATTTTTCTTTTTTTTTTTGTGCCCCCTGCGGTCCCCCAAAGTTTTTGTGTCTTATGCTGTATGTTAATTAAGAGCATCGGTACAGGGAGGAGTAGACATCAGTTTTTCTCATTGGGTGTCTCCTTCTCCCTGGCAGAGATGCTGTCTGATTGCAGCGGGATGCTCCACTTCCAGGGAGGAGAGTTGTTGTCATGAGATTTTGGTAAATCTCCCAAAAACAGACAGCGTCACATCCAGAGAGATGGAGATGCCCACTGAGAAAAGCTGATGTCTCTTCCTCCCTGTACCGATGCTCTGGATTAACATATATGGTGCCGAAACTTTGGGGGGGCGGGTGGATCACAATGGGTCAGCTGAGGGGCGCTTCAAAAAAAGAAAAATTCCTGCAGCATCAGAGGAGGGTACTCTCTATATAATGGAGAATACAAAATACCTTTCCTGTGAAAAAATTGTTTGTGGCATTCACAATGAGGGCTTCAGAGCACTGAGAGACGAGCAACACTGGAAAGCGGTGGAGCTAAGGTGCACCCAGGGGCTGGAGCTCACCTTTTGGTGAACCAAAGGCCTCATCCGAATAAAGATCAAGAGTCTTTCTTTCTTGGGAATCACCTCAAAACCTATTTTTTCTTTTTTTTTTCTGCCATTTTAATCAGCAGGGTCAACTCTACTAGGCAACATGCCTGGTCTAATAGGGTTTATCCTGCGGACAGGTCATCTTCAAAGAAGATTAGAAAAAAAAGCTGCTTTATTACTTCCATAAACAGTGCCTCCCTTGTCCATGAGGACCACATGTATGGGGATAAGCTGCAGTATAGTCCTGGTGAAAACAGATTTTTTTTTTCCCAAAAAGAAATGAGACAAAGTAGGACGTTTTTGAGGTGGTGAGTTTTTAAGGTGAATTAAATTCATTGCACCTTATAAAATTTGGAAGAGTTGGTGGGCATCCACAAAGCATGTTACTGTGGCACCATTATAAGAAAAATTAATGACTGAATATCCTGACCCTTAAATTCTGGTTGTCCTTGTATAGAAGGCTTCATTCTCCCAAAGATGGGACAAAGGGGCATGACATTGCTTGAGGAGCACAGAGGAACCGGTTCTGGTAAAGTGAGGACGTTATTCAAGCGATGAAGGAGAATGTTGTCATATAATGCAGTGCCTGATGTGTTAAGGAAGTTTTCCAGCGTAAAAGAAATTGGTGGAAGTGTGCTAAGAGGAGCTTAAAAACCATCAGAAGGGCCAATGCTCACCGTTCCCCTGCTGCTCCTCCAGTCTCCACTTCCTGTCGACACACAGGAAGTGCCTCCAGTAGAACACTCAGTCACCGACTGGCTGAGATGGATAAATACTAAGACCAGTGATTGGTTGAGTGGGCCTTTCATGGCATTTTTGGGGTGTCAGGACCGTAAGTGGAGAGCAGTGGAAACCGGGCAATGCCAGAATGGCAGTAGTAGGGGATCAGTAAGGTGAGTGTCCATTATTTAATGTTTTTAAGCCTGTCTGAGCCCACTGTCACTATTTTTATTGTGTAGGAAGACCCCTTTAAACCTGGACTGATCTTCATGATCTTTTTGATTTCAACCATCTACAGGAGCATGCCTTGATAGCTCCAGGATGACTGGGCATGATAAAAGTTGTAGTTTCACAACAGCTGGAGGGCCATGAGTTTGAGATCCCAGATCTACAGTCATAGCGACCTACCACCACTCAAAACACAAAAACGTGTAAATTGTACCTGGACTGTTTCATTGACTGATTAAACCTACATTTGTAAGACCGCATGCAACAGTTTTTGACATACCGATCTCCATTCTTATGTTATTTTTCCCTAAATTGCTCATAAAAACACACAAAATGCTATATCTCATCAACATGAGAACCTCTAGTGGAAAACAGATGTTCCAGCCTTGGCAATGGTGGACGTTATTTCTTCAAATTCCCAGCCTATGACACAATTGTTGCAGGACTCTGAGATACTAAGCCGCCTGCAGCAACTCTACTTTATGTTTTTAATAAACTGTAAAAATTAATGAAGTGAGCTTGTTAGCGCCAGCATCTCGTTAGAGAGAATTTACACTGAACATCAGGAGACTGCTGAGTAGGCCATTGTGCTGTAAACAGGAATTTAAATCTACGGCCGCTTCACACAGTCCCAAAGGGAACACGTGACTGGTGCCCCCAACAGGGAAAAACTTGAGAAACCTCATAATTACTGGAGCTCCAAATCTGCCTTTTTAACCCTTTATGGACACCTTGGTGATGTCCTTAATTAAAGGGGTGGTCCAAGCGTTTAAGAGGTTCTCCGGGTTTTTACTATTGATGACCTATCATCAGGATAGGTCATCGATATCAGATTGGCAGGGGTCTGACACCCTCACCGATCAACTCTATGAAGGGAAGGCATGTGCAGTGTGCACTGTCTCCCATCTTTGTTCCTGCTTTCTATAGACATAGCAGCTAGTAGGAAGAGAGACGGGAGATGGCATGTGCACGATGCGTGCCTTCTCTTTATATAGCGGATCAGCGGGAGTGCCGGGTGTCAGACCCCTGCCTGTCTGATATTGATGCCCGGAGTACCCCTTCAACACTGATGACCTATTGTCAGGATAGATGATCAGTATCTGATCAGCAGGGATCAGACTCAAGCACTCCCACTGATCAGCTGTTTGAAGATACCACAGTGCTCCATGAGGGCCTCAGCCTCTTCCTGGGCCAGTCACGTCACGTTCATCGGCCACGTGGCCTAGTCGCCGCTCAACCCAACTCAAGTGAATGGGGCTGAGCTGCAATACCAAGCACAGCCACTAAAAAATGTACGGCACTGTGCTTGGTAAGCTGTGAGGGGGGTGCAGCACTCACTGTAGCGTCACAGCCTCTTCAATCAGGTGATTGGCAAAGTGCCAGGTGTGGGCCAAAGCCCCCTTACCCCTAATCATATACTCATGACCTATCCTGCAGGGCTCCAGATGGCGACTTAGATTTTACAAATGGCGACAAGACTTTTTAGATAAAATAAAAAAATCTCTTACCTGTCCTGCGCTGCGTCTCACGCCGCGTCGTAGTGCGCGCACTCTGACCTGACGCTGCACGCAGTCAGGTGATGAGGAGGACAGAGGAGCGCTGGACCTGGATTGGAGTCGCAGCGCAGGACAGGTAAGAGATTTTTTTATTTTATTCTGATGGGCGCTGAGTGGGCTGATCTCAGGTCTGATGGGGGCACAGTGGGCTGATCTGAGGTCTGATGGGGGCACAGTGGGCTGATCTGAGGTCAGATGGGGCCACAATGGGCTGATCTGAGGTCTGATGAGGGCACAGTAGGCTAATCTGAGGTCTGATGGGGGCACAGTGGGCTGATCTGAGATCTGATGAGGGCACAGTGGGCTGATCTGAGGTCTGATGGGGCCACAGTAGGCTGATCTGAGGTCTGATGGGGGCACAGTAGGCTGATCTGAGGTCTGATGGGGCCACAGTGGGCTGATCTGAGGTCTGATGGGGCCACAGTGGGCTGATCTGAGGTCTGATGGGGCCACAGTGGGCTGATCTGAGGTCTGATGGGGCCACAGTGGGCTGATCTGAGGTCTAATGGAGGCAGAGTGGGCTGATCTGAGGTCTGATGGGGGCACAGTGGGCTGATCTGAGGTCTGATGGGGCCACAATGGGCTGATCTGAGGTCTGATGGGGCCATAATGGGCTGATCTGAGGTCCGATGGGGCCACAATAAGCTGATCTGAGGTCTGATGGGGGCACAATGGGCTGATCTGAGGTCTGATGGGGCCATAATGGGCTGATCTGAGGTCCGATGGGGCCACAATAAGCTGATCTGAGGTCTGATGGGGGCACAGTGGGCTGATCTGAGGTCTGATGGGGCCACAATGGGCTGATCTGAGGTCTGATGGGGGCACAGTGGGTTGATCTGAGGTCTGATGGGGGCACAGTAGGCTGATCTGAGGTATGATGGGGCCACAATGGGCTGATCTGAGGTCTGATGGGGCCACAATGGGCTGATCTGAGGTCCGATGGGGCCACAATGGGCTGATCTGAGGTCCGATGGGGCCACAATGGGCTGATCTGAGGTCCGATGGGGCCACAATGGGCTGATCTGAGGTCTGATGGGGGCACAGTGGGCTGATCTGAGGTCTGATGGGGGCACAGTGGGCTGATCTGAGGTCTGATGGGGGCACAGTGGGCTGATCTGAGGTCTGATGGGGGCACACACATTATACTGGAGGGGGCACTGCACCACCAATGATGATAACTACGTTTAATACAACTACAGAAGGCGGGTGCCGCACCTGAGGGGTTAACTACCACTGATTGCAGCTCCCTATAATACAGGTCAGGTGTCGGCTATGTGATCCTGTGCCGGCACCCGCCTCCTGTAGTTGTATTAAACGTAGTTATCATCATTGGTGGCGCAGTGCGCCCTCCCCAGTAATAAAAACCCCAACCAGTATAATAATCATTAGTAGCTCAGTGCACCGCCCCTAGTATTATTCATTGGTGGTGCAGTGCCCAACCCCCCTCCCCCCAACTATAATAATCATCGGTGCAAATTGCAGAACACACGCCGGGCGGCATCTGTGGTATTGCAGATCCGTATTTTTGCGGATCCACAATACTACGGCCGTCTGAATGGCCCCTTAATCACCCCCTTTCCCAGTTTTACATATAAAATATATTAATAAATATCCAAAAAGTCCAAACTATTAAAATATAAAAAAAATCTCCTATACGGTGAACACGTGAAAGAAAAAAAAAATAAAACCTCACAATTCGCCATTTTTTAGTCACTTTGTCCCGCCAAAAAAATAGGATAGGACAATTCTATTAATGGCCAGACGTTCCATCTTCTCCTCCAAGTCTTTTTTTTTATTAGAATTATATGTATTTAAATTTGGCGCCTAAAAATTTTTATTTGGCTCCTAAATTTTTCAGTTCAGGAGCCAATGGCTCCTAGGTATTTTTTTTAGTCTGGAGCACTGTCCTGAGAACCCCTTAACTTTACACCATCTTCATCCCTTCTCCTCAACAGCTGCAGTCATTCAGATTTTGTATTTTTTTTTTGTCTCTCTTTACAACAGAGGGGCACTTTTTTGGCTTTGTCATGAAATTTCGGGGGGACCCGTCTCCTCTCCTGATGTGTACTCTGTAAATAATAGTAGAATTCCCCATATGTTAACAATTCATGTGCATTGGTTCTTCCAGTTCTGTGTTGTGCCATTTCTTAGTTATTCCTCTTGGAAATTCATGAATTAAGTGACAACTGGGTGTTCTCAGTTGGGGGGGGGTGTTCCTAACCCCTCTCACATTGTCCAGCATGCCTGGAGAGCCTACAGCTATAAGCCTACAGCAGGGCATGGTGGGATTTGTACTTTTACAACAGCTGGAGTGCCTGGGAAGGACCTGAGGTCCAGCCGCAGCATGGCAAACATGCCGAGAGGCGGCCGGACAAAAAACGCAGCACACATGGGCTAGTGTTAGTACGGATCTGGCAGGCTGTTCCTCTGCCGCAACAGACTAATGTGAAAGTAGTCTGAAACAGACATGTCTGGAGTGCGGTCAGGTCTTCCTTGAAGACGCCTTCCTTTGTTTCCTCCTTCCTTTGTTTCCTCCTTGACATATAATGTACATCTAGGGGTATCCGCCATAGAAGGTATAGCTGTTTTCAGTCTGAGTCTCTCTCCTTAGGAGAGTGCAGTAGACCGCTGGGGGAATAAAAGGTATGCAGATGTCAAAAGGACACTCGTCTAGTATGCGCCTGGTGGCCTGGGGACACGTCAGAGGTATATGTCTGGGAATAATCTTGCCATGCACCTCTGACAAAACCAGAGCCTTAGCCTTAGGCCGTGTTCACACATCACATATTTGTTGTGGAATTTGAACACTGAACAGTACAGCGCGAGCGACTCCACCGACCAAAATACTCCTAAAAATCCACGGGCATTACTGCCAAACGGCTGATCTCCACCTCGACAGCATACCCTGCCTGTTGCAGATGATTGCTACGGATTTCACACATTGCAAAGGGTTAAATCTGCAGTTAAATCTTAAAAAAAAAAAATCTCTATTGGGGCTCATTCCCACGACCATATGGTCGCCGTGTACGTGTTGCGGACAAAGAATAGCAGTCCGCAAAACACGTGCACCGGTCATGTGAACTCACTTTTGCGGTGCCGGCAAGCGCAGAGCCGAAAGCCCACAGAAGGATTGTCGAGGGCTTCTGATCCATGCCTCTGCTCCGCAAAAGATGGGGCATGTCCTATCTTTTGCCGTATTTTGTGGATAGCAGACCGATGGGTCTGCAACGCAGCACGGAGTTCACGCGGCCGCTGCCCGTGTATTGTGGACCTGTTGTTTGTGGTCCGGAACACAGGTGCGACAGCCATACCGTCACGGGAATGAGCCCTTAAGGCCCCATTGAAACAACCGTAGTTTTGCTCTGCATCCGATCTGCATTTTTGCGGATCGCACACAGACACATTTCAATGGGGCAGAAAAAAAATGCGGACAGTACACGCAAAAAACATAGAACATGTCACATTCTTGCCTGCTTTGCGGACAAGAACAGGCATTTTTACAATGACTCCGCAAAAAAAAAAAAAAAAACGGATGCAACATGGACATCACACAAACATCTATATTTCATGCGGATCTGTGTTTTGCAAACCACAAAATACATACAGTCATGTGAATGCTCCCTAAGGGTTCATTCACACGACCGTATGGTCACCGTATCCATGTGGCATGATCACAAATAGCGGTCTACAATGCAGAGAGCCGGCTGCGTGAACTCCGGCCTATTGACTTGAATGAGTCTGCGATCCAAATGATACAGCAAAATGTAGGATATATCGGATTGCGGTGCAGAGGCACGGACTCGGAAAGCCCACAGAAGGGTTTCAGATCTGCGCCTCCGCTCCACAAAAGATAGAACACATCCTATCTTTTGCCGTATCTTGTCAATGGGTCCACATCCGCAGCACAGAGTTCACACGGCCGACGCCACGGTTTTGCAGACCACTATTTGCAGTCTGCAACACGGGCACGACGACCGTACGGTCATGTGAATGGGCCCTAGCACTGGGCCATGGAGTTTCCAGTTTGATTTAGCTTTGAAACGGATCCCATTGACTTAGAATACGTTCGTCAGGTTTCTATTTCTTTGTGGCGAGAATAACCATGCTGATGACGCTATTCTTGCTCGGAGCAGATCCTAATGCTTCCCACTCAGAGGCATTTTTGTACTGCAGAATTTTAGAACGCTTCCAGCAGAGTTCACTGGTCCGGTGGTTATAAACCAGGACGGTTAATTATTAAATGACCCAGGTGGACGTTTGATTCCCCATAGTGTCCACTGTGTCATCACAGGTTTAGCTGCTTGTTCAAAATAATAAAAAAATAAAATAAAAAGATAAAAAATATAATTTTATATATATATATATATATATATATATATATATATATATATATATATAACAAATTAAGTACAATGTAAAAATAAATAAATAGACAAATAAATAAATAAATAAAGGGCAGGAGAACCTGATGTGATCTGATGTGAGAGATGTTAGACCCTGCAATTCACTACATTAACGTGATATGCAGCAATGTTCAAACTCATCGATTTCCAGCGTAACGGCAAACCACATTCATGTTAGAAAACATTACGGGGATAATGGGAAAAAATGGGCACTTCATTACATCTGTCAGTGCTGGTTTACTATGCAGATGAGTTATGTGCAAATGGCCAAACCCATTTACCTCCACTGAAAAAACTGCAAAAAACATGAAATCTAGAGGAAAACAGTGCGACCACTCATAGCAACCGGAATCGAGTGCGATATCAAATAAAAATGACATTTGTATATTAAGGTCCTTAAAGTGAACTCGTCGGGGGATATGATAGAGAGGGGGTCAGCAACCTCCGGTTCTTCACTTCTATGGGCGTTCTGAGAACAGCCAAGCAAGTGTGCATGCTGGGGGTGGTAGTTTCACCAAGGTCGCTGACCCCTGTGATAGCGGGAGAGAAGCCGAGCTCCGTCATATGTTGCTTTATATGATCTAAAGCAGGATTTGTCAGCAGAAGGCACATCAAATCCGTGGAGACTGTGACAATAGGTTTAAGAAGCAGAGAATCAGGACTCCTCGGAGAGAATGCGAGAGTCCTGATAACTCCACCCACAAAAAGTGATTGACAGCTCTGCCTGTATCACTGTGTGTACACAGAAGGCTGCCATTCATCCTGTGTGTGTATGGGGTAACCAGGACTATTGCTGTCTCTCCTGGGAGTCCTGTCAAGATTTAGGCTACTTTCACATCAGCATTGTACTTTCCGGTTTCGAGATCCGGCATAGCTTCAGTTTTGTCCCCATTCACTGTCAATGGGGACAAAACTGAACAAACCGGAACGGAGTGCACCAGAATGCATTCCGTTCCGGTCAGTTGCACTCCCGCTCTCATTTTCGTGTGCGGCAAGGGAAAGTGAACAAGCTGGATCTGGCAACAACAATCAGACTAGTCAACGGTGCTGGATCCGTTTTAGTTTGGACAGAAAAAAAAAACCCAAATAAAACGATCTGGCGCCCATTGACTTACAATGGTTTTTGGGCTGGATCCTGTTTCTTCATTTTCAGTATACAACAGATGCAGCCAGTTGCATTATAAGAATTGAAGCGTTTTGCTGTTGTTTTGAGACCCTCTGCTGGATCTGAAAACCGTGCCAAAAAAAAAAAAAAAACGCAGATCTGAAAATAGCCTTGCTCTACTTCTTAAACCTATAATCACGGTTTCCCCCGCCACTGCCTTCATGCGGCAGCAGCGTCTGGTTGCCGGAGGAACCAGGGCTGTTGGGTGGCCCGTTCTGACGTCAGAGCCCCGGGCCAACAAGGTGGTGCAACGAGGCTCTAGAGTGTCAGAACAGGCTGCCAGCAGCTCCACCCGACATGCAGGGACGCCAATGTGGGCTACTCTCTCCTTGGCATAAAAGTCTGTCACCTGCATGTGCTGGTGAATTTCTCATCCTCTGGCTCCCCCTGCTGTTTCCTTACTGTACTGAAAACTCCTTTGGCTTGAATTACTGGATTTGGTATGTTTTTTTGTACTGATTTCCTGGTTCTGTCTTTTTTTTTTTTTGTGTGTTGGTTTTCTTGTTTGCCTCTGGTATATCTTGTACTTCACTGATGGTATATGACCCTTTTCCATATTACCTACTGTTTGTGCCTCGCCCTCACACATATTGCACTATAGGGACTGTCGTCCAGTTGTGGGGTCACTGCCAAGGGTGACCGTGCAAATAGGTAGGGATAGTGGGTCCGGGCAGTTTAGGGCCGCACTGTCCCTGTTTGTAGTTGTTATCCTGACACCTACATATTCCAGAGCTCACCTTCTACCATACACTGCTCTCAGACAGGACAGCAGAAATAACCTGGCAGTTTCTCTTTAAGGGCCTATTAACAAAGTGCAGTCAAATCACATTTTTTACACCAATTTTCATAAAAACACACATTGTTACATGTTTGAAAAAAAAAAAACCAAAAACCGGCACACCCATAGAATGCTGTCCTTTAGGATTCAGCTACTTGGAGATCTTGGTCATGTGACATCTGTGGCGCCCAAGGATTGCGGTGTAGCATAAATGGAGTTGTGGAGTGACTCCATGTGAAAATTCTTTGTGACTCTGTGGTCGTGTCACACCCATGAACTCTCTGTATGCTCCTGGTCCTGAATACTCATTCTCACCAGCATCCAATGAAGTTCAACATAAATGAAGTTGACTGTAACTTGCACCACCGAAGACCTTCTAAACTATACAATACAGTACAATATAGAAAATGATAAAATAAATGGTTACATTAAAGGGGTTAATATTAAAATGTTACTAGAAACAAGTTCATCTATGGTGAGAACAGAAATCACTGCCTCGAGAAAAAAATTTTAAATTTCCCCTATTCAAAGTAAACACAACAAAGATCACTTTAGAAGATCATGTACTATAGATCGGGATGGATTATAATTGAGAATGTGCAGATCTTGGTCCAGGAGGTCAACGGTTTCAGCAAATCACCAGTAAACTTCTGTTCTAGGCCAGGTTTGTAAGTAACTGCATCGCATTTCTCCAAGAATCGATTTACAGTACATCACATAGATGTAACAAGGACTAGAAGCCGACAAAAGCACATTGAATGGCAGAGAGGGCAATTGTGACACGTTATGACATTTAAAGAGCATTTCCATCCAACATAATAAAAATAAAAAATCACCAACGAATAGACAGACGTTCCTGAGCTGTCTTTGTCTGTCAAGTTGTCAAAAATTCTTATCATATGTTACATCATATGTGTACATTGGGAAAAACTCTTCCTCCAACAGAGGCCTTGGCCAATTAAAGTACAGTCGCACTTGCCAACCGTAGGCTCCCTTGCTTTGAAAAATGTGCAGTCTTTTTTTCTTTTCTCTGGATATTTCTGTAATGCGGGTTTCCGCGAAGGTCTCCACGATGGCACCATTACTTTCAGGGGTGCAGTCGTGGAGACTTCCATGAAACCCAATTACCGGTAAGTGTAATTACACTGTTTCCTGGACGTCTCCACAACAACACCCCTGAAACTAGGGGTACCATTGTGAAGACTTCCAGGAAACCCAATAACTGGTAAGTGCCATTACAATTTTTCCTGGATGCCTCTACGACAGCACCACTGAAACACTGAGAACTGTCGTGGAGACTTCCATGAAACCCAATTACTGGTAAGTGAAATTACACTTTTTCCTGGTTGCTTCCACAACAGAACCCCTGAAACTAGGGGTACCGCCATGGAGACTTCCAGGAAACTCAATTACTGGTAAGTGAAATTACAGTTTTCTTCTAGTTTTTTCTTTTGCATTTTTTAGAATACAGAATACAGCATTCTATGCCCTGACAAAAAAAAAAAAAAAAAAATCTTGGAGAAACCATTTCTTGGAGCCCTATGGATAATCATGGTGGGTTCGCTGGGGAGCTTTCACCCCAACTAAGTGTGCATCACAAACAGAGCCACAATGTGAACACAGCCCTGAGATTGGCGATAATCAAATGGCCACCAATATGGCTTGGGCAGGGCCGGTCATCCAGCTTTCCAAGACCCCTACCTAGTTGTGCATGAAAAATGTACTGCACTCACATCCCTGCATGGTTACTCAGTAACAGTCTCCAGGACAGCTGGATGACAATCTATGTAGGCGTTGGCACGGCAGCCATGGTGGTGGTCACAGATATCTCTCATAAACAATTGTCCCTATGGAATTGCTAAAAAAAAAAATTAAATTAAATTCCAACTTGACAGAAAAAAATAACTCAATTTACAAGAGAATTTTTGACGTGAAGGAACGAATGCTCTACAGTTCGGGTGAGGAGTAAAAAATGGAAATGGTTAATGGATACAAGGGTCACTTTTACTGGTAAGCTAATGGGTTCCAATACACTAATGTTAATGCGACACCTGGCAACACAGACACAATACAACGTGTATACACAGGGTCACGTACCAGAGCTTTGAAGTTGCTCATAGAACGAATCGGGTAGGGCAAAATTTTCTGAAGACCCATGGAGACTGGAACTTCTCCCTGACAGAGACAAGATACACTGTGAACCGTCTGCAGATATGTACGCAGCATACTTTCCGGCCTCCTCCTGACACCAGGACACACACAGCGTCTGCTTACATATTCATCATGAAGTCCACCTGTTGTGTTGAGAGGTAAATGGCTCCTCGAGCCTGTAATCAGACAAAGTTAGCCCCTCACTGTGCCCTATAGTTCCTCATTTTACCTTCCGGTCCCTGTGTTTTTTTTTTTTTCTCGCTAAAATCAGGAGCAGTTAATTAAACAGTCATATGGAGAAAACCAGAAGCGTTATGGAGAAAATGCAGATGATAATGCTTTATCTTCGAGAGTCGTCCTGTGACATACCAGTTGATTAAATCCATAGGAAATAGGCAAGTGTAGTTATGTCAGCCCTGAATACCTCATCATCTTCCCTCTACTACAACATTTGTTTACTACACCTCAGTCTTATCGTATATTTTACCCATGTACTTTTCTTAGTAATTAAAGGGGTTGCCTGGCTAGCTTGACACCGCAGTCAATTACTGGCCTCATTGATGACCCACTATAGCCAATGAGGCTTTGGTGGTCCAATGTCCATAGCAAGAGGGGCCTAGAAAGTACAGAACCTGGCAGGCAGGGGACCTGGGAATCATCAGAACGTTTGTGGGATAATCTGAGGGATAACCATTCTGAGAAGATTTTCTTAAAAAAAAAAAATAATAATATAATAATAATAATAATAATAATAATAATAATAATAATAATAAGGACAACCCCTTGAATAGATCACTTTGACCCCATAGGGCAAACAGAAGAGGAAACAGTCTTGAGGTCTTTCTCCTCTACAAGAGTTGGAGATGCCAGTGAAAGAACCTCATTTCAATTTTCCCTCTTGACATGGACACTTGATGCTGCAGCCAATTACTGGCCTCATTGATGACCCACTACAGCCAATGAGGCTTTGGTGATCCAATGTCCATGGCGAGAGGGTCCTAGGAAGTAAAGAACCTGGTGGGGAGGAGACCTGGGAATCGTCAGAACGGTTGTTGGATAATCAGTAAGGAAGTATAACCTCTTTCATCATTTCACACCATCCTGAGCAGATCTTCTTAAAAATTGGATGGTCAACCCCTTGAATAGGTCACTTTGACCCCATAGGGCAGACAGAAGAGGAAACAGTCTTGAGGGCCTTCTCCTCTACAAGATTTGAAAGAACCTGATTTCAATTTAAGTTCCTGGGCTCCTTTTCCTCTATTTAACCCCCTGACTTTCCTTTCAGTGACCGTGTCTTTCGGTTTACCCATCTGATGTCCCTTCCTGAGCATTCGCCTGGAATCCAGAACGCGGCGAGTCGATAATGGCACCGTAGTGCAACGCTGCTATTCCATATTACACATACTATTTGCTTTGCTAATAACTCCAGCTACTGCCAGGATTGTCCTAATTAGTAAAGTAAACTGGCTGCCCGGCCTGGATATGTGAACGCTCGTGTGCAGAGATTCTTCCGAGAATGTACAGCCCACGTATATTCCCAGCCAGGAGATTAAACACCATGCATGCTGACCTGCCAAACAAGAAGCTGGCACCAGGGCACAAGCCATTGGCAGCCGCCATCTGGGTAGTCGTGTGTAGGTATGTGGGGCAGGTGCGATTCTGTATTTGATTCTAATATAGCAAACAAAGGCCAGAAGGGAGCACAGTTCAGCGGAAAGCCGCTCGCATGTATACGCTGCAGGAGAAAATGAGTGTTATGCATACATACAGAAAACGATACAGAGGCTGCATTAGTCCAGATTACCCACACGTAGTTAACGCGTTCTCCTAACACGAAGCGGGCTCCCCGCAGCTCGTTGCGTGCACGCAGCAGACAATATTTTCATTCACAGTTCACCAGACTCAGATGAGCTGAGACCTCCGCGGTTCGTTACAATACGTACGGTAACCTGCATTCTGTGCCAACATCATGCTGCATTCTGACAATGCGATCAGCCTTGGAAACCAGGCTGAAACAAATACAAATGTTTAAAACGTGCAAACGCTGAAGTAAGACATTGAGAACGCAGTGAAGGACATTTCTCGAGCGTCTGATGAAAACTCGCAGTAATTATGTAAGACGTCCCGGCGATCCAGGCTCAGGGTTACATCCCTCGAAGCGAAAAACCTGAGATGTTATTAAAAGTGATACTGCCCTCGAATGTATTTTCATATATTCTACTTTATGCAAGTCGTAGGCGGAGGTTCACACAGGGAAACACGTCGGTATGGATAAAGGTTAGTAACGTGCAGTTATGTAATGTGGTCATAGGAGCATCAACACAAATGTTTTGATGTCCTCTGTCAGAGTTTAACAGTTTATAAGGCCAAAAAAGACATCTGTCCATCCAGTTCGGCCTGTTTTCCTACAAGTTGATCCAGAGGAAGGCAAAAAACCCCTGTGAGGTAGAAGCCAATTTTCCCCACTTTAGGGAAAAAATTCCTTCCCGACTCCAATCAGGCATCAGAATAACTCCCTGGATCAACGACCCATCTCTAGTAACTATAACCTGTAATATTATTACCCTCCAGAAATACATCCAGGCCCCTCTTGAACTCTTTCAGTGAACTTACCATCACCACCTCCTCAGGCAGAGAGTTCCATAGTCTTACTGCTCTTACCGTAAAGAATCCTCTTCTATGTTTGCTATGTCTGCCTTGTTCACAGGAGCCCAGAACTGTACACAGTACTCCATGTGTGGTCTGACTAGTGAAAATTGTGAGTGTAAAGTGGCAGGACTATGTTCTCATCACGGGCATCTATGCCCCTTTTGATGCAACCCTTTATCTTATTGGCCTTGGCAGCAGCTGTCTGACACTGGTTTCTGCAGCTTAGTTTGCTGTTCACTAAAATTCCTAGGTCCTTTTCCATGTCAGTATTTTACCATTTAGTATGTACTGGTGACCTGCATTATTCCTTCCTATGTGCATAACCTTACATTTGTCAGTGTTAAACCTCATTTGCCACTTCTCTGCCCAAGACTGCAATCTACGGACACCTTTGTTACCATGGACAGGTCAAAAGTCAACTGGGGCTTGTTTGGAAGCTCGAATTGTGCCAACTTTGAACAAACTAAACAATACCTAATTTTCAGGGTATGGATACACATGACGGAAATGTCATGCCCTTCCGTACAGTACCAGAACACTGCTGAAAATTTCCTCAAAATCTGGACTTAATTTGAGACGTGGCACAGTTATGCTTTATCATTACGAAGATCAGAGCAAGTCTAGGTGACATGGTTGTCACCCGAAGCCCCAGATACCTCAAAAATGGCTAAGTGGGCCACCACAAGGCTTTACATTACCTCAGGATGCCATCAAACACCAAAGGACTGCATGTACATGGGGGAAGAGTGTAGGAGAGGTAGAAGCTTATTTTGAAGAGACCTTCTCTGGTCATTCCATATCTCAGGAGGCAAGCTGCGGACAACTTTCTACCTCCCTATCCGAAAGCTCAGCATTCAGCTGCTGAAATCTTGTTAACTCGGTGATCAAGAAATATTACTTCTAAACTCGAGAACTTGTGCCTGCCAAAATGTGACTGGATCAGTGACATTAATGTGAAGCAGCAGAGCCACAGTGCAGCTTGGCCAGAGGCACTTTATAACATGTCCTCCCTCGTTATGCGCAGGCAGAGCTATGGAAGGGCCAACGATCAAACATCTCGGCGCGGCATATATATTCCTCCACCTTTTCTCACCAACACCCTCCCATAATAAATCAGGACAGAAAATCAAACCCATCACGTCCAGAGGAAATAAGACTTGTGCCCTCTACGCCAAGTCAACGGACCAGAGAAAATAAATGTGTCCTAGCCCAGAAACACGGGGACACGAAATAACGAATGTGAGGGCCAATCATTAACGCCATCCTACAGAATATGTATGCTACATACCCCTGGGCTCTTCGACTTAAAAGAGCATTAATACATCTCATCTAAAGCCGTATCTACCCACATTAATGCAATGTACCCCAGGCTTCTCGAGAGCAAATCCCTTCTTAGAAGCAAAGATTGTGAGAAATAATTTGACGTAAGGAAACCAATCCCATGGCCGCCTCCGATTTCACTCCCACTGTTATACTGATGAACATTATTAGCTTTACAGGGATAAAGATACTTGTTAAAGGGATTGTCCGAGATTTAGATATTGATGTCCTAGCCCCAGGATAAGTCATCAAAGTCTCATCGGTGGGGATATGACTCCCGCTACCCCCCCCCCTCTGCCAACCAGCTATTTGAAGAGGTTGCGGTGCTCTGGAGAGCACTGTGGTCTCTTCCTCGCGTTCATCGGTTACATGGCCTAGGCCAGTGATGGCTAACCTTCAGCACTCCAGCTGTGGTGAAACTATGACTCCCAGCATGCTCCAAACATTTCTATTGGAACTCTGAGAACAGCCAAGCAAGTACGCATATTGGGGGTTGTAGTTTTACCACAAATGGAGTGCCAGAGGTTAGCCATCACAGAGACGTAGGAGCAGTTCAGTATCGTTAAAGTGAATGGGCCTGGTCTGCAATACCAAGAACAGCCACTGTACAATGCACGGCGCTGTGAGGAGGCCGCAGCGCTATACTGGAGCAACACGGCCTCTTGAAACAGATGATCCGCGTGGGAGCCGATCTTCACTGCCCACATACTGATGACCAATCCTGAGTTTAGGTCATCAATATCAAAATCTCAGACACCCTCTTTAACGCTTAGATAACTACACATGGACCAATCACAGCAGGCTCTGAGGACGTCATGCATCAACAGTATTGCTCATAGGTCATTTGTGTTTGGTGCAACGCAGACAAATCTGTAACATATCTATGAAAGTAACTGTTGCATGATACACAGGTCACAAGTAACAGGTAAGGTGATTGCTGTTCATTAAAATACTTAGGTACATTGCCCTTAAAGTAGAACTTCCAGGTTTATTTTGACCTGCTAGAATGTGATGTCATGTGACCAACTCTCTGATCTCCAACTGACACAGGACAGGAAGTCAGTTACTTCTCTATTCATTTATATGAGACAGAGTGAGGCTCCCATAGGAATACATAGAGAAACTGACTTCCTGTCCACATATAAGATGCTGTGGCAGTTGGAGTGTCTGATTGTTGGTCACATGACACAGCTGAGGATCAGAAGGGAGGTTATACAAATAGAGTCACTGGTAAGAACATTACATTCACTACAGATTACGTCATGCACCTTTCTAATAGGTCAGAGAAAAAGATTTTTGGTGGGAGTTCTTCTTTAATTCAAAGCTCACACTGTAGGGTCCACCTCTACACAAACAACAAGCATCATAGGCCATGTGAATAGTGCCCATGATGTCACACAGTCACCTCAGCACTCTTCTCTTCGACAACCATATGACCCATCAAATTCAGTTTTTTTTGTTTTTTTTAGAACAAGTCATTATCTGAAAGATTGCCACATGGACATGGTAATACTGTGGATCTGTATGTATTAGGCCTCATCCTCATTCACATGTCCGTCATGCAATCCGTGATAAGATGGCCAGTGGTTCATCTATGAAGATGTCTGTATAGGATCCGTGTTTGATCTGTGTGTCCGTTTTTTTGCTCTCTGCGTGTCATCTGTGTTCCATGGAAACAGCACAGCTGAAAATGTATTTTCATAGCACCTCCTCTTAATGGTCCGTGAAACATGGATGGCATCTGTGTTGCTGTTGCCTCTGTGTTTTTCACAGACACATAGACAATAATGGGCGTGAAGGATCCATACACACGAACAAAATGGGCATGCTTCTATGCTAAAACACAGATGTGCAAAAACACACATTAAAATGAATGGGTATGTGTGCGGTTCATGGAGAACATGGAAAGCACATGCCCATGAATCACAGACATGTGAATGAGGCCTTACACTGTACCGCCATCTGCCTCCAATGATATATGACCCTGAAGATCTCCTTCTCATGGATTCCCTCTTGGCATACGACATAACAAGCCTTATAAAGGAGGCACCAGATACCATATAATGCCCGCGGGTCTGTACTGCCAACCTGCAGAGACTGGCGTCCACACGTCTGTACGACTGACGTCTTATTTGTACAATTTTCCGTTCTGTAGGAATACGTAGCTCAACCATCTCGTGAGACGTGGACTGTACAACGTTGTCAGATCCTTCTCCTAAACTCTCCAGTCTCTGCCTAATGGAGCACCGCAGTAACAAAGTCATGGACGCAGCCATCACAGGAGATAAAACTGAGCCCACAAGCCTATTAGGAAGAGACGCCGTCGGCTCCCGCTCATCCCTGCGGAGTTGTTACTTAGCGGCTCACATTGATGGTCGCGCCTAGTCTCGCAGCACTTCACAATTAGTGGTGCTGTACCTTGGGCCGGGGTAGAGGGTCCCCACTGGTATATCGCCCTAGTTCCTCAGTGCGGGCTGAGAAAACACAGGCATTCCAGCGGAGACGTGAGGCTGCACACCACATGAGCCGCGGCCTGGGTTTTTATTGCTTCTTGTTCACAGCTGAAAACATTTACTATCATTTCCACATTACAATAAAAAAACAAAAGGCCCCCGCTGGATTTGCGCTGAATGTCAGCAGGACCCCATTCCTATGCTGGAATACCCCCCCCCCCCATTCACTACAGCCTAGGAAGAGTTAACGCCAGCTCATCCCGCTCTCCTGTAGGCATCAGATAGGACGTGCCGCCAAAGCAAGTGGGATTTTGTCATTCGCCGCAACGGGCGCACTTGCATTCGTCTACTCCTGGGTTATGGGCTGTAAAGACAGAGATATTCTCATTGTGATCCCAGGCAGTAACCCAGCAGGGTCTCATTAAGATTTCTTCATGAAGCATTCAGCATCCCCACAATTCTCAAAATCCCATTCCAGTTAACAGCGTCTTCATCCTAAACTTAGCCATGTGCTGCTGAACGCCGCATTCATTTTACGACAACTGACACAGAAAAAAAAACAAAAAACAAAAAACACTGTTATGTCCATTAACGACCAGATTTTATTTTTTTACTGTTATATTTCGTAAACCCTAATGCATGCAGGCCCCTCCGCAGACCAGAGGCGATCAATAGTCCTACTTACGGTACATTGCGAACTACATAATGCAATACCAGCTCAGCTGTGGGATAGCTGATGGGAATGAGGCATTATGGGAGAGCGGCGGCTGGAGGTGCATTACTACCAAGCTGGGTCGCCAACCAGCCAGAAATTTCTGGACTTTTCTCCTCTGTCCATAAAAAATAAATAAAAAATAGATACGTTCACTATTTTCTTAAAGGGATTGTCGGGGCTCACAGCTGAACCCGGACATACCCAGGCAGCCTGCCTGACAAAAACATCGAGCATTTCATGCTCCAATGCGCTCCCTTGAAAGGGCAAGGGGTCTTTTGTTTATAATAACAGACTGCCAAGCGGAGGCTTCCGCCCGGCAATGTGTTCAGTGACGTCACCGGCTCTGATGGGCCGGCTTTAGCGTGACCCTAGCTGTTTTACAGGCTAGGACAGCGCTAAAACCCGGTCATCAGTGCCGGTGACGTCACCGGGCTCACTGCTGGGTGGAAGCCTCCGGCTGGCAGAGCCCGGTTTGTCACCGGAACTGCACAAAATGTCTTTCCCTGCGCTGTTTAGCTTGTCAGGCAGGCTGCCTGGGTGAAATTCTGGGTATGTCCGGGATCAGAGCTGAACCCGGACAACCCCTTTAAGGCTGGTAGCAGGAGATTTTCTTTGGTGGTAATTATCATTTTACAGCTAACAGTAAATGCTGGTAAGGAGTTCTTACCAGTATATTAAGCTATAGACATGGATTACTTACAGGGGGTCATTTATCAAAACAGAAATACTAAATTAGGCGTATTTCTAGCACAATGGCCTCTATATGAGAAAATGAGGCGAGCAGGTTTTTATTTTTTATTTTTTTTGTTCTTAACCCCTGAAAGACCTCAATGGCAGGAAATCTAGGGCCCTCACATGCAGCGATGAATTACAACCATGATCATAAAATCACCGATTGGGAACATTTTATGCTGTGACGGTCACACGATGATCTCCAGATCCTCTCAACCATCACATCCTAGGTGCACGCGTCTCCAGGAACCTCACAATGCAAACCAGTAGCCGGTACAAACAAATGCCATAAAGATGTCAGTTACATGTGCAGCGAAGGCAGGACACGCAACATACATGTGGGTTCTGTTAGTTGCTATAGGGATGTAAAAGGATTCCTAGAATCCAGGTGGTTATGATAGGGTCATGTAACCGCAGCCACATTGGGTAGCATCTAGCTTTCATCTATCCGTTCCATACATCCGGACGGCATTGTTTGTGCAGCAGATGCATAGAGACTCATGCACATGATTGAGATATTTGAAGAAATTTCTGCAACGTGTGTGAATGGACCTTATGAATGCCTGAGGTTAAAGGAAGTGTCTATGATTTGGCCAACGCTACGGCTTGCCGATGAGCCTCTATGTACACTAGGGCTCAGTGACGCAACGTACCATGATCTGATGATGAGGTTATGTGGCGTTATGCCATTTTGGGGCTGGCTGAACATTTGTGGCATATGGGGGTCTCCAGAATTCTGATCCAATGGCAGATGTAAGAATTGGTCAGTAAAAAAATAAACATCAGACATGATATAGAACATGACAATCTCTTTGTAACAAAGCTATAACCTGTACCTCACATGGATCCAGAGATCTCCCCATTAATTGCTCTGCTAGATTTATATCAAGCTGACAGCTCAAGGGGAGTGTCTTTTCTGCTGCAGCTCAGGGGGCGTGTCTCAGCTCTCCCTATCACAGATCAGGAGGCAGTTGAAGGATGAAACTGAGCATGTGCGGCCATCTCAGTGAGCAGGACAAAGAAATAAGAAATTACAGATACATTTTATTTAATAACTTAGCAGCTATACAAAATATTTAATTACATGCAATTACAAAAGTATTCAGATCCAGGTGCTGGTGTGAAAACTGTACAATATTTTTCGTGGGTTTAAAGGGGTTGTCCCACGAAAAATATTCTACAGCTTTAAAACCAGCACCTGGATCTGAATCCTTTTGTAATTGCATGTGATTAAAAATTTAGCATAGCTACTGAGTTATTCAACAAAATGTATCTGTATAGCGCCACTTGGTGTTTGTTTTTTTCTTATTTCTTTGACCTGCTCACTGAGATGGCCACACATGCTCAGTTTCATCCTTCAACTGCCTCCTGAGCTGTGATAGGGTGAGCATGGACACACCCCCTGAGCTGCAGCAGAACAGACACTCCCATTGAGCTTTCAACTTGATATAAATCTAGCAGAGCAATGAATGTGGAGATCTCTGGATCCAGGTGAGGTACAGGGCTGGTTCTAGCTTTGTTAGACAGAGGTTGTCATGTTCTATATGATGTCTGATTTCCATTTTTTACATTAATCATGGGATAACCCCTTTAAGGCTGTATTACACAGGCTGAACGAGCAAGCGATTGTTGAGAGGAAGTGTTCCCTCCTGGCCTGTTTGCTGGCAGAGGAGACCAGTGCTATTACATGCAGCGATTTCCTCTGCAGCATGGGGAGGAGAAATCGTTATACCATCGCTCTTCCGCATGCTCTCTAGTGGTTTGCCGGTGGAAGATCATAATTAGGCAGCATGATGTGCCGCCGGCAAACAATTTTTAAGCGTGCTTTAAAAAAAAAAAAAAAAAAATCACAGTTGCCTGAGGCAGCGGTATTACACTGTAAGATGATTGCTAACGATCATTCATCTACTGAAAAATCGCCAGGTGTAATACAGCCTTTAAGGATATGCCCAATTCTTTTGTTCTGTTCTCTTCCACTTTAGAAAAAAGACGACTGAGGGGAGATCTAATAACTATGTATAAATATATCAGAGGTCAGTACAGAGGTCTCTCCCATCATCTATTTATCCCCAGGACTGTGACTGTGACGAGGGGACATCCTCTGCGTCTGGAGGAAAGAAGGTTTGTACACAAACATAGAAGAGGATTCTTTACGGTAAGAGCAGTGAGACTATGGAACTCTCTGCCTGAGGAGGTGGTGATGGTAAGTTCACTAAAAGAGTTCAAGAGGGGCCTGGATGTATTTCTGGAGGGTAATAATATTACAGGTTATAGTTATTAGAGAGGGGTCGTTGATCCAGGGAGTAATTCCGATTGCCTGATTGGAGTCGGGAAGGAATTTTTTTCCCTAAAGTGAGGAAAATTGGCTTCTACCTCACAGGGTTTTTTTTGCCTTCCTCTGGATCAACTTGTAAGAAAACAGGCCGAACTGGATGGACAGATGTCTTTTTTCGGCCTTATAAACTATGTTACTATGTTCCCATTCAGGAGACATGTATCCTCGCAGAGCAAGGCGTGAATGTGTGGTCAGCCAGTCTTCATCTAGGGAAATGTCAGAATCATGGACAACCCCTTTAAGAATTCACTTTCATCTTTTTTAATAAATTCCCGAGGCTAAGCCAGCATTATATATTACAATATGCTCGACGATGAGGGTCAATCAACCCATAACTACGCCTACTACTGAAGACCGTCCTGTAGGGAAGGTGTTGTACGTGTGATCTTCCCCGTTTCCCTCGCTGGATAATCACCAGGCTGTCCGCTTTTACATAGGTTGGACAGGAAAGGGTTTAGCGCGGAGTCCAGCACAATGCAAACTCATTAAACGCGCAGAGGAATAGGAAGTGGAGGATCCAGCTGACAGTCATTTGGCTCCAGTGTTAATGGGAGGCTGGCAGCGTCCATGCAGAGACCGAGCAAGAGGAAAAACACAAAAGGAGCCGGAATGAAATGTGCCCAGCGCCTCTCTCCACTTAACAAGCAATCTTCACTATTCATAACGAGGAATGTCTCTGAGACGGGGGTCACTCAATAACAGCACAAAACCCGCAGGCTCTCACTGCAGCAGCACAAGAGAGATGTGAGCGACATCAAGAAGAAAGCCTCCAAATCTACCACAGTAATGGTCGTGTAATAGACAGAAACAAGAAGAGCTCTGTATGCCGGAGTGACGGCTACAAGATCATTCCTGGTGGAAGGTCCTCATTCCCATCACAGAACCAAATAGATCCCTAGTGTACAAATGATGGCTAGGTGTGCAACCAAGAAGAACAGAGAACCTCACGAGGTAGAAAATACTGGGAAAACACTGGGGCGTTACACAAAGAACAACAGTCAATGACCAATATGGACAACCATGGTGGAACCAGAACCTCTCAGATCCCATATGTAGGCAGATGCGTTATAACATGGGACCCTGTATACAGAAACCATGGAGTAATCTGCACCTTGGCAGGCAATGCAAGTCATGGCACAGGCAGTGACATTATATCTTAAAGGGGCGTTCCGGTAACTGGATATTGATGGCTTATCCTCAGGATGGTCCAAACTATGGCTCCCCATCAATTGGCTGATTTGGACCGATGCCTATGCCAGAAACCACACCGTGGATGTAAAATTGAAAGCACAAGGTTTCACCCACTTTGTAGTGGTCGTATGAGGGTACTGGAGCTCAAGTTAATGGGAGCTCAGTAGTATGCGGATGCCAGAAAATATACAGTGGACGGAGCTTTTTTTTTATAGTTTAGGTGCTGGTGGCTGCACAGAACAGCTGAGGGCATTCTACCTACATTGATCTGATACTTTGATGACCCATCTTGAGGTTAGGCCATCAATATCTAAGTCCTGGCCAACACTTGTGAAGGAACCTAAATAGACTAAATTATAAATCAATCAGGAGTCGGGTGATGTTGGAATCATAAAACCGTTTCTGTTGTGAATGGAATTCCTGAAACAAATGTGAACCGATTTCAGATATAATTGATGCAAACTTTTGTGTAAAAGCATATGACAAGTCGTAAATTTTGGGTTTGCAAACAATCTGCCACTTTTTCAATTTTACACCCAAAAAGTAGATGGGTCTTAGCAGGAGCAGCCAGGATCTCTGCAGCCCAATAGATTTCTACATTTCTACAACTGATGCCAAAAACTGGTGGAAAAAATAGCACAGGTCTATGCCAGCTCACTCTTGGCGTCGGTTTACTTTACTCGAGTCTGGACTGCTGAAAGATGCGCCGAATTTGGTGGGAAGCCTTGCTCCTGGCACATCATACTCCAGCGCACTTCTGGCATATGAAACGCGAATCTTAAAAAAAAATCCCCCTATTACTACAACTAGTCTGACTCCTTTTTGGGAGGACCACATGCTAGGGCTTGTAGTGGCTACAGTCCTGACAAGCTACACGCCGCTCACCTTTTCTACACTTTGGGACGGCCAATGGAAATTAAAAAAATAAATAAATAAATTGCAAATGGCCACTACTCAAAAAGTACATGGAGCAGATCCCCTGAGGCCCACTGTAAAGACACCAGGATAGCTTCAGTCCATAAAATAATGCGAGCCGCGAATCAAACTGCCGAACATAAGCCGCGCACATTGTCCGCCCGAGCCAGCAGCAGTGGGCAGTAACTAAAAAGAATAAACTGTACTTACGTTCTAAATTAACAAGTATTGCTAATGATGTATACTGAAAATGCGTTGTGATTTGGCATCCCTGGTGAAATAGTCAGTCTGGCAGACATTTAGCAGCTGTGGCTCAATGTTAGCATTGAGGAATGGGCTAATAAGGCAGCGCACATGTTAGAGGTATTAAAAATGTGTATGAATGTACTATAATTATAAAATAAATGAAAGGAACTCTACCCTGAAATTGAGGCCTTGATTAAAAGACTCTGCCCAGTATGAATGACATCGTTCACAACATAAGACTCTCTTCATATCTGTGTAATAGCCTCCACTGCAGATTTTGTCATGTTCAACATAAAAAAACATAAAAACAATGCAGACAACGCTCACAACGGACCCCGAGTCTGTTGGTGGCCATTGTGTCACAGCTGGAATTATGGTTTTCTGCTCCTATGACGGAACAGAAAAACAGAATACGTACCAAAGATACGATCTCAGCCTTGTTCTAACCTGTATGTGATGGCTACCATAAGGCCTACTGGAGTCTGGGTTTACAGAGGTCTAGAGTCTAGGTCTGTGATGGCTAGCGTCCGGCACTCCAGCTGTGGTAAAACTACAACTCCCAAGAGGCACACTTGCTTGGCTGTTCTCAGAACTCCACAGAAATGAATTGAGCATGCTGGGAGTCGTAGTTTTACCACAGCTGGAAGGCCGGAGGTTGGCCATCACAGGTCTACAGATAGTATGACATTCACCCAATGGCCAAAGGAATGAAATGCATGCCAAAGATCAAAAGTACATAGTTAAAGATACTGAAAAGTAATCTGTGGCCTCATACATACACACAATATTCAGAATTCCATGTAGGGTCTGGTAGACCTGTGTTGACCAACCATGGAATAATTTGGGGCAATCTGCTAAGAATTGTAGCGTGCATGCCACCACATTTATCATGTTTTTTTAGACACCTTCTTCGCCTCACCTGAAATGGGGTGTGGCTTAGCGGAGGTGTGGTTCAAAATTTCACAAACTAGCAAAAAACAATTGGCACAAAAAATCTAGGTGCATAGTAAACCAAACAACAGGAGGTGGAAAGTTAGAAAGAAAGTGTCTAAAAAAGTGCAAAATTTAAGCCACAGTTATACATTTTCAAACTGCCTAATGCCTCATTCACACGTCAGGGTTCGGTCAGTGATTGTGTGCCAAAACCAGGAGTGGCTCTAAACATAGAACAGGTGCAGATCTTTCCCTTATACCTTATCTCTGTGGAGGCTCAGGTCCTGGTTTTGGCTCACAATCACTGATGGAAATCAATTACCAAAACACTGATGTGTGAATGAGGCTTAAATGTTCAAAAATATTAGGAATTCTGGCTCTGTGATAAACATATGCCATGGCATTGGTAAATAAGACTTGCCAACCACACCTCTCCTAGATCCAGAACCTGTTTGTTGGATGTCGATGAGAAAAAGGTGGTGGTATGGAGGACATCCGGAACATCTCCTAAAATGTAAGGGTACGATTACACAGCACAGTCATGCCGAGGTTGCGATGCTGTCAAGTACTACGCGACCATATGGGCTGCAGTGGGCTATGATTAAACACTTGTTAGCGGATGTTCCCTCTGATCCTAACCTAATGGCTGCAACACAACACAACATCCATGGAAAGGCTATTCCAGACCAGTCACATGCTTTATTGATCTCTGTATTGAAGTCAATGAGAGGCCCATTTTTCATCATCCTGCCTTCAGGTATCACCTATACCCATTGCTCACTAAACAGGTAACCACCTTCTCCAATAAGAAAAAAAATATATTCAAGATCAAAGCGTATGTACATCTCATACCCCTAACATATTTGGAACCTTAATGCAGAGATGCCCTCTCTTCTTTCTTGCATTGGGAAGTCCTGGAAATCGTAAGCACCTAAGATAAGCGCCATGAACTACCTGTCCATCTTATAAAAAATTCTTTGATATTCCCTGAAGAGGAACACTTTCATATAGATTCCTAAGCTTGGGGTTGGTACTGAGAACCACCTAAAGTAGGCGGAAGAATTGGAGAAACCTAAAACAATTTTTGTTTGATATCTATGCCAAAAAAGAGAGCGGAATGTCAAGGCCGTAGAATAATTTGCAAATGTTCTTTAACACAAACATTTTTTTCTACTGTAACCCAAGGTTATATTTGCAGATAGCCTTAAAGAAGGTGTTCAGGATCGGAAAAACATGACTGTTTCCTTCCAGAAATAGTCTCACGCCTGGTCAATGCTTTAGGTATAGCAGCTCAGCTCCATCAAAATGAAGTGTGGTGTGGACAAGTGTGGTGCTGATTTTGGAAGAAGGCAGCCATATTTTTTTTTTTTTTTAAATCCTGGACCGTTCCTTAAAAGGGTATTCCGGTGACCATAAATATAACTTATGTTTTAGACTAATTCATCATCAATCATTACCTAATATAATGTCAGTTTCACATATTTACTGCTCAGTAGTTATAAAAGTAGTTTTCTTCCTCTGCTACCACTGTGTTTCCTCATAAGTTACCATGGCATCGACCTGTAGTTCTGAGCCTTTGTTAGGTCGAGCATGCTCAGTGTGTTGCTATCAATTCTCTGGCTAAATGTTAGTGTACTGCTGATTACTGAGTAGAGGGGGTGTGACCGGACTGTATATCAGGCAGCCAATCAGTAAACATCAACACTAACAGCAGGAAAACTAGGGATTGTGGGGACTGTAGTTTTGTGAGGGAAGATCAGGAGCCATGATACTCAGTGTGCTGCAGGCTCACACAGGAGCTAGACAAATGGATTGCAAAGTAAATTAAAGCTCTAGTTAGATGTATTAGATGTATAGGTACGGGTTCTGGTTGGTTCACAGTTTGCAGCCTTAATGCAGTTTTTTCAAAAATGAAGTTACTTTACCGGAATACCCCTTTAAAGACTGTGTTGCAGATTGGAATGTATCATCCTCAGAGGCAACATGTGATAGCTTGCTAGGATCCTCCAGCCATCAAAGAACATATTTTTTATTTTTTATTATTATTATTATTTTTTTTTTTTACAACCGGTCAAATGCCCCATATTCTTTAGGTCCAGGGACAACTTTATCCGAAAATCAATGTCCATAAAACAACTACAAAAGTGTTAACTACGACACAGCAATAGCCGCGTCCTCAGGTGAGGTTTCTATATTCGTTTCAGAGACAGATGGACAAGGTTAGGATACGCGCAGCCCTCCCTCTCCCTCCCTTCATTTTGTTCGGAGGGCTAAACACCATCTGTTGATAATCAGACTCATGCAGTGGGCTGCACACAGAACTATTTAAGTGATCAGCTTGCGCTGCAGAGCTGACAATCAAACTCTTGCGCAATGGCATAGTGCATTCATAATGAGGCCGGTAGGCTTTTCGCTATCGTCAAGGTGATAAATAAAATCGCCTCTTAGCCTTCTCCCTGACACCACCCGCCGTTTAGTAGGCACCGAATATAAAGGAGCATGGCACTGGTTACCGCAGGTGGCGTTTATATACACACTTTCCCTGTACAAAACTGGGATCCATAAGAGTGAGACACGTCGGGCGTATAACAAATTCTGTTTAGAGATATATTTGACATCCCCGTTTCTCATTCAAGAAGACTCCAGAGGAGAAGGCAAGTGTGAGGGACAATAGGCTTCCTTCCATTATTCAACAAAAAGTAGCCTGCAATGGAGATCTGCAAAATACACTCCCCAAAGGGCAAAGCTTTTCAAGGTTTTTTCATTGTACGGCATGTAAAATGATTTAACACGTTCCACGTTTCCGTGAAAAGCGTTGGGAAACATGCATTGAATGTTTTCTGCCTCATAATAATCTTTTATATGTCTATCAGGGACAGTGGCAGGAGGGAGAAGGGAGGTTTTATAAAACCACGGCGATAAATATAATGAACTACAAAGCATTATGAAATGTGCACATTGAAAAGGAACATCAGGATCCCCAAAGCATCCAGGTACCGCAACATACGTACCCATTAAGCAACAGATTGATATATGATATACGAGTAAAGCCCCTAATCACTGTAAAAGTAATAAATAGGTACCTCACACCTTTATGATATCTTCAGATCCTTTCACAAGGTCCAATGTGGGGCCATAATGACGATGTAACAAGTCAATAGATTTTGTTTATAGAGCATTTAGCATCTGCCCAATACAAACTGGATGGGGGACGTCCGTACGATCATTCATCCCCCAGTTTACATATTTTCGGCAGCACATCCCCCTCTTTTCACTGAGTGATGTGCTGTGGAAAAACAATGGTTTTTGCAGATCTTAAAGATCTTAACCACCTAACTGTTTTGCCCGAGTCCAGCTCAGGCTGCTTTAGATGGTGATATCTCCTCAATGGCAGCAGCTAGAAACATGCAACCGGTCTTCTCTGAAAGCTGACAGTCCAGACTTTCATACAAGACCAAAATGACAGCTAAAGTTCAAGCAACAGAGGAGAAGCCACTGTTAAAAAATCAAGTCGGGAATAATCACGACTAAAACCTGTTTTTACTATCATTTTCAGCTGCATTCACAGCATACCGATTTCTATCATTGATATATTTCTCTGTCCTAAACATATTGCTGTCATGGTATTCTCTAAAAGCTTGGAATGTCTGCTTTCAAACAAGACCAGTTGCATGTTCCTAGCTGCTACCATTCAGGAGGTAACAGCATCTAAAGCAGCCCGCCCCCCTCCAGTTAACTACTTTTGCCACTGCTGGAGCTCCACTCTGGCAAAACAGTTAGGGAGTTAAGAAGCTATTGCCCATTTGCAACAGGGCGTATAGATGGACCGATGATCGACCGTAAAGGACATTCCTAGTATGAACATTTGTTCCCGATCATTGTTCCTTGTGAAACGGCCTCTTACATTACTTTAGCACATAACTTTTTGGATCCAATAGACTCTTCTCATGGAGTAAAGACAACAGGTTGTTTCTCCACCATGCAGCTTCTGGATTTGTTAGCCTTTGTTTTACTATCAGAAGATGATACCAGGAATTCCAAAGAGCTTCCCATTCAATGCTATGAACAGCAGACACACAGCGGAAAAGCACAACCACCTTAAGAAGGGACATGTGAGGGTATAAGCCAAGGATGGGCAGAAGAGCTTCTTGTACCACATGATGTCACTGTTACGAGTGTATAATAAAAGTGCCATATGTAAAGGTGGTTGTGGTTTTACGCTATAGATGTGCCCTTCTTATCACATCCTGAGATTACAAACTTTACAAAAAAATAAACATGATTTTTTTGTGACACTGTGTCATGAGATGTCTATTCTATATGAGTCTTCATGTGGCCACCTACTGGTTGTGATGTGAATTACAGTCTGACAAGGTTTTCACTATACTACTACTAAACTACTGAAACATTTTTGCTTATTGAGTTTTTTGGGGGTTTGAATCACGTATGACATTTCTCCCATAGTTATGAAAAATGTTTGCAATACATGTAATTTTTATTTTTGCTTTAATTATTATTCTTATGCGTTTAAAAACACTGAAGGAGCCCTTAAAGGGATTTCCAGTTTCTCGATATTGATGACCTGTTCTTAGGATAGGTACAGCACTCAGCATCCCCAAGGAGGAGTGGATTTCGGCAACCAGTAACATGGAAACAAAACAGCTGATGGAGCCAGAAGGAGAAGGCTTTTTGCCCACTGTGTAGTGGCCGTTCTGGAGCACTACAGACCCCCACTGATTTAATATTGATGACCTATCCTAAGGTCAGGACTGGACAGGACTGGAAAACAACCCTAAGCAGAAGTAAAGCGACAAGGAGAGAGTTAATGCTGAAAAATGATCATCTTTTAAGTGGGCCAAACCCATCAATTTCCGTGAGACTGGTGGACCATCTAATATGTATGGGGGTGCCCCAACATTCCCCCCAGTGGCAGGTGTTGGGGGAAAGAAAGGTTGGGCATGTTGGATTTCAACATGGCCGACTGTTTGTTCTCATAGGAGATAAGCCATCAGAGGAGAATGTATTGAGATATTCCCTTCTCCCCATTGAAAACACAAATTAATGTATATGGGGCAGTCAGGAGGAATAGCTGTCAGCCTAATGGTCAACAACTAAGCCTGCGTTCACAACTGTGGTGAAGACGGTGTCTCAGATTTCATCTAAAATGGTGGATAAAACAGTGCAGCAGGGATCGCTATTTTGTCCAGTAAAATGACTACCACCATGACACCAACCTGTTGGAAAACACTGCAGTCAACGGGGGTCATTGGGCACCGTTGTGTCAGTCACGTGACGGAACAGGCGCGGCTCATTGAGCAAGGGAACAATGAAGATCTGAAAAAAGCCTTAGGCATATGATCATAGTTTTAAGAAAAAAAAAAAGTAAAAAAAGCTAACAAATGGTCACCATCTCCAGCTTCCCACTGACTGCACTACACTCACTCATCACTTTTCTTGATAGACTTGGATTTCTTTTTGAGATTTCCCGGCTGCCATCAAGCATTAAAATGGCTTTGATGTAAAATAAATAAGACGAATCAAACAAAAGCCAAAGGGATTACAATGATCCTATGATCAGACCGGAGAGCTTTCCAAGAATAGGATGCAGAGTTTTTGCTTCAGAGTCCTTATGGATTATTCCCAAGAAGAGAGTTCACAGAAATCTGCTGCTGAGTTGTAGCATATTCTTCTACATAAAATATATGGCCTTCCAGGAGAATGCCGTTACAGCAGCTGTGCGCGCTTCCCGACGTGATCACACAATTATCTACCGCTACCATATGTACCGAATTACATGCAAAATACAGCCTCCCCCATCTCTGCACCGTATTCCTACCATGTGGGTGAAAGTCTGACTTGTGAGCCCATTTTTTGCTAGACCTAAGGTACATTATGGAGCAGACTGACAGCAAATTGCAAACTGAAAAAGGTGTTATTTAAAGGGGTTTTCCAGGATTTTACTGCTGATGACCTATCCTCAGGATAGCGGTTTGAGAAGGTACCAGCACTCTTGTGAGCGCTTTTACCTTCTCTCAGCTCACCGAGCACAGCGCCGTACATTGTGGCTGTGCTTAGTATCATGCTCAGCCCCATTCACTTGAATATGACTGAGCCGCTCCTAGGCCACGTGACCGATGAACGTGATGTCACTGGCCTAGGAAAAGCTAAGAGAAGGCCATGACGCTCATGGGAGCGCCAGTGCCTTTTCAAACAGCTGATCGGCAGGGATCCCGGGTAGGTCATCAGTAGTAAAATCCCGGAAACCCCCTTTAAAGGGGTTGTCTCATCTCCTAGAGATATGCCATCAATGTCAGATCAGTGCGGGTCCCTCCAAAGTCAGGTAGGCTCCATTCCCCTCTATGGGACTTGCTTGGATATTTTCTTCACTCCCATGGCAGTGAATAGAGAGCAGCCACAAATGTGCAGTGCACTCCAAAATTTGGAAGCACCGTTTTGGAGATGGTGGGTCCCTGAGGTGGAACCTGCACCTATCTGACTTTGATGGTATATCTTAGTTATATGCCATCAAAGTATGACATGGGGCAACCCCTTTAAGCTACTTTCACACTAGCGGCAGTCCGGACTGCCGCAGGGTCATCTGTGGGGCCAGAACCGCTTTCCGGCCCCACACATGTCACACAGTACCATATGCAGACATACACACATACATACTTACATACTCCAGGCAGGCAGGCCACACGTCTTCACTCCCAGGAGGCGCGCAGCTATGACGATTCCCCACAGCGCCCAGCAGAAGGCGCTGTAGGGAATCGTCATAGCGGCGCGCCTCCTGGGCATGAAGATGTGCTGCCTGCCTGGAGTATGAAAGTATGTATGTGTGTGTGTGTGTGTGTGTGTGTGTATGTATGTATGTGTGTGTATGTATGTATGTATGTATGTATGTGTGTGTGTGTGTGTGTGTGTATGTATGTGTGTGTATGTATGTGTGTGTGTGTATGTATGTATGTATGTATGTGTGTGTGTGTATGTATGTATGTATGTCCGTGTATGTATGTATGTATGTATGTATGTCTGTGTATGTGTGTGTCTGTATGTATGCGGTGACGGATCCGTCCTGAAAGTCAATGGAGGGCGGATCCGTTTACCATTGTGGTCACACCAAACGCATCCGTCCCCATTGACTTGCATTGGGGGTCATTCCGGATCCGTCTTGGTGCGGATGCCCGGACCGGAGAGAAAACCGCAACAAGTTGCAGTTTGCTCTCCGGTCTGGAGACGGAACAGAATGCTTTCAGGAGCATTCCGTTGTCTTCAGTTCAGTTTTGTCCCCATTGACAATGAATGGGGACAAAACTGAAGCGTTTTTTTCCGGTATTGAGCCCCTATGACGGAACTCAATACCGGAAAACAATAACGCTAGTGTGAAAGTAGCCTTAAAGAGGTTTTCCCATGAAAACCATTCAACATTTTTAAAACCACCACCTGGCTCTGAAGATTTTTTGTTGTTGCATGCAATTCAAAATTTAGTTTGGCCACAAATTTATTCAATAAAATCTATCTGTATAGTGACATCTCTTTATTATTTCTCTGTCCACCTCACTAAGGTGGACGCACATGCTCAATTCCATCCTTCAATGCCAACCAGCTCTATCTTCAGTAAGAACCTGTGGCAGTTACAAGAGAGAGCTGAAACAAAAGGACATGCCCTTGCGATGCTAGCATGAAGAAGATCTAGCCGAACAACTGGAGCAATGAATGGGGAGATCTCTGGATCCACGTGAGGTACAGGGCTGGTTCTAGCTTCATTAGAACAAGATTGTCTTTTTTTAGATTAATCATGGGATAACCCCTTTAATGGAATAGGATGCCCTACAGTTTTTTGGCAATGTCATGATTTCAATGATCAAGATATTTCTAAGGCAGCAGAAGACAAAGTCATGGGTCTCTAGAACCATCCGAAGGAGACAAATGAAGTAGCTCAGACACAAGCTTCTTCTTCTTTACCACATAGTATGAAAAGTGACCTTCAAAAGAGATGACCTTGTTCTAGTCTTTAAATATTCCATCCTATGCACTTAATATTTTCCATGATCTTGGTAATACATAACAGCTAACCTCTGGTGTCAATAGCTCCCTGGATTCTTGACTCATCCTCTTCATCATTCGATGTCACATTTATATACTCCACTACATACACTCATGATGTGTTTGTCTTGGGGTTGTCAAAGACAAATGGATGGGAGACAAAAACAAACAGGTAAGACCTTGTGAGGCATTGAAAGAGCCAGTAACTGATAAACAGAAGACCTCTGAAGGCCCCAAGATCTAGGCTTTGCCTTTTATGGGATCTTCTATAGATGGTGGATTACTTCTGCTGGGGGGGCAGTGGACCCTCTACTGGAGACTAAGAGCCTCTTGAAGAAACTATAGGCTTCCATGTAGGACTATTTTTAACCGGCTACCTCCTCTGGGACCAAATTAAATGAGCGTTATGCAGATAAATATTCGAGGAACTACTTTCCATTGTATTTTGCCAGAAGAAGAAACAGCAGGGAACCTGCTAAGGACGATGTGGAGTTAAACAGATTCCATTAATTACTTGTGCCTATGTTACACAGACAGATGCCCAATATAATTCCCGCTACTGTCTTACGAGTTCCCTTCATTTTTCCCTTTTTTTTTTTTTTTTTACCAGTTTTCCGTTATTTTTTGCACCTTTTTTATTATGACATTTTTAACTGCTGTTTTTCTTTTGCCATTTCTCAACTCCTATGAGAAACATTAGCTAAACACTAAAAACAAAACACAAATAACGGCATAAAAATGCTTTGTCAGAAGTGCATTATATAGGCGTTTTACTATAGGCTTTAAAGTAACATATGGGTACATTAAACAACCCCCCCCCCAAAAAAAAAAACAAAAAAAACACAAAAAAAAACAAAAAAAAAAACCCACTGGGGACCCCGTTCACACGGCCTCTTTTGCAGGTGAAATGTTGGCACAGATTTTGCTCCAAAATTTTTATGGTGGCCACTTTGTTTCTGCCAGTTGTTTGCGCAGCCTGATGTTCAAAACCGCGACCGTGCCAAAAAGAATCATGTTGTTTCTTGGCGCGGTGTCCAGACAGACGCCGCAGGAAGCTACTTTGGATGTCCGTTGGCGGCTTAGCTACATTCAAAAGGGGCTAAACCTCTAGAGTGTCTGCAGCAATCAAAGTGAGAAACCCTGCCCGGCCCAGGAAAATAAATTGGTAAAAAAAAAAAAAAAAAGTCAGGCCAACCTCACCGATCCTCCACTGCTTCGGTTTCCTGCCAGTCTCTACGTCCAGGAAGTAGAGACCAAGATGGACCCGGGAAGCATTAGAACGGTAACGTTTAATTATTTTTTTATTAATTATTATATTAAAGAAAAACTCCCGCAAAAAAAAAAATTATTCCATGTCCGGCTAGAAATGGACATGATATAATCTGTAGTAAATGTCATTTTCTTACCAGTGTCTGTATTTTTGACTTCTATAATTCTGAAGTTTCTTATCTGTGTCATGTGACTAGGAATTAGACCCACCAACTCACACATAGACTTATGTGTGGACAGGAAGTCTAATTTTCTATGCATTCCTATGGGAGCCTCACTTTCAGTCTCACAGGAATGAATAGAGAAGTGACTGGCTTCCTGTCCTGGGTCAGTTGGAGGTCAGGGAGTTGGTCACATGACCCAGCTACAATAAGAAGAGAGTGGATAACTGAGAAATGCAGTGTCTGATAAGAAGATTACATTCACTACAGATTATATCATGCACCTTTCTAACAGGTCAGGGAAAAAAAATGTTTGCGGGAGTTCTTCTTTATGTCACTTTGACCCTTTTGTAAAAAAAAAAAATAAATAATGGTTCCCAACTGGACAACCCCTTGAAGCAACCTACACAGACCAGCGAGCAGAACTAACAAAAAAAAAAAAAAAAGAAAATAAAAAAAAGAAAAAAATTAAATTGTGCAGTGTCGCATTTTTTACTTTTCATATTTAAGGATATTTGGGCGGCATCTCTGTGCCTCCCAACGGCTGGCACTTCGTGTCACTTGACCTGCTCTATTCACATATAACAGGACCTGTCACTCAAGTCCACGGCCCGCAGTCACATACCCTCCCGCTCTCATTCATCACCGGTGCCACGGCACAGAAAGCTGCTGCCTGCGTGTGACAATGTAAATGGCATCACGTTTGTCAGCCCGGAGATGAGGCCCCTATCTGGGAACACTCATGTAGAGGTGTCACCTCTATCACACGACTTGATTACTGCATTGATGGCTTTTCCCAGAATCCATTGAGCTGAAAGTATGGATCATGCCCCCGTCCTCCCTAACACAAGCCTGCGGAGGAGAAGCAGCGGCCGACATTACTGGAGCAGATGACACAATTAGAGAGTCCAGGTAATCACTCTGTAAACACACAGATTAATATGAGCGTAATTCAGAGGCATGGTTTACCTGCTCACCTCTCCTGTCATGTCTCCCCATGAAATAACAATTCTGATGCATCTTTACTTAATAACTCAGCATTGTGCCGTTCCTCCTGAATAAATAGGCAGCTGGGCGTTACCATTCCTTTTGTCAAAGAGGAGTGCCTTTACTAAATCTGATACAGTCAACACTTGATTGGACAGTGTCAGCCAAAGAAGGGACACGCCCCCAACTAGAAACATCCAAATATCCATGTATTGATAAATTTTAAGAAGGAATCAAAGAGGAATGGCACAACCCAGTGCTTTGAGAATGAAAGCTCCATAATTGTTATTTCATGGGGATAAAAGTATTTACTAAAGGAGACACACCAGAGGTTAAGGCTAGGGACGAGCGAACCAGACGTTTTCAGGTTCAGGTTCGGCATTCGGATGGTGGAGGAATTCCGTCTGTTTTCCGTCCTGCGTAATAGAAACCGGACGGATCTGTTATGCTGCCCATAGAATTCTATTATCTTTCGCCATAGAATTCTGTTATATTCCGTGCTAACAAATCTGATACTGATGACCTATCCTGAGGATAAGTCATAAACATCTTTACTGGATAACCCCTTTAAGGGGAACCCTCCACCTGATTTTTGGCCACTAAATATGCAGAAGGTCCCAAACCTACCCACATGAAACCTGTTCAGCCCTACAAGTTTCGGTAAAAGAAGACTTAACCAATCATCAGACGTGTTGAGGACTCATCTCCAGAGGCATGAGGCATATGTGCGATGAAACAGAGGACAGTACACTGCACTTCACTGTGCATGACCTACACATTGGGGGCATTATCAGGGTCAGACTGGTCCACCAGAGACACCTCCGATAGGCCCAGTCTATGAAGCCATAATGAGCCCCAAAGGTCCAAAAGAACACTGCACTTGTAGCGGTCCTTCAAAACGATCATTGTCCACTAGAGTGCATGTCTTAGGGTGTTGACACATGTTCAGACTTTTTGATGCAGTTTTTGGAAGCAAAAATCAGGTGTGGATCATGAAAAGAGAAGAAGGATTGATATGCAGGGGTGTAACTACTATAGCAGCAGACCATCCGACTGCTATGGGGCCCAGAGCAAGAGGGGGCCCAGTCTTAGTTGGGATCATCTCCTCTTCTACTGGAGGTGAAAACTTGGTCAGGACTTTACCCTCTAAAAGGAACAACTATTAGCAAATGAGGCAGTGGAAAAATGGCCCAAGGGTCATTGAAAAGGGTTTAGGCGGGAACCCTTCTGTCCTGTGTTTGGGGGGGGGCTGGTTTGATCCTTGCTATGGGGCCCTCTATGTACGCCACTGCTGATATGACTTCATTTTTTTTTTCTCAATCCACTCCTGGTTTTGGCTTTAAAACATCATTACAAAACCAAAACCCTTAGGTTTTGATTCTATTAGATTTTTTTTTTAAATAATATAGGGGGCGGTTGGGCCCCCGAAAGTAATTTCCTTCAGTAGGACCAAGGAACCCCAGTCCGACGCTGAGCATTATCCTGCTTTATCAGCGCATGCGCCCACTATTGCTGAAGAGGAGCCCCACTTTGCTTCTACTGGTCCATATCAGACGTTCCTCTTACGCACTGATCTACAACCAGTGGTCCTCTAGCTGTTGAAAAACTAAGACTCCGATCACGCCCTGAGAGCTGCCACAGGTTTGGGGAACGTTCCTCTACCATAATCCAGTTCATTCCCAAATATGCAGCCAGAAAACAGTCCTGTGAACGGCCGCGTTCTTATGCTCGGCCAACAACGGAAGCCGATTGACCTTTCAGTATGTTTTTGGAGTGTGGTAAAAGATCAGAAGACCCAAAGGAAAGAAACACAAGGATGTCAGGAGCTGCAAGACAACCGTACTACCCAGGGTGCCCCAGCCACCCCCTCAGCCCTGAGACGCATACTGTATACACATCTGGAGCCGTCACGTCTGCTTTATATTATGTCTAGTGAAGGCTTGCACAAACACAGATCAATAGTCTGCAGACGCAGTATACAGCAGCACGTCCTGTTCCAGGTAGAAGATTAGTGGGTGCAGGAGAACATCATCCACCAGAGAGTGGAAGCATAAAGAGAAAATTCAATGCTGTTTAAGGCCAAAGTTGAAACAGCAGAAATGCAGCGGCGATGTGTGGGCAGCGGAGACAGACCACAGGAAAGTGTGGCTAATTCGTAATCTCCCTTTAAGTTGCCATGGAAACGGAGGAATCCTGCATCATCGGCACACGGTGTTTGCACGGCAGGAATCAGGCGCGTCTCTCGGCCGATACAATCAGGAACATTACTGGGATTATCTGACACAGACAGAGATCAAATCTCATCCTACACAGGGTTCGGCAAGTGGAAACGTAAGGAGGAAGGGATCCTCGCCTCCCCGCACGCCTTCCTACATAAACGGCGATATAAAGGAACGTACAGAACGCAGAAACATGAAATCTGCACAGTGAAAGCACCACATCCAAATTCAGCACGGGGCTACACAGATAAAACAGAGGGGTCCCAATGCAGTCCTACGTGATGCTTAAAGGGGTGGTCTCACAATCACTGATCAAACACTGACGGGGGAAAACTGGCCTAGATGTCCATGGCAACCAATTAGATTGATCATTTTATTTACCAAAAGAGCTCTGAAAAATGATCTGATTGGAAATTAGTGCGGATCTTATGTGCATTGACCTGTACCCATGTTCAGATGAACGCACGGAAATTCTGTGCGGATTTCTGTGCGTTTCTTCACCACATTTGCACAGAAATCTGCAATTTCAAACAGCGCTTTTTTGGTGCAGATTTGTTGAGGTTCTGCCGCTAATTTCAGCCGGACAAAAACCACGGTCATCTGCACTACCAGCATGAGATAGGCATATTTCAGGGACAGATAATTCTGCAAGACAGCCCCGTACTAGTGTGCAGGGAGCCTAAATTTTCTTATACGCACTGTAGAGGCCTCTGCACAGTTAAAATGGGGACACCAATTCTGGTGTAAAGGAAAACTGGCTTAGCAACCAATCAGATTAATCCTTTCATTTTTAAGAGCTCCTTTGCAAATTGAAAGGCAGAATCTGATTGGTTGTTAGGGGCAACTAAGCCAGTTTTCCTTTACACTAGTTTTCATAACTCTTGCGCTAGGTGTAGGCCCAGCCTTAGGGCTCATGCACACAACCATAAACTGTATACATACATTGGGCTATCCTTTTTTTCCTCACACCAACCAATCCATGACTATTTTGGTGGGAAAAAAGACCCCTTTTTGCAACTTTTTAAATATTGCTGCACGCTGCGTTTTACGCCATCCTCACCACTTGGGAATATCGGGGGCCCCGCCATCAGCCCTGGCTAAGGTATTAAAATTTATGCCTGGAGACAGCAGTAAGAGCGGACTGAAAACTACTCCCGCCAGGGGCTGGATTAGATTTCACTCCAGTTACAGGGACTGCCCAGAGATCTCCCCATTCACTGCTCTGACAGACTTATATCAAGCTGACAGCTCAAGGGGAGTGTCTTTTCTGCTGCAGCTGAGGGGGCATGTCCTTTCTGCTGAAGCTCCCTCCCTATCACAGCTCAGGAGGCAGTTGAAGGATAAAACTGAGCAAGGGTGTCCACCACAGTGAGGTGGACAAAGAAATAAGCAAACAAATGAAAATAAACAGGAGGTGGCGCTATACAGATACATTTATTGAATAACTCAGTGGCTATGCTATATTTTTAATTACCGTATTTTTCGCTTTATAAGACACACTTTTTTCCCCAAAAGTAGGGGGGGAAATTGTGGTGTGTCTTATAAAGCGAATACAAGTGAGCGCTTCCATTATGGAAGCGCTCACTTGTATGTATAAGGTGCCGGGACCCCCATCAGACCTCAGATCAGCCCACCCAGCCCGATAAGGATAAAATAAAAACCTCTCTTACTTGTCCTGCGCCGCGGCTCCGCTCCGGGTCCGGTGCTCCTCTGTCTTTTCCTCCGGGCTCTGCACTGTCCTGACCGCGTACAGCGTCAGGATGTAGTGCGCGCACTATGTCCTGACGCTGCACGCAGTCAGGTGACAGTGCAGCGCCGGCCTTAGAAGCCAGAGGAGCGCCGGACCCGGAGCGGAGCGCGGGGCACAAGAGGTAAGAGAGGTTTTTATTTTATCCTTATGGGCTGGGTGGGCTGATCTGAGGTCTGATGGGGGTATATTCATCTAATATGGGGGCTTATGTGCTAATCTGAGCTCTGATGGGGATAGAGGGGGCTGATATGGGGGCTGATCTGAGGTCTGATGGGGATTAAGGGGGGTGATATGGGGGCTGATCTGAGGTCTCAGGGGTCAAAGTGAGCTGATATGGGGGCAAAGCGGGCTGATCTGAGGTCTGATGGAGGAACAGTGGGCTGATATAGGGGCACAGTGAGGTGATATGGGGGCTGATGGGCCGATCTGAGGTCTGATGGGGGCACAGTGGGCTGATATGGGGGCTGATGGGCTGATCTGAGGTCTGATGGTGTCTGACATGGAGGGCTAATGGGGTGCTGACATGGAGGGCTGATATGGGGGTCTGATGTGATGTCCAGAAATTTAGGGAGGTCTGATACGAGGTGTGAGGAAAAATAATTTTTTCTTATTTTCCTACTCTAAAATCTGGGGTGCGTCTTATCATCAGGTGCGTCTTATAAAAGGAAAATACGGTATATGCAATTACAAAAGAATTCATATCCAAGTGCTGGTTTGAAAACTAGAATATTTTACATGGGACAACCTTTTTAGCACAACCCTTGATCGAGCGGTAAGACAGAAATCATTATCCAGTACATAATCTACATAAATGAGATTTCTAATTTTCTTACAGTAAAAAAAGAAAAAAACAAAACATTGCTAATGGCAATGGGGAGATAAGCTGGTCATTGTAACGCCCGAAGGGGCAGTGATCTGGAAGGCAGTTGTGGGGTTAACAAGCATTATTCATCAGTGACAAAGGTCCGACTTATTCCCAGAGATCCTGCAGAGGGAAAGAGCTCGCACAGCACCCTCATTAACAGCTTGCCCTTAATTAACGAGCTAATTGCAAGTTATTTCATAGCTGCAATTACTTCCTATCCGCTCCACCAAACTTAAAGAGACGGCGGGAACCTGTGTGCTCATGATAGTGGTGAACTACACAACAAAGCAAAGCTCGGAGGAGTCCTTTGGGCCAAGTTCACACAGAGCAATGCAAGACGTGCAATATTACGTTCTGCAAAATATGGATACCATCTGTGTGCACACCGTATTTTCCCCCTTCCGTCAACAGAATGCGCTATTCTCGAGTGCAATACGGGCAAAAATAGGACGTGTTCTATAATCTGTCGGTCACACACAAAAAAAAAAAAAATGCTGATGTCTGCATGGCCTCCACAGGAATGAATGGGTCAGTGTGACATCTGCAAAAAAAATGAACGTGTTTGAAAAATACAGTCTAAGGCCTCATGCACACAACCGCGCTGTGTTTTGCGGGCTGTACGAGTCCTGCAATTAGCGAAACGGAACGGGCCGGCCATGATAGAAATGGCCATTCTTGTCTGCAAAATGGACAAAAATAGGACTTTTTTTTTTTTTTTTTTTTTTTTTTTTGCAGGGCCACGGAAACGAGCAACAGATGCGGACACAGAGCACACGCTGTCCGCATCTTTTGCAGCCCCACTGAAGTGAATGGATCCGCATCTGAGCCACAAAAAACGCGGACCCAAACAATGGTCATGTGCATGAGCCCCAAGGGCGCATTTTTTGCGGCTTGGATGTGGACCCATTCACTTCAATGGGGCTGCAAAAGATTCAGACAGCACTCCGTGTGTTATCCACATCCGTTGCTCCATTCCGTGGACCGGAAAAAAAAATAAAAAATAGATGTCTTATTCACGTCTGTTTTGTGCCCATTTCTATCATGGGCCGTTTGTTCCGTGGTTTGCAATTTGAAGACCGCAAAATACAGCACAATCATATGCATGAGCCCTTAGGGTGCAAAATAAATACAGATTTATTAAGATCACTTCTTCTAAAAAAAAAATAAAAAAAAATGTAAAAAATTACAAAAATACAGCATAAAGTGCGCGCAGAAAATCTGTAGCACATTACCGGAGCAGCAAGAAGATGAGCTTTTATCAAGTCTCATCTACAGGCTGCAGAGCATCTTTTCATATTGGGCTGTCCCCTCTGTTATTCCTCCTGGAAATGTATGTTGGCATTCCCCTCGTCAATAGGATGTCTCCCTACCCCCCCCCAATCAGAGCTGACGCTGACCGAGGTGTAAAATGGCTGAGCAATCATTTCATACGACGAGACAATAAAAAGATCATCTGCAAAATTTCGGCACACTCCGATGACAGCGTCTTAATGACAAGGTCAACGTCCTGCTTGCTCGCGGACTCATTAATAACTCCTCACAAGTCTGTCTACAAAAAAAGAAAAGTAGAGATGACTTGACGTCTTCAGAGCGCACCCGCTATTCTCTAAAAATGACAGTAACGCGACTGGAGAACTAATTAGATATTCAGAGGTATTTTCCTCAAAGGGCCTCTCTGATCTCTCGGGAGATAAATAAGATGGAGTGCTGAGTTATTCTGCCGGATTATCCTTCAATATCAAACTAACATTTAACATTTGCACCGTCGCGGGTACATAACAGTTGTCTCACACGAGCGGCTCGGCACCGGAACAAGCCGCTTACGGCTTAGCTCCTGGTGGAGGGAAGGATTTAGAAACGGGGGCCTAGTTAGGTTGTTTTAGGCGAATATCTTAAAGGGAACCTGTCGGCAGGAAAATACAGTCCAGTCTGCAGGAGGCAAGTTCTAGAGCAGGAGGAGCGGAGCAGATTAAGGCCTTAAGTACACCAATGTGTGCTGGCTGGGACCGTGCTGCGGACCACCACATGCGGACACGGACCCGTTCACTTGAATGGGTTTCACGATACACATCCGACGGTCCACACCGCAAAAAAATTGCGCATGCACTACTTTTTTGCGGTGCTTCCATGCCTCACTTCCTGCACCGACCTTCTCGATTGGGTCCGCATCCGTAATGCGGGGTGCACACGGCCGGTGCTCGTGTATTGCGGACCCGCTGTCTGTGGGCCACAATACGGCCACGGCCGGGCAATGGCTGTGTGCATGAGGCCTAAGATCCAGTATCACTTGCCACTGAGACCTTTAAATCCACGCTCTTTCTAGGCTTAGGGGTCCAGTGGGTGGTTCCTAATCAGTGAATGACTGCTATCTGTGTATACATGCCCATATAAGGAAGGCTGTCATGGGGTAGGGCCGCCCACTTGACTCCTAAGCATAGAAAGAGGAGGGAGTTAAATAAATTACAAGGGAGGGTATGTCCGCATCTGCAGCAGTAGATCGGGCAGGCTGTTCCAGCCTTGAAGATCTGGCTACTTTCCGGCATAAATGGCATGCAATGGTTTTTGTCTGCTGATAGCCGGCATTTGTGCCAGAGCAGGCATGCCGCAGATGCCGATGCACCCTTTTTCCATAAAACATATATATATATATCCTTAGAACAGGCAGCCTGCACACTGAATTGTATTTTCAGGATGACCCTTTATAAGGGGTTATGCACAAATTTAAAGGGTTGCCCAAAATGTTGGTATTGATGTCCTATCAGGATAGTTCATCAATATCTGTTTGCTGGGGGTCCGAGTCCTGGCACCACACCAAATCAACTGTTTGAAGAGGCCACAGAGTGCCGGTAAGTGCTGCGGCCTCCTCACAGCTTAGGTCTCGTTCACATCTTCATCAAGCAGATCCGGCACAAATGCTGGCTGTTGGCCGGGCCAAAAAACGTTGTGTATATAATGGTTTTTGTCCGGATGAAACCCGGAAAGTGGACGGATCAACGCCGGATCTCATTACAGTCAATGGCGATGTAGCTGTGACCTAAGGATCTGGCGAACAGCCTGCTGGATCTGCTTGATAGAGATGTGAATGAGGCCTTACTAGGCACGGTGCCATACATTGTATGGTGGTTCAGGCCCGTTCACTTGAACAGGACTGAGCTGCACCTAGTCCATGTGACCGATGAACAGGATGTGACTGGCCTAGGAAGAAGATGCAGCGCTGCCCCGATGACGTGGACCCTTAGCTGATCAGCGGGGGTACTGGCAGTCGGCCCCTTGTCGATCAGATATTGATGATCTATCCTGAGGGTAGTTCATCAATATCAAAATTTCTGACAACCTCAACAGTTTGCTTTCCTTTCTGTGGGTGGGCAGCAATCCATGGCGTAAACTGACCGGCGGTGTGGATGTCAATATCGGCAGCTTACAAATTTCACTCTTTGCAATGGAGAGCTGCGAAAACCACCTGTATTTCATGTGCGTCTTCACCCCTCCCCCAAGGATCCAGGCAGGGGTGCACCTAGCCTATCTGCCGCCTGAGGCGAAAACTGAATGGGCGCCCCCCCTCCCAATGCCAATTTCTTAACCTAACCCCTTCCCTTCAGCCCATGGCCGTTCGGCTGTCCCCCTCTTGCCTCTACCTGGTGCTGCCTGAGGCGATCGCCTCACCTAGCCTCATTGGTGGGGCACCTAAACTCCGCAGCGGACTTCTCCGCCGTATTTTACGTCCCGTGTGGACATTGCCCAAGAGTTTGGAAAATTGTCCCCACGCTTGTCAAATTATTTTGTCAAATCATTCTCCTGTGCCGATCACCAATAACAGTAGTAGTCTCCAACCAGCTGCTCGAATTGCTACCTACATTCCATTCGCTTTTCACGTAGCGGCGTCCCGGCTTTTCCATCATTTGCGCTGTTTAACGGTTGCAGACTGCCACGCAAACAAGATAATTAGGTTTCGCAGATTGTTAAAAACCCACAAACAATGAAATTTGACAGAGACCCCCGTCTGGTGACAATGCAGTCATTGTATCCAGCCTGGATGAAAAACGTCTTGGGATGCCAATACGTGAATGCAAGATGTTTGTGCTGGATTCGTTTTGGGACGATAAAACATGTTTGTACGTTTGGAAGAGCTCCCGACAAGATGGATTATTCATGCCCCTCGTACATCAACAGATCCACAACCGAACCGCCAGTAACGGGAGGAGTATTTCATGTTGATTATTTCCGATGTTGCATTAACGAGAGCGTAAGTGACGGAGCAGGGAGAGATATTAACCTGGGACAGTAAATATGCGGCAATTAGCCTTTTTAAAGCACATTTTCGATAATTCATGTCTTTAAAGGCGCTTTGCTCGTCGGCTGGTTCCCCCTAACGAATAGATTCCCCCATCTGCTAGCGGCAGCTTCTCGCAAAGCTATTAATCAAGCCACAGATCGTTAGCCAAGGAAGGGGTAGAAGATTATTTTATAATTACAGATCTGTCAGCAGACTATGCTTCAGTAACCCGACGAAAACACAGACTTTACCCCAATATTTCCATTAGGGGGGTGATGAAGTCACATCACATTATTTTGTTGGCTTTCTCAGAAGCCCCAACCGCTCTCACATCCTATTCCCAAGAAACAGTCAAGGGGACGGAAATCCTCCAGAGAGCTTCAGATCCGTTCTCGGGCGGAAACGCGTGAGTCACTTGGTTGAGGATGGTACAGCTCCCAAGAAGAGCCATGTCAACAGCTGGAAAAACACAGACAACCACAGGCTTATGATCCACATATTGGACGTGACCCTTCCTCGCGCCATTTCTATAGGAAATAAGCAATCACCGCCGAGCGCCGCTTCTCGCCCTCAAACGTCCTGGACAGTTCGTGTTTTCCTGTAGCTCAATATATGCAAATTGGGAAAAACATGTCTTAAGAGCTGTCGATTGCAGGGAAATCATGGAGAACGCAGCTACAATTACAATAATCACTTGATGTTTAATTGGTCATGGTCCTGTTATTACACCCGGGGGGTTCTCACATATGACATCCAGGGGCTGAGAACGCGGACGGCAAAGAATACACTTGACAGAATGTAAAAAAAAAAAAAATCCAGGACTGGTAAATAATAAAGCTCATCAACATAAAGCAGCAGCAGAGAGATAGCCAGTATCTGGCGGATATCTGGTTCTTAAAGGGCAACTAAATCTACAGATAAAACCATGCAAAACATATAGTAAAGGCTGGTGATTTCATTTCAAAGGGATTTTTTGGGAATATAATATTGATGACCTGTCCTCAGAACAGGTCTTCAATACCTGATCAGTAGGGGCGCCGGGTGTCAGACCGATCAGACCACCACCGATCAGATATTGATGACCTGTTCTGAGGATAGATTACATGTTTGAGGAGGCTGTGATGCTCTGGGAAGTACCAAGGCCTCTTCCTAATCTGGTGATGTCACGTTCCTTGGTCACATGGCCAAGGTAAAGCTCAGTCCCATTCAAGTACGTGTAAATGGGCCCGAGTTGCGATACCAAGCACAGGCTTTACACAACGAATGCCATTGAGCTTGGTATGCTGTGAGAAGGCCGGAACGCAACAGTCTTTTCAACCAGCTGCCATGCCGGGTGTTGGAACCCCACCAATCAGATATTGATGACCTATCCTGAGGATAGGTGACCAATATTATACTCCTGGAAAGCCCTTGATGGGTGGAGTGAATAAAACTGTGACAATGGCTCCTGTCAAGGGGTGGGTATATTAGGTCAGAGAGTCGGTTCTGGAGGTTGAGGGGCTGAAAACAGGAAAAATAGGCTTATTCACATGTCCGTGATTCACGTATGTCTGCTCTCCATGTTCTCCAAGGGCATGACATGGATCCTCTAAATACAATTGGGGTCATTTATCAAACTGATGTAAAGTAGAAGTGGCTTAGTTGCCCATAGCAACCAATCAGATTCCACCTTACATTTTCCAAAGAAGCTGTCCAAAATGAAAGGTGGAATCTGATTGGTTGCTATGGGCAACCAAGCCACTTGTACTTTATACCAGTTTGATAAATGACCACATATGTGTATTCAGACCATTAGTCCACAGGAAAAACACAGATGCACAAACTAGGACAGAACATGCCCAATATATTCAGTAGCTCTGTAAAAAAAAAAAAACCTCAGAACACACATGGATGTCATCTGTGCGTGATCCATTTTTCACATATCCACTGGACAGAACCAACTGACGCACCCTCTGCACTTTCATTGACAGGACCGGGTGTAAGGATGTTCACCCTGCCTGGCCCTGTCAATCAAACTGGAGAGGGCTCGGCAGTTGCAGAGAGAGCAGAGTCTCTAGGTGTAATGGTAACGCGCCCGTTGCTCCTAGAGGCTCATTTGTATATATTAAAACCTCATTTTTCTCAGCACTGCGGGCACATATGAACATGGGACCAACACAGATGTCTTCAGCTGCCAAGTGCACATGTAACAGGTCAGCCAGTGTCATAGGTACCAATGTGCTGACAGGTGGACGTTAAGGTCTTCAAATATTAGCTGTACGGAAATAGTTTGACCAAAGCCCATTTTAGATTATTGCACAGGATTTGATAGTGATGTAGATTTCGTCCAGGTTATGGTCATCTGAAAATTCTCCAAAAATCAGGCAAAGGCTATTGTATATAGGGTTTCTGGCCAGTCGTTAAACATACGAGTAACTACTTGTTAAAACGTACCTGGTCGATAGCTGTATGGAATAGGCATCACTACCTAAAATCTTGACGGGAGAGTCCTTTGGTCATCTGATTTTTCTTGGCAGATTATAATCTAACGTACATGGCTAGATTAAAGTCTTTGTTGGCAACCGGCTGTTAAACCACGCATGTTGCAAGTTGTAGTCCTCAGCCATTAGATAATCTGAAGTGTGACACAAAGAGACTGGAAGACAAACTGCTCAGGATTTGCAGGCCCTGATCCTCATTCCGTGATGAAAGATTAGTCTACAGTAAGAGGTGACCGCCTTAATCCCTTGAAATTAGATTTCAGGCGCTTGGGTTTGCAAGTATTTTACCCCAAACGTGCACGAACGAAAACACAGATCTGCAAGTAAAACAATGAATCTACAATTCGCTCAGAATCCTAACACTTTGGAGTGAAGCCAAGAGGAGAATCTGTGACCCATTTCTGAGATGAATACATGCTGAAAGATTGGGGGGGAGGCTCGCCGCGTAGGAAATCAGTGGACCAAAAGAGCCGCGCACACAGTTGTGATGGGAGAGAAGTGCGCGGACACCTCTGGGCGCAAACCTCGGTAAATATTAAACAGGAGTCACATTTTCATTCGCAAGTCAGATTTGTACTCGAGTACCGATCCCTTACAGAAAGAACGGAAAAGGAACGGCCGGGGGATGTCATTCTGAGAGGATCTCACCTCTTTATAATCAGATTGCTGCTCAAGTGGAGGTCAGATAGGGTTCTGGCCAAGGTCATTCAGGGACCAAACCACCAACATGAGAGAGGAGCTTGTATCGGGTGACCAATTAATTTGGCAGCATCATCAGCTGAACAAACGAAAAATTAAACAAAATAATACAATATGGATGGTAATTGTCTGATAGCTGGGCGCCAACAGGGGAATCGGGACCTCTCGTTCTCAGAACCCCCATAATAAGAAGCTCATCACCTAACTTTTGGAAAGATCATAGGTTAGGATTCTGTGAAAACCACTTAGATGCAGGGCCACCCATTCCTTTCTCTGTACAGCTCAGGTAAAGGACCATATTATGACCCATATACAATCTGTAGATGGGTTTTCCAAGACTTTAATACTGATTGGTGGGGGTCCGACACCCAGCACCCACACTGATCAGCTGTCTGAGGAGAGGGCGCGCAAAGTGTGCACATGCTGATCTCTCTTCCTGCTCTCCGCTGTATGTCTATGGAACAGCAACGGACAGGAAGAAAGAAGGTAGACAGCAGGTGATCGGTGGGGGGTACCAAGTGTCGCACCCCCCGGCAATCTGATATTGATGACCTAAACTGAGAATAGGTCATCAATAGAAAAGGCCTGGAGAACCCCTTTAACTGTAGGATAGGTGATCAATATCAGATAGGTTGGGGTTCGACACCTGGCACCGTTACTGGCACGAGCGGCGTCAAGCTGGAACTACCACAGCTGGCAGACAGTCCCATGCACTCTAGTGGCTGTGCCGTGTTACTGCAGTGTTGCTCCCATTTACCAGAAAGGGTGCTTCTTCTAGCAGCTGATCGGCAGCGGTGCCGGGAGCTGGACTCCCCCCTATCTGATATTGATGACCTATCCCATAGAAGTCCAGGAAAACCTTACTTGCTCTCACAGGTTTCTGGCAGTCCTAGTAACATTGTAAGTATAAAATCATTAGCAGATTCTGACAGCAAAAAAAATGAAAGTTTGCCTAACTTTGTCTTTGTTTCTAGTTTTATAATACTTCAATTAATTTGTATTATAATTTTGTCTTAATTACAGAAAGCAAACCAACTACTGGGAAGGTGCCGCTTAGAAAATTCTACAGACACGGTTGAGTATTCCACCTGCTCTTGACCTGGTGCCCTCAGCATCCTCCATTTACCGATGACTGCCACTCAACAGGAGTCTCTAGACTTCAGATCACCCAAAGGAAAGCCTCAGTATCTTTACTTATGAAGTTTTACATCTCTTGCACCAAGAGTCTAACTAGGCCTTCAAATTGCGATGAGGAGATAAATGCCTATCTGGACATTTATCTGCAAAAGAGCATTTGTTTGTCTCGTTACGAAAAACCCAATAAGGAGCAATTTATGAACAAAATGATGTGGAGATCAAAGATCTACATAGCTCAAGAGATAAAGAAGAGAGACAATCCCCTATGTAACAGTAAAGCACTGAGGTAACGCCAAAGTCCACTTTAATTAATACAATGGCCTACTAGGAAGCAGATAATGTATGCACAGATAAAGGGACCAGCCACACGACATTGTGGCACTGGGTGGATCTGTGCCTTCACCGGACATCCTGCTTGAAGGACATCATCACAAAGATTTCACTCATTTCTCATCTTCTGCAAAATTAACGATGATGGATGCTTGATTAGGGCCATTTATTAGTCCAATTTAGCGCGAGGATTCATTTTGTAATTGATATCTCAGTTCTGTAGCCTCTCATTTATTTCGGTAGTGGAAAGGTGACTCCTGGCAGCATGTTAATGGAATCTGAGGGCCGTTCAGGAAGTTTTCCGAGCTCCTCACAAAGAGGTCACATCATCCATCAGATCTGTCACCAATTCCAGACGGAGACGGTGGGAGCCAACAAAACAGTCTCACTGCAGCGCCGGCCATCCGCAAGGAAAGCGGCTTCGTCTTCCATCTTATCACATTTTATTTATACACTCTCCCTTGAGGGAATCTTACACTTTCATTTTTAATTACGGGTCCCTGAAGAGATGTCTCCACAGCAACATTCACGCCATCAAGAGGGTTGCTTCTAGTCCCAGACTACCTTTCACTTCTCTTCCTATTAGACATTAAAAACTTCAGAAATGTGGAGACCCTTGCCAGATTTATAAACCGCCATCAATACCAAACACGACAGATTCCTCAACCCCCTCCCCCTTCTTGCTGCCAGCCCTGGGATACAGTTCTGTATCACTAGGCCCCGTCTGCTTTCCACGGACTGCCAAGGATTTAAATAGAAGTGCAAGACTAAATACACAGCAATCCGAAAAGCTTTGACTCGACGTTTGGGAACGGTATGCTGCAGCATCAGGACCTGAGCTGTCACCAAAATCCCATGGGAACCTACACATGCAAAACAAGCATGAGGGATACAGAGCCACACAAACACCACGCACAGCAGGGACATACCCTCCAGAGATGCACACAGTCTATCTATACAGAGAATCCAGGATGGAAGGCTAGGATCAGTCAGAACCCAATCAGTCAAAACCTCTTGTAGAAACTAAAACCCAATCACTTGGTGCAGGAACCACTGTTGTTTCCTTGATGACTTGCTGATACAGCACCATTTGAGAACTACCGTCCACACATGGCATGTGACTGTAAGAGATTAACATCGTGACTGTGCCATATTATGATTACTGAGGCAAGGGGTTGGCAGGGAATCAGCATGCTGGAACTTGTAGTTTTTCAGCACATGTTGAGGGGACATTTATCAAGGCCTTTACGGCCTACGATGGCAGGTTTACGACTTTCTAAATGCCATTTTTTGCAAAAAATATTTGTGTAAATAGTGTTTTACTGAGCTCTTGCCAGTTTCCGAAAAGTTGGTGTGGACGTGACGTAAATGATGTCTGAAATCTATCCTGGCTACGAGCTAGTGTAGACTTCATTCACAGACTGCTGGAAGATGTTCTTAATTTATGACAAGCGCACCTCATCAGAAATTAAAGGGGTTGTCTCACTTCAGTAAGTGGCATTTATCATGTAGAGAAAGTTAATACAAGCCACTTACTAGAGTATTGTGATTGTCCATATTGTCTCCTTTGCTGGCTGGATTCGTTTTTCCATTACATTATACACTGCTCGTTTCCATGGTTACAGACCACCCTGCAAATCATCAGTGGTGGTCGTGCTTGCACACTATAGGAAAAAGCATCAGCCTCTCTGGTGGCCGGAACCATGGGAGCTCACATAGGCTGGTGCTTTTTCCTATACTGTGCAAGCACGACCACCACTGAGGGACTGCAGGGTGGTCTGTAACCATGGAAACGAGCAGAGTATAATGTGATAGAAAAATGAATCCAGCCAGCAAAGGAGACAATATGGACAATCACAATACATTAATAAGTGCCTTGTATTAACTTCCTCTACATGATAAATGCCACTTGCTGAAGTGAGACAACCCCTTTAAGCACATCTTCCTGAGGTGGATAAAAAAAACAAAAACACTGGTTTTAATAAATGTCCCCCTAAGTCCTCCCCGCGAAACATAAGTTGGAGTGGTGGAAATTTACTCAGCTTAATGTGCCAGATCTATGGCTTAGTTTGCACTAAAAACCTGGCTTTTAGAAACTTTTTGCCCTTCGTTGGACAAGGGTTGTGGCTTAGCAGGAAAAGAGGGGTGGTTTCCGACATGCCAAAGTCAACGAACATTTTGCCACAATCAATAGATGGTGTAACATTAGACAAAAGCATCTAAATGTCCACCACACGATCACCTACAGTGGTATAAGCCGTTGTGATAGGATCTGGAGCACCTTTGGATCTAAATATTAGACAGGATTGGTAAAGCTGTCCCAGTGAGAGCAAGCCAAGATGTCGGAGTTTCATAAGTAATAGAAAAAAAAACATTTTTATGATTGGAAATGAGGTTTTAGGATAAGAGAACATTTCTAACATTCCCATTGGAGCGATCAGATCTGAGTTGGCCAACAACATGAAATCCTGTTATTCTGCATTTTGGTGACTTATTCTGCTCTGAATACTGTCACTGCACTATAATCATGAAAATAATGGAAACTGAAAAATTTAGGTCAGATAATGATTGGATTTCATGGACATAATTACGGTTAAATGTTAATAAGCTGGCATACTTGGTGTTACAGAGCTGCTGAATTATCGAGCAAGTCTGGAGAGCTGGAGACAGACACAGAGAACGGCACCGGTCTGCTAGAGATGCAAGGAGACTGAGACATCCCACTTTCATGGCCTCATGCACATGGCAGTGCGTATTTCGTAACGCCTCACACACACGTTGCAAATAAACTGCCCATTTGTATGTGGCAAAACCTCAGCCTAAAACAGTACCTGCCAAGTAGATGAGAGTCTAAAAATTTCATCTACACGTTACGGAAATTTTCTGCTCTGCAAGGGGCCTCCATCACATATTCCATACGGCACTATCTTGTCTAGTAAAACGACAGCCACCGTGGTGAATACGACCCCAGTGCAGGTCAATGAGGTCCGTCAGGAGCCACTGGTCATACATCATAGTGTTGTGGCTTCTGTTTCTACGAATGCTCCTTCCCGATAATTGCCCTGTGTCTATGTGTTGCCTGTCACCTGAAGAACAAGCAAAACGCTTGTTCATCGGGTGAAATAGTCAGTCATTTATGCGGCACACTAAATTATTTCTGGGCTGCAGATCTGCTTCCCAGGAACATTGAATCTGTAGGAGGGCGGGCGTTGACGGTAGACATTGCTCCGCCCCATACAACTGAGGTGAGCAACGTCCATGTGCTGTCAATTTTAACTGCCCTTGAGTGGGGAAGTCTTCCATGAAAATTCGACCAAAACAGTTCATGTTGCGATTATCTCTGCACGGACAAACGGTGGATTGGCCCATTGACTAGGTGGCAGTAGCCAGCCCAAGTGTTGTCCAGCGTACACTTGGACGGCACCCAGAAGCCCTTAGGGTTATTGCGATAACTTCTACTGATATATTTTGCCATGCCAAGACTAATTCTGCTACAGTCCTAACTGGAAACTTCTCCTTGCATGATCCATAGGATCACTGGAACCATTTACAACTAGCGATTACCCAACCATATATGACTGATCATGGTAAAGACCTGCAGCAGAAATCCAGCCTCACTCCAGACTATACCGCAGTGAGATACCAGTAGGCGTGTTCTACACTTGAAAGCACATGTAAATGTGCAAGACCTGTAATATTGAAGGGTTGGGGAACGTAGTTTACACCATTTCGTGAATTAAACTCATGGTTGGTAGCACACTCGCAATATATTGTATAAATGCATTTAATTAAACAGGCCCTGGCATTAGGAAACGCAGTTCATGTAAACCAACACCGTAAGGGATATTGGTTTAAAAAACAGATTGTTGCTAATATAACTAAAACCATAGTATAAACCAGCCGCACAATATGTCATCATCACCACTCTCTCCAGTAGAGTAAAACCATCTTGAAGAAACTTTTTAGCTCTACTTTTTGAAAAAGAGTGTACCCTAAACTGGAATAAATATGGAAAAATCCATACTCGTCTGATCCCGGCCACTCTATTCCAGCTCGTTGGCTCTCTTCACTGGTCTTTAGGTCCCAGTCAGTCAACTTCCACATGAATGGGGTTATGTGTGCCCTGCCACCAATGACTGTCCTCAGTGGTGACGTGTTCCCACCAGTCATTGAGAAGAAGGTAACAGAGGAGTATGGATTCTTCAACAGCCAGAGGTGCATTTTTTTTTAGTTGGACAACACCTTTAAATACAGCATTATGGTGATCAAAAGGTGATTACTAATGATCACCAAATCAGCAACCAGCCAATGAGCTGTTTTTGGAAGCAACAAAACCAGAACTACACAACTGAATTTAAGAAGTACAGTAACCAGGCCCGGACACTGCACAGTAGACGGGGCTGTGCAGTTCCAGCACACAGCTTCCAAGAACAGCCGACTGTCAAGGCTTCCTGGAGTTGGATCCCCTGATGACCTATCCTAAGAATAAGGAAATCTTGGACAACTCATTTAACTACTGTCAAATCTGCAAATTGTCAATAGGGGCTTAAATGATACTGTAACTTGTTTTATGCCTTGCGCAGAGCCTGATGGGGCGGTGCAAGACACAGAGACTCCAACATCACCAAGACGACGACCCTGCATAAGTATAACATTGTTTTCCAGTTTTGCCTCACGTGTTCCTTAAAAGGGGTTGTCCGCTTTTGTTATATTGATTCATAGGTAATCAACATCAGATCAGCAGGGGGCTGACTGCTGGCACTCCCACTGATCAGCTGTCAATAAGAAGGAGCCAGCCCACTGAAGTGAATGGGTATGGCGGAGTTGTAATTTCACCTGATCGCTGCTGCAATATCGACGGCGAGCAGGTGAACACAGAAGAGAGCACAGCACTCGTACGAGAGCCGTGTTCTCTTCAAACTGGTTATCAGCAGGGGTGTTGGGAGTCCTGAGGAAAGATCGTCAATATAACAAACACGGAAAGCGGAGAACCTCTTTATATATAAAATTTACTACTATTCCTCCATTATTAATTGGAGAAGTCTCAGAGTTATTTACCACTACTCAGTCTCCTGCTGCAGTACTAGCATCCTGGGTTTAAGGCTACATTCACATTTGCATCTGTTTTGCGGTCTTGAAAAATAGATACCGCCACACTTTCTGCAGGCCGTATTCTAGAAATGGCTATTCTTGTCTGCAAAACTGAAAAGAATAGGACATGTTCTATCATTTGCAAAACAACTGCATGGATGCAGACAGCACACGGATGACATACGCGTGTTGTCCACATTTTTTGCAGCTCCATAGAAATTAATGGATCCACGTGAATTCCTGAAAAAAAAAAAAAAAAAAAGTCGATCGGACATGGACCGAAAATACGGTTGGGTAAATATACCTGTAGGGCTCATGCACACGACTGTATGTATTTTGCGGTCCGCAAAACATGGATCTGCAAAAAATCCGTATGGCGTATTTTGCGGAATGCAACAGCTGGCCCCTAATAGAACAGTCCTATCCTTGTCCGTTATGCGGACAATAACAGGACATGTTGTATTTCTTTGCAGAACAGACCTACAGAATTGGAATGCACTTGGAGGATCTTCCGTTTTTTTTGCGGGCACATTGAAATGAATGGTTCCTCATACAGTCCGCAAAAAAAATGGACATGGAAAGAAAATATGTTCGTGTGCATGAGCCCTAAATCTGATGATATCCTGGTGAGAGTCTCCTTCAGGCATTAAGAGATTTCTTTGGTAAACTCTAGGTTACGCCTAATTTCTTGTAAAATGTGTTTGAGCTTGAGACATGGGAATTAGATTGCGAGCTCGTCTTCAGACATGTGCGCACCTTCTGGACTGTGCTTCTGAGCGCGCTTCATGTAAATTTACATGGAATGTTACACAACTAAAAAAAAAAAAAAAAAAATCATAAAAGTCACGCCGAGCATAAATGAACATTCCTGAACAAGCCACAACCACATCACTACATTGTAAGGATGTCAAAAGCAGAATCCGTACTGAAAGTCACACATACACAGACTTCACAAGGAGGAGCCGAGCCGCATGGAATGCAAAAAAGAAGAAAAATAATGATGGGAAAAATTCTATAAATTACCGAGACGAGACACACAGAGGCTGCTGGTGCAGGGGCACTGCTCCGCGAACATCACCAAACCACAATACGTATGGCAGCTGTATCCTTACGCAGTAATCTTACAATGCAACACTAAACCGGGCCCACTGAAAGCAAAGGTAGAAAGGACACACTATCTGACCGAATTACCATAAGGTTATGGATACCTCTGGGGGTATTAATTTTTTATTTTTGTCAAATGTAAAAAATTATATCTAAAAAGGTGCACTTTTTCTTTATTAAAAACGTTCAACCCATTGGTCTTCTGCAGCCTGCACGTTTTTTCATACATTGCAGGCTGCTCAGTCCCATTCAATCTGTCAGATGAGCTCTCTGACAGCTCAGTCCAGAGCCCCTCACTCTGCTCTCCTGTACACTCACCCTTTTCAGTTAGGGCTCATGAACACAAAGTATTTTTTTTCCGTGTCCGTTACGTTTTTTTTTGGAGCTCGTATGCAGAACCATTCACGAAAAAAAAAAAAGAACAGGAGTCTTAACCTCCCTTCTGATCCTCAGCTGACAGGAAGCCAGTTTTTCTATGTATTCCTATGGGAGCCTCAATGTCAGTCTCATAGGAATGAAGAGAAAAGTAACTGACTTCCTGGCCTGTGTCAGTTGGAGGTTGGTCGCATGACACAGCTGAGGATCAGAAGGGAGGTTATAACTCACAAATACAGTCACTGCTAAGATTACTACAGTTTACATCATGTACCTTTCTAACAGGTCAGAGAATAACATTTTTTGTGGGAGTGCTACTTTAAGTTGGCCATACATATTATGCCATCTTATACGCATGTGGATGTCCAGAATTCCCCCGACAGCAGATATTGGGGGAAAGAAGAAACCGGATGTTGGAATTCAACATGCCCGATCCTTTTGTTCTCAGGGAAGAGAAGCCTCTGCCAGAAAACATGCACACTCAGTCGCACTAAGCAGGAACGTGTATGGTGAGGTCAGGAGGGAAAACGGTCAGTCGAATGAACGTTTGGCCAACAGCTATCTGAAGTCCATGGCCAACTTTGACCCAGTCCATATTACACAGATCTGTAGTACAGTGGTGTGCATGAAGCCTAAAGCTGGCCATACACATTAGACAGAAGCTGGTTGATGGTTGAACACCAGTTGAAGAAACATCTGGTGAACGTTCATTTCACCATCGCTCTTTAGTCCATATTAGCTGATGCAGTTGCTCAAACTGCCCGTACACGGTCAATGCAATCGTGCGAGAGACGAAAGATCGTTCTGGGAACGTTCTATCAAAGAAAGATCTTTTATCCCACTATCGGATGAAAGTAATAACCACGTCCGACTTCTTTTCCAACGCTAATGGTCCATTATCTGTCGGCTAAAACGATAGTTTGTTAAATTTCAACCGATGAACGTGCGTTCTGGTTGAAATCGTCAACTTTAGACTAATATGTATGGCCGCCCTTAGCAGGGGTGCACCTATTGTTTCTGCTGCCTGAGGCGACAATTTCTTAACCTAACCCCATCCTTTCAGCCCATGGCCCTTTGGCTGCCCCCCTTTTGCCCCTACCTGATGCTGCCTGAGGCGATCGCCTCACCTCGCCTCACTGATGGTGCACCCCTGACCCTTAGGCCCTATTCACACGTCCGTATTTTTGCGGATCCGTTGTTCCACAAAAAACTCCGTTTTTACAGGACATCCGTTCCGTCTTTTCGTAAAAAACGGAAAAGGATGTATCCATATGTCATCCGTTTTTTGAGGATCCGCAGGATGAATAACATCTTTTTTTTTCACCCCTCCTGGAACGGAATCCGCAAATACGGATGACATGCGGATGCCTTTCCGCATGTCTTCCGCATTTTTTGCGGATCCATAGACTTTCATTGTGCTACGGACCGCAATTCGGGAGAAAAGTAGGACAGGAGGATTTCTTTATGCGGACAGTCAGAACGGACACCACACGGTGTACTGTCCGCATTTTTCCGGGACCCATTGAAATGAATGGATCCGCATCCTATCCGCATAATTGCCCGCAATTGCAGAAACGGATGCGGTCACTTTATACGGACGTGTGAATGGAGCCTTAGAATAACACACAGTAGAACAGTTCATCTTGGGCTTGTTTTAGCAGCAAGCTCTATTCAGATGAATGGGACGGTCGCAGACACCTTTGTAACAAATCTGCTACATGCAAATACGACCTAACGATTACACATCGGTGAAACGGCTTTTCTTCTTTCTTACTCATTAAAATCTAATTTCTTAAAAAAAAAAAAAACCTTTGTAATGTGCACCGCACTTTGGTTTCTCAGACCTCTTTTGAAATTAAAATACATAATTCCCTAAATCTTGATCCCTCCAGAGTATTAAAAAAAATGGGGGGGGAGGGGTGCTGCTACTGCATCTCTTTTACTGCATTTACACATAAAAAGATACATGGGGAGATTTTCATGTAGGGAAAAAAAAAAAAAGTCACATTAATGCCTCGATTTTCAGCGCTAAAACTATAGGAGCCCGAAGCCTGCTGCGTGCAGACACTATTTTATTTTGGCAAGTCGGTCTAGATAATTATTCTTAATACAAAGGTTCATTCTTCTTTTTTTAAACAACATTTTTAAAAGCCATTTCCACTTCCTCCAACCTGCGCCGTCAGTAGCCAGACCTTCTCAAGCTGCCGGTAAATCTGGTCTCAGAGGGAATAAGGTTAAGGGGGCTTTCAGGGAAAAGGGAAAGGAATAGGATATTGATGACCTACCTTCAGGACAGGTCATCAACAACCAATCGGCGGGCGTCCGACTCTCGGGACCTCCGATAATCATCTGAGGTTGCGAGCCTTTCGTTCTCTTAAAGGGTTTCTGTCACCAGTTTTGGGCATATAAAACAGGATGACATTTGCAATGTGCAAATGTCACCTGATGCCCAAACTGGTGATAATTTTTTTACTGGTGCCCCCGTTTTTGAAATAAATCATCTTTTGTTGTATGCAAATGAAGCTTACTAGGTGCAAGGGGCGGTTACCTCGCACCTAGTAAGCTCCGTTTGCCCACCCGAGGTCACGCCTACCTTCACTTGATTGACAGGGCCAGGCAGCTTGTTGGATCCTCTGCCGGCCCTGTGCTCCATTCAAATCCCGCGCCTGCGCCCTGCGGAATAAAAGCGGCGCAGGCGCAGTGAGCGGCGCTGGCCGCCGGGCTCCCGGCTACCTCACTGCGCCTGCGCCGATGACGTCATGTGTACTCTGACGTCATCGGCGCAGGCGCAGTGAGGTAGCCGGGAGCCCGGCGGCCAGCGCCGCTCACTGCGCCTGCGCCGCTTTTATTCCGCAGGGCGCAGGCGCGGGATTTGAATGGAGCACAGGGCCGGCAGAGGATCCAACAAGCTGCCTGGCCCTGTCAATCAAGTGAAGGTAGGCGTGACCGCGGGTGGGCAAACGGAGCTTACTAGGTGCGAGGTAACCGCCCCTTGCACCTAGTAAGCTTCATTTGCATACAACAAAAGATGATTTATTTAAAAAACGGGGGCACCAGTAAAAAAATTATCACCAGTTTGGGCATCAGGTGACATTTGCACATTGCAAATGTCATCCTGTTTTATATGCCCAAAACTGGTGACAGAAACCCTTTAAAGGGTTTGTCTCATCTCAGACAATGCAGATATGCACCCGCACCTATATAGGGAAAGGAGCCCCGCAAAGTGGTGGCTGGAGGACTCCGGTCCGGCCACCACCATACGCTCTCCCCATAGAAGTGAATAGGAGCGCACGGCGCACACCGATCCCATTCTATGAGCCTGACGGGAATAGTTGTGCTAGCGCTCAGCTATTTTCAGAAAAAGGCGCATGCACAATGCATCTTCCACCATTTTCGATCCGTTCTCGATATAGGTTCAGGGCAGGTTAACAGCTCACCAAGCACAGTGACGTACAATATATAGCGGCTGTGTTCACTTGAATGAGACTGATCGGCGGATAGGCCATGTGACCGATGATGTCACCAGTCTACGAAGAAGCTGATCAGTAGGAGTCCTAAGATCTAATATTGAGGCCCTATCCTGAGGTGGTCGTGCTTGCACACTATAGGAAAAAGCCCCAGCCTCTCCGGTGACCGGGACCACGGGAAGCATATATAGGGACGCATGCGCAGCAGCTCCCACCCTGGTCACCTCGTATCTGTGCTACAGAGGAGGTCATAACTCCTAGATACGATTTGTGTATAATGTGATGGAAAAATGAATCACGCCAACAAAGGAGGCAATATGGACAATCACAATACATTAGTAAGTGCCTTGTATTAATTTTATCTACATGATAAATGTAATTTGCCGAAGAGATACAACCTTTAACCACCTGTTTTGCCCAAGTCCAACTTTCACTTTCAGCTGCATTCACAGCATCCTGTTTTCTATCAGTGATATCTTCCTCTGTCCTGAACATATTGCTGAAAGCTTGGAATGTCTGCTTTTAAACAAGATCAGTTGCATGTTTCTAGCTGCTATCATTCAGGAGGTAGCAGCATCTCTAGCAGCCAACCCCCCTCCAGTTAGCTACTTTTACCACTGCTGGAGCTGGACTGGCAAATCAGTTAGGGGGTTAAAAGGGTTTTCTGAGACTCTACAATCCTCTTGTAAAGTCATCTGTATCTGATCGGTGGGGGTCTGATACCCGGGACCCCTGGCTGATCAGCTGTTTGAGAAGGTGCTTGCGCTCCAAGTGTCAGACTCTGCTCACCAAACACAGCACTATCCATTTGATAGTACCTGTGCTTAGTATTGCAGCTCAGCCCCATTCACTTCAATGGTCTAGGTAAAGCTGAAAGAAGATTGTGGAGCTACTGCGAGCGCCGTGCCTTCTCAAACAGCTGATAGGCGGGGGTCCCAAGTGTCCAGTGAGCACCATGGACCCTTCCCAAGTGTCCAGTGAGCACCATGGACCCTTCCCAAGTGTCCAGTGAGCACCATGGACCCTTTCATCAGTCGTGTGGCCTATGTACAGCTCAGTACCGTTCAAGCAAATGGGGCTGAGCTGCAACACCAAGCACAGCCACTATACAATGTATGGAGCTGTCATTGGTAAGCCGTGAAGAGGTCGCGAAACTTCGATGAGTGCTGCGGCCCCGTTCAGACAGCTCATGGCGGGAGTGATGGTAGGATGGGTCATCTTCTGAAAAATTTTCATATCAATGGACTCTCCTCAGGATAGGCCATCAATATGTGATTGGTGGAGGCTGTGATAGGTTTTCAGTTGTAAAGTCTCAGAAAACCCCTTTAAGGTCAAAATACAACCACATTCACTATCATTAGGTAAGACGTAGTTCTGTCTACATGCAGCCTTAATGTGACCCTATCTCTGTATATCCATAGGAAAGCAATTTATCCTAGCAGTAATATTAACCAAGTCTATCATGTACTAAGACGAGGGATCAAACAGAATAGAGTAAGTACATCTCCAGTAGAAAGCACTAGTAGATGTTCTCCAGATCTTCGCGTCATTCGCAACATTAGAACTGCTCTAAACTTGAACCCAATTAAGTCAATTCATTTAGCAACTTAAAAGGCGTACATGAAAAACAGCAGATCTAGAAAACAGCAATATACTGAAGGCGGTATTTTATCTAGTGTCTGTGTGGAGCCCTCGAAAATATATTCCCTTTTATTGGGAGAGATGAAGCTTAGATGGTCCTCTTTGAGGCATCCCAGTGTATCATCCCTCATAATAAATGGCCGTCCTATGGGAATGTGTCAGAAAGATATAGGTCATCTGCTGTTTTCTCCACTATGGAGAGTGTTTCATAGCCGCTATATCCGCAGCGTGGCACCAGCTGATGAACAAGCCGCTCACTGTATGTGGACAATACCGTACAAACCCTCAAAGGGGTTGCAATCCAATCACTGGGATTTGGATCCGAGCCTGGTACGCCACTTTTAATGGAGCCAGCTACAAGTAATTGCTCAGGCACCTGCTACAATAGTCCACCGCTTGTATCTTTCTCAGAAGATTGAAGCATCTCCGAGAGCTTATACATGTATTAAAAATCTTTATTATAGACGGGCAGCAAGGTTAACGGCCGGCCTCCAGCCCTGTGAAGGTCACTGACAAAGCATCCGGCAAAAATAAAATACCCTCATCAAGGGGCCCATCCTTCGAAAATATAGAAGGATATAATAAATAATCATAAAAATAAAATAAAAAGATATTTCCACCCAAAATGAAAAATTTATGAGCACATAGAGACAATGGGAAAAATCCAATGTGCATATTTGCCCTTGAACCAGGGACAGAAGTCAAGCATCAGCCTCAGATTTCTGCCCCATAGGTTGTTCATAAGCTAAGTAACAACCAATACGTCCACCATTCAGTTTCCACAAGCTATGTGAAGAGGTCACAGCTCTCCATGAGCAGCACTGACGTCACGTTCATTGGTCACATGATCTAGGTGCAGCTCAGGCCCAATCAAGTGAAATACCCAGCACATCCACTAACCAATGAATGGCACTGTGCTTGGTAAGCTGTGACGAGGCCTCCTAAAACAGCTGATTGGCAGGGGATGCTGGGAGTTGTACCCCCACCAATCACATATTGATGGCCTATCCTGAGGAGAGTTCATCAATATGAACATGTTTCAGAAGTCGACCCATCCTCCCATCACTCCCACCAATGAGGGGGCTGCAGCACTCACCGAAGTGTCGCAGCCTCTTGACAGCTTACCAAGGACAGCTCCGTACAATGTATAGTGGCTGTGCTTGGCATTGCAGCTCATCTCCATTCACTTGAATGGTACTGAGCTGTACATAGGCCAAACGACCGATGAACATGACGTCACTGGCCGAGGAAGAGTCCATGGTGCTCAGCAGAGATGGACCTCCACGGATCACACATTAATTGAGGAGAGGCCATCAATATGAAAATCTTGAAAAACCCTTTTAAAAGTTGATACTGATGACCCATCCTCCCCAACGATCTGATATTGACGACTTATCCTGAGGAAAGGACATCAATATCAAACTACCGGAAAACCCCTTAAAAGGGATTTCCAACCTTAAGAGCCTAAAACAGTATAATGTAAGTAATGAAAAGAGTAATACCTTACCACTCCTCTACCACCCTTGTGCCGGTGCTTTCCTGGTCCCTGCCGATCTCTGTTCCTCCTGCTCCAGGGATGACGTTGAGATCAGTGATCTCAGAGACACAATGACTATAACCAGTGATTAGCTGCAGCAGTCACTGTTCATGTCAACATGTCATCCCTGGAGAAGGATCTGCGACCGGCGGGCCACCAGGGAAGAATCGGCAGGGCAAGAGATTTTTAAGAAGCTATTTTCACCGTGGTAGACAGTTTTTAAAAAATGGTGCTGGCGCTGGACAACCTCGGCCTTGTTAAGTAGTATACTGGAGTGAAGGGTGTAGAGCAGAACTAGAAGGAAGAGTCAGGATTTTTTTTCTCTTTTGATTTCTAGGTCATAGAAGATTACTTTCTTTAGCTATGGATGACCAGAATGTTCTAGAAGGAATCAAATACTCACTAAGATCGATGCACATATTATAAAGAGGTACATGCATCTTAAAGGGGTTTTCCAGGATTATACTACTGATGACCTATCCTCAGGATAGGTCATCAGTATCTGATAGGGTCCGATCAGCTGTTTCAGAAGGTAGTGGCATTACTGTGAACGCCGTTACCTTCTCGCAGCTTACCAAGCACAGCGCCGTACATTTTACAGTGGCTGTGCTTGGTATTGCGCTCAGCCTCATTCACTTGAATGAGACCTAGACCTCATGACCGATGAACATGACCTCACTGGCCTAGGAAAAGCTGAGAGAAGGCCTCGGAGCTCACTGGAGCGCCGGTGCTTTCTCAAACAGCTGATCTGCGGGGGTTCCGGGTTTCGGAGCCCCACCGATCAGATACTGATGACCTATCCTGAGGATAGGTCATCAGTAATAAAATCCTGGAAAACCCCCTTTAAGGTCCGTTCTCCAGAACTGAAACAGGGAGCAGGTATAATTTATGAAAACTAAAATACATTACACTTAAATCCTTGCTCTTTCTGTTCTTAGGAGTCCAGTGGGAGGTCCTACTCAATGACTGCCAACTATCTCTGTATGTACAGTCATACCTGGAAAGTCAATCATATCTGGAGTCAATCACATACGGATGTGGGTCCGCATCCAAAAAATGCAGATCAGATGTGGACCAAAACTAGGGTCGTGTGCATGAGGCCTTAGAGAGTCTCCTTCCATCTGGAGTAAACACTTCTCCTCTATGTTCCCTTAAGGCACCTTCCATAATAAATTGGTTAATGAGATTTTAGGCTTTGGCTATCTTTGCAGTAATCCAATGACTGAAAGCCCTTTATAGATTCTTAATGCCGACGTTGACACCTGCAGCTCCTCGAAAAAGACGAAACCTAAAATCTGTCTCATCTCCGTTTGTTGTGCAGAATGCAATCTACTGTCTCCTACTGGACTTCCTGCAGTGTCCTTCAACGGAATTAAAGGGACACTACCATTTTTTATTTTTTTAAATCACACGTTAACAACCTATAAGTGAAAACCTTACGTATTTTTTTTTTCTGGATAGAATTTTTTAAAGTCACTCCATGTATTCTACTTCCTGTCTTGTCTCTTTAACTTCCTCCTTTGCTTGGACTCTCACAGCAGACAGCCGTGCACGTTGTACGCCTCCGTTTGACGTATACGTTAGAAGAAAAAAAAAAGGATACAAAAATGCAGCACTCCACGTTCTTGTATACTGCAGAGTATACTTTTTTTTTTTACAGTGGAACTCTATAGTGAACCAATGACACTGTACGGCATCAGTCTCAGTCATACGTTTTTTGTATACCTTAAACGGATGGAAAAACCTGATGTGAATCCAGCCTGTCTAAATCAGACCACTCACTGCAACTAGAAAGGGAAGGAGGGTGAGGGACTTCATTTGTGTATAATTCATTACACGGACAAGTACAATGCTCTTCTGTGGGCATCTTTATCTAGATACCAACAGAGCTATGACATCCCAATTCTACATCTACTATTATCATGAAGATTACCCTTCAGATAACATATTCCCCCCACAGCAGTAGTAAAATAATAATGGGTTATCTACAGGAGGTCTCTCATTTTTACGGACTGCTACATAAGGACATTATTTTTTTTTTAATTAGGTATTTTTATATTTTTATATATATATATATATATATATATATATATATATATATATATATATATATATATTTTTTTTTTTTTCCTTTCTATGAATATGGAGTTAAAAAAACTAAATAAAGCGGTTGGCCCATCTCTGGGATATGCCATCAATGTCAGATAGGTGTGGGTCCCACCACTGAGACCCGCTCCTATCTAGAGAACGGGGCCCCCGGAGTGAAGGAGCACACACCACCCTTGTGCTCCCCAGTCAGGGGCGGATTGGCCATAGACCTTACAGGGAAATTTCCCGGTGGGCCGATGCCCTGGGGGCCACCTGGGCCCTCCTCACAGGCTGCCAGGGGAAGTTTTTGAGGATGTATTTTGTGCTGCTGGCAGTATTTAGTGATGGACTGTGGTATTTGGCTCTGTTGGGGTGGTATAATGTGCCACAATATGGTTTTCCTGGACCTGCCTTCCATCCATTTGGACCCAACTACAAAATGGGGCCACTGTTAGTATTTTTTCCAGGGCCACTTTAAGTTCCCAGTCCGCCCCTGTCCCCAGTCATTGCTATGGGAGTTCCAAAAATAACCGAGCGAGCGTGCTAGGCCATTTTGGGAAGTCCCATAGTGGTGAATGGAGTGTGCAGCCATCTGTTCATTCACCACTATGGGACTGCCGCCTCCGTTTATTTTCGCAACTCGCATACAGGTGAACAGAGGGCGGCCACGCATGTGCGGCTGCTCTCTGTTCACTTCGGGGGGGCCCATTCTGGAGATATGAGCGGGTCTAAGACATGCAGATGTCCATTAGGCCTCGTGCACACAAAGGTATTTCCTTTCCATGTCCATTCCGTTTTTTGGGGGATTTTTGCGGGCCGTATGGAGGACCATTCATTTCAATGGGTCATTCCGTGTGCATTCCGTTTCCGTATGTCCGTTCCCCAAAAGAATAGAACTTGTCCTATTATTGTCCGCATTATGGGCAAGGATAGGACTGTTCTATTAGGGGCCAGCTGTTCCGTTCCGCAAAATACGCAATGCACACAGACGTCATCTGTATTTTTTACGGATAGCAAAATACAAACAATCGTGTGCACGAGCCCTTAAACATCTTTCTACACGTCTGTACTTAATCTCACATACCGTCAGTCCTCCGCGCCATTTACATACATACCTCTGAGGTTATCCGCTCTATAGGTTGTGTGCCCTTTTATATTCAGCACACAGATGTAATGGCCTTTAAAATGGGAATAAATTAATTAAAAAAAATAATAAAAACTAAAAATATAGAGGCTAATAGTCACCCACGGCTATGGACTGGCCAACAGACCGGGCGGCTCTGACCTATATTCCCTCTACGAGTGACAAACCCTGCACCGTGGCTACGCACAGGACTCTCGGCCACGAGTATCTGGTAGGTAAATGATGGATTGGTCCGGCTCGGAGACGACCGTCTATCACACTGGATGACGTTTACGATCCAATATTTTTGTGGATATGGTGCAGTAACCGCTCTGGTTGCCATTATTTGGTTAGGACGGTCAGGTTTAATCGACAACCGTATATATCATCTATAACGGAGCGCTTAGGCGGGGGAGTGAGAGAAACATGTGGCCGCCGGGAGAACAACCGCTAGACGAAAGGGAAAAGTGAGAATTTTAAAACCGTGTCATGAGACTAAATGCCGTAATATATATACTGCGTGTATATGTGTATATATGTAGTATATATATACACACATACACACACACATATATACACAAACACACACACTAAACGTAAAAAACGCAATAAGGCAAACCTCTACACTACAGATATCAATCGGCCATATATCCGCTTATTAAAGCACCGACATATTCCGTAACGCTGTATGCAGAGGCCAACCTACCTATCAGTAAGTTAAAGCATGAGGAGAGATCCTGCCCCTGGAGGGATTTGAACCCAGGGCCCCAGTCAGCTCTCCTGAAATGTACATCTTACTACAGGATTCAGCAACCTTTCTCTCTATCCAGCTGTGGTGAAACTACAACTCCCAGCATGCACACTTGCTTGACTATTTTTGGAGTTGTTCTAAAGTGAATGGTGCATGCTGAGAGGAGTAGTAGTTTCACGACAGCTGGAGTGCCGGAGGTCGACAACCCCACCCCGAACTGTACTGTTCTTCTGTTATTCCTCTTGGAAACAAATTAATAAATTGCCCTCCGAGTGATCCTGTGCTCCTCCATACGTGTGTTTCTGATACAATTTGACTCGGTGGGCACTTTACCATTTACAAGGAGAATGGTAACGTTGGATGGATGGTCAATTGAGTAGAACATTTCCAGGAGGAATAAAAGGGGTGTAAAAAAAAAAATAGGCTCCTCTAATTTTTTTCGGGAATACCGGCATTTACAGATGTCAGGAGAGCTCACAGGTACCCTGGCTCACAGCAGGAGCACATGGAGTCTGCTGTACGGCACCGTATTACTGAAATATGGCTTCTGGGGCAGAATTCTTCCGTCATATAGCATCCAGCACAAACTGTAAAGCTCTGGTCTGCTGGGCGAGAAGACGTTAAAGGGGTTGTCTCACTTCAGTAAGTGACATTTATCATGTAGAGGAAATTAATACAAGGCACTTACTAATGTATTGTGATTGTCCATACTGTCTCCTTTGCTTGCCCGTTTCCTATTTCCATTGCATTATACACTGCTTGTTTCCATGGTTACAACCACCCTGCAATCCAGCACAGGTGGCCGTGCTTGCACACTATAGGAAAACGTGCAGGCCTATGTGTGCTCCTATGGTCCTGGCCACCGAAGCTTTTTTTCTATAGTATGCAAGCATGGCCACCGACATCAGATTGCAGGATGGCCGTAACCATGGAAACAAGCAGTGTATAATGTGATGTAAAAAAATGAATCCAGCCAGCAAAGGAGACAATATGGACAATCACAATACATTAGTAAGTGCCTTGTATTAACTGTCTCTACATGATAAAAGCCACTTGCTGAAGTGACACAACCCCTTTAAAGTGCCACTTCAACAAGTAGGTGACTATGAAATACTGTCCTAACAAGAAAAGTGGCAGAGCTGCCGATAGGTGCCACCCAAATTCACTACATGCCAATATCTAAAGTGTCGTTCTGCCGAGGCACAGAAGGGAGGGCGGCGCTGTGTGTGACCCACGGGGGCAACGATGCCATCTGACCACAGTGCATGAGCGCTTATGAGTTCAGACAAGTTCAATATCATTACGCTGCTTCTATTAGATTGTGCTGAACACCATAGCACCCAAGACAACAATCATCCGCCTCCATGTGCTTCCTACTGAGAAATACCGCACAGACCGTCACAAAAACTACCGTAAACCAGAGCACTACAGAGAGACATTGAACAACAGATTAGTTATGTTTTATGGGTGCTTCACACACAAAAGGTAATGAAACACAGCGCTGATGGGGCTCCGTGATCTTAAAGGGGTTGTCCAGGATTAGAAAAAACATGGCTGCTTTCTTTCAAATACAGCACCACCCCTGCCTTGTGTATGGTATTGCAGCTAGGCTCCATTGGAGTCAATAGGGCAGAGCTGTAATACTGCATACAACCTAAGGGCAGGGGTCGGTGCTGTTTTGGAGGAGGGGGGGAGGGGGGAGGACAACCCCCTTAATATGTAAATAATACTGTCAAAAAGTTACCTACTCATAGCACAAGGCTTCCAGGGAATTTCCGGGAAAAAAAATAAAATAAAATAAAAAACAACAAAATATAAATGCCAACAGGAAAATGGGTGATAAAAAATAAAAAAAAACCTCCTTATTCAGGATCCCAAATTCTTAAAACTGTCTGTTTTAGTAACTACTTGCATTCCACATGTAATAGCAACGCTAACATTTTTTCCTATAACCATGTTTTGTGTTGTTCCTCTATTATTCCTGTTACAATTTATGAATAAAGGTACAACTGGGTGTTACCAGATGGGAGTGTGTCTTTGCACACTAATCAATCAGTGCTGACAGTGTAAGATGTGTGTAAGGACACATTCATAAATTCTAACAGGAATAATAGAGGAACATCACAAAGTATGGTTACTAAAAAAAAAAAAAAAAAAATAGTCCAGTGTTATTAAACGGGGAATGCAAGTAGTTTGTAAAACAGACATGGCAGGAGAGGGGAGGGTCCTCTTTAACTCGCAAAGCCCAAAATGATATACCATGGCCCTGGTACCTGCTTTTTGTAGATTCACTTGTATTTTTAAGAGTTCACACCTCATGGTATACGACACACTGCCGATGCTGAGCCACAACAGTGATGTGTGAACTTGGCCTAAGCCTAACGCTGCGTACGCCAACATCTCAGACTTGTCCGGTCCAGGTTCAGCAGCCAACCGGTATGACAGATCAGACAGACAGGTGTGCGCCCGCTCACCCGAGAGACGTTATTCAAGGAGACACAAACTCTTCCGACCCAGGAACGTGTAACTAATGAGCTGGCAGCGGAAAATACTAATTCTCAACCAAAAGGACATTACTGGACAAGCGTTCCGGTCACAGTAAAGAATCAAGAAACGGACTAATGGCAAAGAAAGTGGGACATTATATACAAAAAACACAATGGAGTGAAGGCGTAAATAATCAGGGCGACGTTCCGACAATAGATTCCTTGATCTTACTTTGTTCCAACATTGAAAAACATGGGTTAAAAATAAAAAAAAGTTTTGTACATATTATCCAAGTGGTATTTCTTTACCTCCCCTCTCCTTTCCTTAATAACGACTGCATTGCTGAGAAAAATGATGTTTTAATATATGCAAATGAGCCTCTAGGAGCAACGGGGCGTCACCATTACACCTAGAGGTCCAGACAAAAATCCTGCTCGCCTTCGACATCGCAGCAGCGAGTAGGTGTAATCACAGCTCACTTGACTGGTAAGGAGCAGTTGTAGTTACACTCCGTGCCATTCAAGTAAAACTCGTCGCTGCAATTTTGACGGTGAGAGAAAAGAGCACTCGCAGGAGCCCTGCATTCTCTTCAAACACCTGATGGGCGGCGGTGCCGGGAGTCGGACTCCCATCCTTCTGATATCATTGTATACTTACCAACGTTTAAGTTAGCAAAACATCCACTTCCGGGCAGGGTTTGCGTTAGCCCCATCCATTTTTCAGCCCGTGAAAATCGGGGACAGTCCCGGCAAATTCGGGACAGTTGGCAGCTATGTTATTTATGACTTATCCTAAAGACAGATCATCAGTACAGGAAATGGGACAACCCCTGGAAATCTGAATGGGAACGGAGTTGCAGTAACCTTCCGAGGCAAGTGTTCCAGTGAAGGAGGCTGCTGGGACGAACTGATTGGTGGGGATGCTGGGTGTCGGACCTGAGGATAGGTCATCAAATATCAGGAGCCAGGAAAACCCCTTTAAAGAGGACCTGTCACCTCTCCTGACACACCTGGTTTAATAGCTTTATGCATTCCCCATGTAATAATAATTCTGGAGCATCTATTTTTATGACTCTATGTTGTTCCATTCCTTTATTATTCCTACTAGAAGTTATGAATGAATTGCTAGCAGTCTGCAGTAAGGGTACAGAGGGGAGGTAACCAGTTGGGGGTGTGTCCCTGCATAGACTCACTCTATCCAATCAGTGCGACCATTTTCAGTCTGTGCAGGTACACACCCCCAACTGGTTACCTCCCCTCTGTACCCTTATTGCAGACTGCTAGCAATTCATTCATAACTTCTAGTAGGAATAATACAGGAATGGCACCATATACAGACATAAGAATAGAGGTTCCAGAATTGTTATTACATGGGGACAGGCATGTCAGGAGAGGGGACGGGTCTTCTAAGTATTTTTCCTCCTTCTGTTAATTTTTTCGTTTAGTATCCCTTTAAATTAAGATTTTTTGCATATTTCTAACAGTGCAAAATAATACTCCAGATAATCCGCCTCTATTTGGAGTTTTGTCTGGCTTTAAGATTTGGCGAGACATTATATATACAATAAAAATTTTATGATGCACCAAGGAATTCTAACATGCAATTGAGAACGGAGAGAGGATTGGTCTATTAATTGCGCGCTCTAAAACAGCAATATATAAATGTAATGTGCTGGAGCGGGGGATATAATTACAAATCTAAGATCTTACCTCATGCTTGTGCAAGCGCATAAGCAAAAGACGCGGGATCTTCAAGAAACGGCAAGGAAAGGAAAAGCTCAATGGGACAATTATTTACCGCTCTGAAGATTGTTTAGCAGTTATGAATTGTGTATCAATCCATTGCCATCTCCTCCTACACAGTGTCAAGGGGCCTACATGAGAAAGGGTAGGCTTTTATGTAGTGAAAATCAGAGTTTATACCCCTCCCTGCACAAGGGAGAGAGAGATAGCGCCTGAGTGACCCCCTCCCCCTCCCCGCCATGACACAGAACCCCAAAGATTTCCAGACAGGCCTGATCCACATTATTGTTCTCCAAATACCACTGATTTATAATGTATGGGTGAACTTTAATCTGCCGGCCAGTCTGCCCTTTATGATAAGGATACAATGAATCTCTAAAGTGTGAGCCACTGTCACCGACTTACAAAAATGTCACATCAACAAATGTATTTATTTCCTAAACTGAGGACACCAGGGATCAAGGCTTAAAAAGGAATTATCCACCGTCCGCCTCCTCGCCAGCCAGAGAGATCCGTTTGTGCCGAGAGCATCAGTCACAGATAAAGCAGAGGCGCCGAATGATAAGATCATAAAAAGGAGATTAGCTTTGAAACCGTGTATCTCACATAGAACCACCTTTTTGGAAGCAACAGGTAGGTAATGGGGCAAGGAAGAAGAACACGAGAGCCAGGTGACAGGCTGGGAAGCATAAAGGAGGGCAAAAAAAAAAGACAATGCAAAAAATTGGAGCAAGGAGGCTTAAAAAATTAAACAAAAAATTCTCTAGAGGATTCATTTCAGGTACAATGCAGCTTAAATGTCACGGAAACGCCAAACCAGGGAATCGCACTTTGTAACGTATATGAATAGATAGGAGCATAGCCCTAAAATGTGCATAACGTGCAACTGCCAATGACTAGAAACTGCCACGTAAAAGGTTAAAATTAACATAATGTCAATAAGAGACAAATCTATAGCAAGCCTAACACTAAACACTGAGGCCCTGATTGATCATTGCTTCACTCCAGAATTCTGGCGTCAAAAAATGTCGCACAATAGGGTATTTGTGACTTTTTGCAATCGCTTGCTCAAATATTTTTGCACCACTTTCTCCAGTTTTGTAATGTAGGTGGGAAAATGGGCGTGGTTAGTTATGTTAATCAGTTTTACTCCAGATTTATCATTGAGACTTTTTTAAAAAGTTGTAAAAAAAAAAAAAAAAAAGAAGAAGAAGGAACAATCTCACTCCAGTAAAAGGGTGGAGGAGGAAAACTGGAGGAGCTTTTCTAGACAAAAAAATGTTTTACGGATAAGACAAATTTATCAAAAAACGTGATAAATGTGGCATAAAGTACTAAAACGCAGGTTCAATCAAGACTTAAAAAGTTCCCCTTAGGATAAAATCTCCCTGTTGTATTACACCAACAGATTATCCAACAGATTTTCTGACCAATCGTTGTCAGACAGCCATTTACGCACACAGATCTCTTGTTATACTCACCAACTATTGGTCTGATTGGACAGATATTGGTCAGATAATCTGTTGGTGTAATACAGCCCTTAGCTTTCTAAGATTGTAAATGTTATATATTCATTTTATACCATGTATATTCTCAGTCTGGTTATGTATGGAAGTGATGGAGTTAACCATCTAAAAATTAGGACTTTATTTATTATATATATATATTACTGTAATAAATAAAGTCCTAATTTTTAGATGGTTAACTCCATCACTTCCATACATAACCAGACTGAGAATATACATGGTATAAAATGAAAAGACATTAAATAACAAAACAATTTTACAAGTACCTTGGTCTGGGGAACTGCAATAACATCAGTAAATCAAGGCCCCACCACTGCTTAAAGTAATGGTCACACTTGCTCTAGTTAATGGGATCAAGTGGTGCTTCAGCTCCATCCGGCTATGCCAAATACGATGAACTGGAGCGGGATGTTCCTCTACTGGAACAGCCAGCTGAATAGTATGAGCATTATTCACAGGACAGAATTTAGTGATGGCTAACCTCTGGCACTTCAGCTGAGGTGAAACTATGACTCCCAGCATGCTCCATTCATTTCTATGGAGTTCTGAGAACAGCCAAGCAAGTATACATCTTGGGAGTCATAGTTTTGCCACAGCTGGAGTGCAGGAGGTTAGCCAGCACAGGGATAGATGATATATGCCTAATTCATTCAGAGCTAGAGTGTGATGAAGCCATTGAATGGAGCGGCAGGCCAGCTTGCACAATGCCGGTCCAGGCAAGGCCCACTGGACAGCTCAGATGGTTTGACAGCTTGTCCGTCTTGGTCAGCCCCATAGGCACTGAATGAAGCTCCGGCACACTTGCTTGACCATGGCTCCAGTGAAACAACGCCTTACTGTGGTAGAACAGTGCCGATGAATGGGGGTCTCCGATGCTTTTTCCCCATCAAGGCTATGGTCCCCAGTGATCAGACATTTATCACCCATGCATAGCTTCATGTCAATTATTCAAAATGTAAGTTATAAATAAGGCCATATTCACAACAGTAAAAGCAGGTAGATGCCCAAGGTCATACTATCCCACAGGAGCCCATGAAGCGGCACTCACATTATGTCTGACTCAATAGCCATGATGGTAGGCTTCCATTAATACCTACACGAAGTTCTCATCGATCCTCATCTTCGCTTTCAATTTGTTATACACAAAAATCAAAGGAAAGTCATTACTAAGGGGTTTTCCACAGCTTCTACTTTTATTTCTCAAGAAATTTTAGTCTCACATCCTGACAAGACACAGAACATGGGAGAATCGTGGAGGAAGTGAAACGAGGGCTTGGACAGGAAGTGCAGGATCTCCAAGCTGGTGATCGCTGTATATTAACTAATCACTGAACAAACGGAGTAGAAGATACGGTGTCAAGAGGCGCATAAGAAAGTCCTTCATCAGAGCCAAAAACAACATCATTATCTACAAAGGCTTGTCAAACAAATGCTGGGTTACGTCAACCGATTCTGTGTTGTTGACATTACTCCAGTCACTGTCCTCCAATATCGGGGACATGACTAACAGGATTACACCAGATTCATATGGTCATGTGCATTACGCTACGAGAAAACGGCAGTGGTCGCTCGTTCTGACATTTTAGAGGTTTTCTAGGCGCGATCTGTGACTCGTGCAGAGGTCAGGAGGGAGCAGATAAGCTGCGATATCACCTATGGTGAATGATGGATCATGAGTTATCTATATATAGAGGATTGCGGTCATTGTCATCCTGCCTGTAAAGATAATGAGATGACTGCTGAAATTTGACTTGTACAGACCAAGTTACGAGATGCACAAGGCAAGTAACAACCAGAGCCCTGTGCTATTAGTTATAAGCACGCTCCTATTACATTTTCTTTTAAAGAGGTGCATTAAAAGTGACATTTTAAAAGCACTATTTGGCAACTGCAAGAAATGGTGATCGGTGGTCACTAGACCAATGGTAAATATATGCAGAGCAAGAAGTGGCACCCATTATTAGGCTTAAAGGGGTTGTCTCACTTCAGTAAATGGCATTTATCATGTAGAGAAAGTTAATACAAGGCACTTACTAATGTATTGTGATTGTCCATGTTGTCTCCTTTGCTGGCTGGATTCATTTTTCCATCACAATATACATTATACGTTTACATGGTTATGACCAACCTGTAAACCATCAGTGGTCGTGCTTGCATACTATAGGAAAAAGTGCCGGCCTCTCTGGTGGATGGAACCTCAAACAGGCTGGTGCCTTTTCTTATAGAGTGCAAGCACGGCCACTGCTGCTGGATTACAGGGTGGTCATAACCATGGAAAAGAGCAGTGTATAATGTGATGGAAAAATGAATCCAGCCAGCAAAGGAATACGTATTGATTGTCCATATTGCCTCCTTTGCTTGCCCGTTTCCTATTTCCATTGCATTATACACTGCTTGTTTCCATGGTTACAACCACCCTGCAATCCAGCACAGGTGGCCGTGCTTGCACACTATAGGAAAACGTGCAGGCCTATGTGTGCTCCTATGGTCCTGGCCACCGGAGCTTTTTTTTTTTTTTATAGTATGCAAGCATGGCCACCGACATCAGATTGCAGGGTGGTCATAACCATGGAAACAAACAGTGTATAATGTGATCGAAAAATGAATCCAGCCAGCAAAGGAGACAATATGGACAATCACAATACATTAGTAAGTGCCTTGTATTAACTTTCTCTACATAATAAATGCTTTTTTCTAAAGTGACACAACCCTTTTAACGACGAGTAGGAAAACCACCAGATTGATTTATTTCTAATATAGATTTTAACATGGAAAAGCAAATATAGCCACCTAAAATTCTTTAAAAATATGTTTAACATAAAAACATGAATTAAAAAATAGCTAATTTTCCCTTTAAAGGGATTGGGGTAAAAAAAAAAAAAATAGTTTTTACAATGGGATAAAAATAACACAAGCATTACTCACTGATCACCCCGCCTCCCCGTTTCAATCCACGGTGGTCTTTGCATCCCGTTCCTGGCTCGACACACAGGCCTACTCAGCCAAACACTGGCCACATGGGTGCCCAACGTCAGAGCGCGACACACTGAGCAGACATTTACCACCATTTCCTGTGTGTCAAGTTGGGCCCCGGAAGTAGCAAGGGATCTGGGCAAATCTGTGAGGTGAGTAATGCTTATTTTTAACGAATTATGATCTTTTTTTTCCCCTCTCCTCAGAAGTCTTCCTTAAAGAAGAACTCCTGCAAAAATGTTTATTCTCTGACCTGTTAGAAAGGTGTATGATGTAATCTATAGTGAATGCAATTTTCTCATCAGTGCTGTATTTGTAAGTTATAACCTCTCTTCTAATTGTAGATGGGTCATGTGACCAACTCCCTGCCCTCCAACTGACCCAGCACAGGAAGCCAGTCACTTCTCTATTCATTTCTATGAGACTCAGAGTGAGGCTCCCATAGGAATGCATAGAGAAATAGACTTCCTGTCCACACAAGTCTCTGTGTCAGTTGGTGAGTCTTATTCCTGGTCACATGACACAGGTGAGAAACATCAGAGAGATATAACTCATAAATACAGACACTGGTAAGAAAATGACACTCACTGCAGATTACATCATGTACATTTCTAGCAGGACAAGGAATAAAAATTTTTGCGGGAGTTCTTCTTTAACCGGAAAGCACAAAGCATATATAAAGCACCTCCGTTTGGTTAGCTAGTTACGGTATATTAAAGTACTGAATGTGACTCTTTACGGTAAGTGTGAATAATAGAAATAGAAGAGCTGAGCTGCCATCAGATGACACAGAGCTGCCCCCATGTAGCATGTGCTCAGGAGCTGGACCTATAATTCTGCAGCGTTAATGTCGTTACTGCAGACGACGCATCTCTGCACAGAGACGCTCTTAATGAGCTGCACAGACTGGAGCCTGGAGATCCCTTAGGTAAATACACATCCATTTAGCAGGCATTTTTCTAGCTGGTCTTTAGAGGATGTCTATAAATCAGTGCAAGAAGTCTTCGTAAGCTTTTGTGACCAGGGACCTAGACTACAGATCCATCAAAGGGAACTAAAGGAGACTGATCCTTCTAGTAAAAACCAAAAAGATGGTAGAAAGTAAGACATAAAACCATAATAGAAAACTATAATCCCCTAATGTATAGTGAAGACGTAACATCTGGCACAGGGCACGATCAGGCAACCTATGATCAACACTGCTGAGCACCCCACATCCCATGAGAGTGGTAAGGTCAGTATACCCAACCTCATTTAATTAAAAATGAAAATGAAAGGGATAGGGATTTTTCTAAACTGAAAATACAAAGAACTATTTTTTTTCGAATTTCTGCAGTTTTCATTTGGGCAGTACCTTACCACTGAAAACTAAATGCAAACTAGTGTCCTCCTGCAGCAGTCAGCATAGATAAGACCTCCCATATAGATTGGTAATCCATTGCTAGTTTACTGCTTCTGTGAGGGCAATAAGTTATCTGAGGGGTAATCCTGATAATAGTAGGTGTAGACTTGGTATACGAGTATGAACGGTCTTGAGATTGGGGGAACTGAAAGAAAACCCACACAAACAAGGGGAGGACAGAAACTCCATGTAGAAGCTGTCCTTGGTCAGATTCAAATCTAGGATCCCAGTGCTGCAAGGTCCCAGTGTTAACCAGTGAGCCACCGTACTGCCCAAAAATCACTGTACTGATAAATCTAAGATAGGCTGACCAGCGCAGGAACAGAATATCGCTATTGTTGGATAAAGCATATACCAGACACTCTTGGATCACAGTCACTACCATAGGGTCTGTCTGTTTCCGGCATGAATTATGGCATTTTCCCTTACGAAATACGGCTGCAGTATTTTGTCCTTTATTTTTGCAGGAAAACTGCGACCGAGGCTTCTGTCGCAACGTCCGTAACAGGTGTGCACTTAGCCTAATGTGTGATGCTCCAAATGAGTCACTAATGGGGGCTCTCTCTGGTCAGAGTGATGGTCTGACTGAAAGACCGTTATCTGCTCTTCTGAAAGTCTGGACAAAGCGGAAGTTAAAGGGGTTGTGCAGAGATTTATATTGATGACCTATCCTCAGGAATCCCCGCCGATCAGCTGTTTGAAGAGGTGGCGGTGCTCCGTGCCAGCGCTACTTCCTCTTCCTTACACTGCACTTCGTCTCGGAAGTGCAGTGTAACTACGAGTAGTCCTTCCATTCACTTGAATGGAACGAGTACTTACAATTAGGGATGAGCGAACTTGTTTTTTTCAAGTCCAATGTACAAGGTTCAGGTTTGAGTAATCTAAGAATTCCGTTATGGATTCCGCTACCACGGACCATAACTTATGGTCCGTGGCAGCGGAATCCAAAATAGAATTCTTAAAGAAGAACTCCCGCAAAGATTTTTATTCTCTGACCTGTTAAAAAGGTGCATGATATAATCTGTAGTGATTGTCATTTTCTTATCAGTGACTGTTTCTGTGAGTAAAAACCTCTCTTCTTATTGTAGCTGGGTCATGTGACCAACTCCCTGACCTCCAACTGACCCAGGACAGGAAGCCAGTTACTGCTCTATTCATTCCTATGGGAGCCTCACTTTCAGTCTCATAGGAATACATAGAGAATTAGACTTCCTGGCCACACACAAGTCTCTGTGTGAGTTGGTGAGGCTAATTGCTGGTCACATGACGCAGATAAGAAACTTCCGGATTATATAAGTCAAAAATTCAGACACTGGTAAGAAAATGACATTCACTACAGATTATATCATGTACATTTCTAGCAGGACATGGAATAAAATTTTTGTCGGGAGTTCTTCTTTAAGATAACCCGAACCTTTTACTTCGAACCTGAAAACATAAGTTTGCTCAATACTAGTTATAATTATACTGCGCCACTGCTCCATAGGAGACGATGCGCAGTGTCAAGACCAGGAAGTAGCGCTCTCAAACAGCTGATTGGCAGGGGTCCCTGGTGTTGGATCCTCGCCGATCAGATATTTATTATCTATCCAGAGGATAGGTCATCAGTATAAATCACTGCACAACCCTTTTAAACAAAGGAAAACAATACAAAGCAACAGCACTCTGCAAACCAAATAAAGTACAAAAGTGCCAGAGTAATAGAAAGTATTCTGGTGCTAATGCTACGCTTATTTAGCAAATTTGAGATTCTTGGCAAATATATTTTGTACAAAATTGTTTGGGCCCGTCTGTCAAACGCCAAGGCGATCTCAGTAAGACGGGAACACTAAATGCTACCTGTTATGTGCCATAACGCCACCATAAAATTCAGGGAGTGCAGGTTCCACATGCATGCTGGGTCCACTCTGCTTTTTATCATTTTTGGTGCCAAAATGGCCTCTATTAAATCCAGTGAATGCAGGTACTAAAATGCATGCTGAGCCCACTCTATACCTCACCTGGTTACACATGGCTACCACTGAATGCAATGAGCCAGGACAGGAAGTAGAACACATGGGTGACATCAAAAATTATATTCAAAAAACAATTCACCTGTTTTTGTTTTTTTTAAATAAAAAAACAATTATATATATATATATACACACACACACAGTTAGACTGAAAAAATAAATAAATGAATGAATGATGGAAGTGTCCCTTTAATGTTGGGGGTTACAGTCAAGGTAACGGAGCCTTCTATTTTACGTTGCTTAAATAAGACTCCAGTGTTTTATAGCTCGTGCCCATTTTTCAAGGCTCCATTTGACTGGCAGAACGGGATCAGGACCTCAGCTGCACTGACGTTCGGGTGGTGCACAGATGTGAGGGACGCAGAGAGTACCAGGAAACGCTCGGCCTCTCTGAATACCGCACTAATTAGCAGAATTAATCTTCACGCTTCCTATCGCTTGCCATTGTGTTTTAATTAGCAGCTTCCATCTCCTAGAGAGCGTGTGCGTGTGTATGTATAAATATATATGTTCTCCTTGTCTCCGAGCTTCCCAGGTCTTGTGTACGTTTCTCTAAGGCTACTTTCACACTAGCGTTTTTTAATTCCGGTATTGAGTTCCGTCATAGGGGCTCAATACTGGAATAAAACGCTTCAGTTTTGTCCCCATTCATTGTCAATGGGGACAAAACTGAACTGAAGACAACGGAATTCTCCTGAAAGCATTCTGTTCTGTCTCCAGACCGGAGAGCAAACTGCAGCATGCTGCGGTTTTCTCTCCCATCCAGGCATCCGCACCAAGACGGATCCGTCATGACCCCCAATGAAAGTCAATGGGGACGGATCCGTTTGGTGTGACACAATGGTGAACGGATCCGTCACCTGCACACATACATACACATACAAATACACATACATACTTACATGCTCCCGGCAGGTCTCCACAGCGCAGGAGGAGCAGGACGGTGCGCACATAGGATGATTCCCCACAGCGCCCAGCAGAGGGCGCTGTGGGGAATCGTCCTATGTGCACGCCGTCATCCTCCTGTACTGTGCTGCGCGGAGCTGCCGGGAGCATGTAAGTATGTATGTGTATGTGTCTGTGTGAATGTACTGTGTGACATGTGTGGGGCCGGAGCGCGATTCCAGCCCCACACATGTACCTGCGGCAGCACGGATCCGGCGGCACCCTTCACCTGCCGGATCCATGCTGCCGCTAGTGTGAAAGAGGCCTAAGATATATTTTTTTTATTATTATACTAGTGGATACGTGATATCTTCCAATCTTAACACGGACTCTTGCTCCAGGGGGCACGGAGGTACCTATAAAAATGGTTCCATGTGTAGCACCGCGCTCTCTGAGGTTACAATTCCGTGTCGCGCGCCTCATCAAGACGGTATATGCGGCAGGCCTCTACTGTGTTTTTTTTAAAAAAAAGTTTCTTGAGCAACTGTTTATCATTAAGACCCTTCAGACAAGGTTAATAAAAGCTTTGGCGCAGTAATGGCTCACCCGCTCTCATTTACAAAATGCCACGTGCTACTACCAAAGAAATAAAGGGCAGTTCGCGAACGCACCATAAAGTCTCACCCATGGGACTATCAGGTAATTGCGCTGCTCATTAAAAAGGGGTTTTAATTATTAATTGACCGTGTCAGAGTCGTCCTTTGAAGTCAGCTTTATTTTTCTCTCTTTGAAATGCATTTTGATTTGCAACTGACCTATGAAGCTTTCCATTTCAGGGTTGGAGCCAAGATGCTAGAGGGGGATAATCAGGTATCGGGCATGTATTCTACAGATAATCTCAGGCTTATTAGTTTAGGTTGACCATGGAGAGGAGATTGACACCATTAAAGGGGTTGCCCCACGAAAAATAGTCTACATTTTTCAAATCAGCACCTGGATCTGAATACTTTTGTCATTTCATGCAATTAAAAATTTAGCCTAGCCAGTGAAATCTCTCTCTATGGTGCCAGCTTGAAATAAATCTAGCGGAGCAATGAATGGGGAGATCTCTGGATCCATGTGAGGTACAGGGCTGGTTCTAAGTTTGTTACAGACTGTCATGTACTATAAGATTTTTTAATTATTCATGGGATAACCCCTTTAAGGCGGACATGCAGAAAAGATTATTGTTGGCCAAACCCATTGAATTCAGTAGGACCAGCCAACCATAAAATGTGTATGGAGGTCTCCTGACTTTCCCTTCATGGCAGATGTTGGGAGAAAGAAAGATCTGAATTTTAACATGCCAGATTCTTTAGTTCCTAAAAGGGGTGTCGGAATCAAATTAAAAAAAAGAAGTGGTGGCGCCGGAAGCGGTAGGGGAGAAAATAGGGGACTTTTTTCCATTTATTAATTTGGCCAATCCCTTGGTAAAGTGAGGTGTCTGGTTGTGGCTTGTTCTGCTCTCCCCACAATCTGGGGGGAAGGGTCAAGAGAAATACGGTAGATGTTGTTTGAACATGGCCAGCCTTACTTCCTGTTGCTTATCTGGCGCCAACATGTTCTACAGAAATGGTCACCATCAACACCAGACAGTGGCCTCAACATTCAGAGGGAGACAACCACATTATATATATATATATATATATATATATATATATATATATACACACACATATATATACACACACACACACACACCAAAACATATTGTTCACAAACCTCCTGGCCTAGGTGGACCTGCCACTCAAGCTAATGCTGGCCACACACATTAGATTTACTGTATGTCAGTCAATTTTGGGCAATTTTGGAGGGACCAGATGACCATTGAACATACACGGAGGTGCCCCAAATCTTTGTCGGGGGTAAAAAAAAGTCAGACATGTTAGATTACAGCATGTCCTTTTGTTATGGATATTTGAGATAAGCCACATCAGATCTCGAGTAGGAGCTTATTCCCCTCTCCCCACTCAGAACATGTTCAGAACATGTTTGGCCGACAGCTATCTACAGGGCATGGCCGCCTAAGGCTACTTTCACACTAGCGTTTTAAAATTCCGGTATTGAGTTCCGTCATAGGGGCTCAATACCGGAATAAAACGCTTCAGTTTTGTCCCCATTCATTGTCAATGGGGACAAAACTGAACTGAAGACAACGGAATGCTCCTGAAAGCATTCCGTTCCGTCTTCAGACCGGAGAACAAACCGCAGCATGCTGCGGTTTGCTCTCCGGTCCAGGCATCCGCACCAAGACGGATCCGGAATGACCCCCAATGCAAGTCAATGGGGGTGGATCCGTCTGGTGTGACCATAATGGTAACCGGATCCGTCCTCCATTGACTTTCAATGGAGTCCATTACGGATCCGGGTACACATAGACACATACAGACATAAACATACACACACATAAAGACATACAAACACACATACATACTTACATGCTCCCCGGCAGGTCTTCGGAGCGTCAGGACGGCTCACACAGGTCACGATTCCCCACAGCGCCCTCTGCTGGGCGCCTGGTGGAATCGTCAGATGACGATTCCACCAGGCGCCCAGCAGAGGGCGCTGTGGGGAATCGTGACCTGTGTGAGCCGTCCTGACGCTCCGAAGACCTGCCGGGGAGCATGTAAGTATGTATGTGTGTTTGTATGTCTATATGTGTGTGTATGTTTATGTGTATGTATATGTATGTACTGTGTGACATGTGTGGGGCCGGAGCGCGGTTCCGGCTCCACACATGTCACTGCGGCAGGCCTGATCCGGCAGCACCCTTCACCTGCCGGATCAGGCCTGCCGCCAGTGTGAAAGTAGCCTTAAGAGAACCTCTTTAACAATTTGTGATTGTATGCAAATGTAGATAATTGCTTTTCAACAGAAAAAAAAAATCCATTTTAGAGCCTGTAGGGTTCCAAGACTGACTTGTGTATGACCGAGAAGGCCATTCAAGCAATTGTGTTTTATAGATACCAATAAAAAACAAAACAATTGTACTCTTGGCTACACGGGTCTGAAAACCCTTTTAGGTTTCACATTAACTCTCAAACCTCTTGACTATCCTTACCTTGGATGCAAATTACAAGCCCTGTCTATAAATGTCAAGGAGTTATCAATTTGCACCTCGAAAAATCGGAATAAACTTGCTTCTGGGGCCGTACAACAAAAAAGAGCTTTAAGCTAAACTCCTTCCAAAGAACACCATTATGAACGTCAGTTCAGTGGAGGAACTTTCTATCAGTCTTTATTATATAGCTGTACATCATGTATTTAACAATCAGCGCTAGGAGAGCAACGCATTTCTAGGCTGAAAGAAAGCCTTCTGAAAGCCACAGGTTGTCCATGGGCTACCAGCAGGATATTTTAAGCCATTCTATAGTATTTTCAAGGCTCCTCTTGAAAAGAAGTTTCATAAACCTGTACGTTTTTGTGCAAGCAAGGCTGCGGCTCTAGAGGACCAATGGGTTTAGGTTTGGACATGGTGGATCTAACAATATTTTAGACCACCATCTCTAGCGGTTTACCACCCTATCTGCTCCTGGAATATACTGCAGATAACTTGCTGTTGGGGTTCTTGAAGCAAATGAAACTGAACGTGAACTTGTTGAGCGCTGAGGAATAGAAGGATAGCATGTCAGCTAAACTTGCCCAATTATAAATTTTGCATACGAGCTATACAAGTATAAAAATGACATTTATTTCTGAAGGAACAATGCATAGATCTTGGAAGAAATTATAAGAAAAAAAAAAAAACATTAGACACTGCAGCCAGCTGCCTCTTGAGGTTTTTGTCCAGCACTGAACTGCAGGCTGTATTTACTAAGGCACGACGCACGAATTAAACCCTTTCTAGTTATGAAGCGTGCAATTTGGACGAAATTTAATTGTAGGATATCCAAAATACGCTTTGGTAAATCCAATCTTTACAAATCTACCATCTGATTCGCAACAGAGAGAACAATTCTAGCCTGAAGGATCACATTCATCTCAACAACGTAATTATATGTGACTCAGACTGACTGGTAGTGCCGCCTCGCTTTATACAAACATCTGAAGCCCGGGCTCTTCTAGAACCTTGTAATAACATTGAAGAAGGAATGTGCCTGCCGAGGGTCCACCACTGACCACCACTGCCTGGTTTTCTACATCAACAGGACATTATACAACTGCTGGGCTTCGTCCTACAAATATACAGAAGAGAAGGACACAGATGTTCACTTGAGTTTCCAAGTAGCGTATCGTTGATACTACCAACGCCTTGGATTATTGACATGTCCCAATGTCTAGTCTTATCCAAATTAGGGTTCAACAAAATAGTAAACCACCATCTTTAATCCTCATGTAAATGACAGCTGCAACCATTTCGAGAGCATTTCGGCATGAGCAGCCCATCTATAAATACATGTTCTGGCTAATTTACATGAATGTGACAGAAAACTATCTGTATTCAATCCTTTTTTAGGATATGACCCAAAATACTATTTACATAAAATGTAATATTCATCTTCAAAAGATTTTTTTTTTCTGATCAGTATTACTGATGTGACTATTTTAAGTCTCTATTGCGTTCTACAGGGAATTCTAGGCTGCATATCAAAGGAGGTCAATGGCCTATACTCAGATTAAGTCATCAATATCGGATCGGCAGGGGTCCAACACGTCACACCCCTGCCGATCAGCCGTTTGATGAGGTCACAACACTCTGGTGAGTGCTGTGGCCTCTTCCTACGCCAGTGACGTCAACTTCATCGGTCGAATGGCCTAGGAAGAAGCTCAGTCCCACTCAAGTGAATGGGTCTGGGCCACAATACGAACTACAGTCACTCTACAAAGTACAGCACTATGCTTTGTGGAGGCCACAGCGCTCACCAGAGTTCTGTGGTCTTTTCAAACAGTTGAACGGTGGCGGTACTGAGTGTCGGACCCCCATGGTCATATATTGATGACCTATGCAGAGGATAGGTCATCAATATTCTACTCCTTTAACATGTAGATATTTACAACACCCGACTCAATGGGACATCGTTCAGCAGCGTATGTATGGACAATCCCTAATTTGTTGTAACGCGCTTGATCAAACACTTTCCAGGCCAACAACCATCAGGAATTTGTTCCCACAGCTGTTATTCAGAAAAGTCTATGGGAATCTGGTCCGTGGTTTTAGAAGATAGACAATTAACAGAGGACCACAAGTTAAGAAGCACTTGACTGCCACTAGCTCTTCACATCCAATTCATTATGGAAGCTCCAATTGATATAATACACACTACATCAACATAAAAAATGGTTCAGCCTTCACATTTGGGTAGTCACCACAAGGTCAGTCCTAGCTCCTGAGAAAAGATGCTGCTGGAAAGCTATTAAAAGTCAACCTCGTGGATAAAAATGGTTAAAATAGAAAGTAAAAGATGTGTGTCACTTTACGGGCACACATGTCCAGGCCATGGTGGGCCCATGTGGATAATATTACGCCTTATAGATGATGTCACGTAGGGTAGAAGATAAAATATTGCAAAGTTACAATTACAATGAGTCAGCATAAAGCCAAATTCCATTAACGTGATAACGTTCATATTCTCTGTCAAAAGATTTATAGGCATATGAAAAGGAGGAGGAGGAGGAGGCGTTCGAGTATCAGAGGCCTGACTTACACAGGCGTGAAGGGCATGCCATCACCGGTCCTCCGAGCGGCACTACCCCTCCTGCATCAAGTCCGGTGGACTCCAGGTTTAGTTCATGTCTCAATACTTAAGTCATATAAAATGGTAATCTCTTACACCAGCAAAGTGTCCGATACCTTAATCCGAGTATTAACACATTCAAGAACATAATTACACTGCTATTACATTTGCCTCACCCATGGGAACAATGTTTGCCAGCATAAGGCTGGAAACACGTGCAGGTTTTGTGGTAGATTTAGATGTAGGTTTTCCAGCCAAAAATGGGAGTAGATTCAAAAGTGAGAAGAAAGCCTTTTCCATTTCTTGGATCTGGAGCAAAAAACTTAATTAAAGGGGTTATCTGAGAATTATTTAAAAATCCTACCACTTGCAGAGCTACCTAGGGGACAGAGTCTCACTACACACTGCACTGCTCTACAATAGATGGCAAGCATGTGATCCTGCCTACAATAAGCCATCATGGCTGAACAGCCTGACAGGAACATTCACCCATATGTAGTATATGGAAGTGCCAGAACATAGTGTGTAGTGAGGCCAGGCTTTGCAAGTGGAGGCAACCAGTCCTGCTCACATGCTAGAACAGGTTGCTGGCAGCCATTTTAAATCATTCCTGGAGAACCTCTTTAAAAATTGTGTGCGACTCCAACCTATAGATCACAAATTTCGAGTTACCCTGACCAACACGTACCAGATAACAGCCAACAGGCTGTGTAACTCCAACAATGAACGTGTACTGTGCCAACAGCTAGGGTCAAATATCTGACTAGATGACTTCCAAACCAGCCAAACACAACAATAATGACCAATTGACCTGGAAGTGAAAAAGCTCCATAATGAGTTTATTGGTAAGCTGTGAAGATTAGCTTGTATATGGCCTACAGCAGCAAACCTCAACTGGTGGATCATCGTCTGAATCTAAAACGGGGACATCATCTGTCCAGACCCCACAGACCTGCAGTGTCTAGCTTCAGAAGAACAACCTGGTACACAAGGTCCTGACAATGGTCAATGCGTGCACCCGCACATACAAGGTCAGGAAACCAGCCACCATTAGGACACTCAGGGGTGCACCACCAATGAGGCCAGGTGAGGCAATCACCTCAGGCAGCACCAGGTAGGGGCAAGGGGGGCAGCGGAAGGGATTTCATTGTGGCAAAGTGGTTAAAGAAATTGGCATGAGGGGGATGCGGTTTCAGTTTTCGCCTCAGGCAGCCAAGTGCATCCCTGAGGGCACTGTATGGGGGCACATGGAAGTGAAGAGTCATGATGGAAGTAAATGAAGGCTGGATGGCAATCTGCTATAAAGGGAGGATGAGAGTTGTGATCATCCATCAGAACATTTGAAAAACCTTATCGTTTATGTTCTGCTTAAGATACAGATCAAGAAAATGGAAAAGCAAGGAGGTTAAAAATAACAGACTGACATGGACTGTAGGGCAGAAAAGTAGAAGGAGAAGGGAAGATAATATATAGTAAGAGATCTCAAATTTTCACAGAGATGAAGAACATAAATATATACACATGGAAATATGAAAAAAAACAAGCAAGTAAACATACAGGAGTGAAAAAAAATATGAGCCAGGCAACTGGGAGAGCAGGCTGAGGTGAATTATTGATCAATCTCCAGAAACATTTTTACATTGAGAATCACAGTAATCAGGAAAAGTGATTTGTAATGGCAGTAGAGGAAATGTCTTGATTACAGAGAGGGTGGGAGGGAGGAACATGAGAGCAGATGCAGGGGGGAAATGAATGAAGTCGGGTTTCAAAAGGCATATTGGGTGCAAGCATTATTCCAATGGGGATAAGCCAGAGAATCGTCCGGTGGTGGAGGGGGGAACGGACTTAAAAGAATATTAATCTAGGGGACAGAAAAACAAATCCAAAACCTCTTACATGGGAAATATCATAGTGGAGTCAAAAAACATATAAATGTAAGAGCTGGACATGAATAAAAACTAGGGAGCGAATGTAAGGCAGTCATACACAAGCAAATGTCTAGTAGTGCAGCTGAGGGCTGATGCTTAGAGGTTATGGACACCTTTGGGGGCATTTTTTTTATTAATGTAATGTACTTATTTTGGCCTAAAGGACTCTATACTGACGGGGAGTGTTCCACAGGATTGGCGCATAGCAAATGTGGTGCCAATATTCAAAAAGGGTCCAAAAACAGAGCCTGGAAACTATAGGCCGGTAAGTTTAACTTCTGTTGTGGGTAAACTGTTTGAAGGTTTTCTGAGAGATGCTATCTTGGAGTACCTCAATGAAAATAAGCAAATAACTCCATATCAGCATGGCTTCATGAGGGATCGGTCATGTCAAACCAATTTAATCAGTTTCTATGAGGAGGTAAGTTCTAGACTTGACCGCGGCGACTCAATGGATGTCGTATATTTGGACTTCTCCAAAGCGTTTGACACGGTACCACATAAAAGGTTAGTATACAAAATGAGAATGCTTGGCCTGGGAGAAAATGTCTGTATGTGGGTAAGTAACTGGCTCAGTGATAGAAAACAGAGGGTGGTTATTAACGGTAGATACTCAGATTGGGTCACTGTCACTAGTGGGGTACCAAAGGGGTCTGTATTGGGTCCTATTCTCTTCAATATATTTATTAATGATCTTGTAGAAGGCTTGCACAGTAAAATACCAATTTTTGCAGATGACACTAAACTGTGTAAAGTAATTAACACAGAGGAGGACAGTGCACTGCTACAGCAGGATCTGGATAGACTGGAGGCTTGGGCAGAAAAGTGGCAGATGAGGTTTAACACTGACAAATGTAAGGTTATGCATATGGGAAGGAATAATGCAAGTCACCAGTACATACTAAATGGTAAAGCATTGGGTAACTCTGACATGGAAAAGGACCTAGGAATTTTAGTGAACAGCAAACTAAGCTGCAGAAACCAGTGTCAGACAGCTGCTGCCAAGGCCAATAAGATAATGGGTTGCATCAAAAGAGGCATAGATGCCCGTGATGAGAACATAGTCCTGCCACTTTACAAATCACTAGTCAGACCACATATGGAGTACTGTGTACAGTTCTGGGCTCCTGTGAACAAGGCAGACATAGCAGAGCTGGAGAGGGTTCAGAGGAGGGCAACTAAAGTAATAACTGGAATGGGTGGACTACAGTACCCAGAAAGATTATCAAAAATAGGGTTATTCACTTTAGAAAAAAGACGACTGAGGGGAGATCTAATAACTATGTATAAATATATCAGGGGTCAGTACAGAGATCTCTCCCATCATCTATTTATCCCGAGGACTGTGACTGTGACGAGGGGACATCCTCTGCGTCTGGAGGAAAGAAGGTTTGTACATAAACATAGAAGAGGATTCTTTACGGTAAGAGCAGTGAGACTATGGAACTCTATGCCTGAGGAGGTGGTGATGGTAAGTTCACTAAGAGAGTTCAAGAAGGGCCTGGATGTATTTCTGGAGGGTAATAATATTACAGGTTATAGTTACTAGAGAGGGGTCGTTGATCCAGGGAGTTATTCTGATTGCCTGACTGGAGTCGGGAAGGAATTTTTCCCCCTAAACTGAGGAAAATTGGCTTCTACCTCACAGGGTTTTTTTGCCTTCCCCTGGATCAACTTGTAGGAAAACAGGCTGAACTGGATGGACAGATGTCTTTTTTCGGCCTTACAAACTATGTTACTTAAAAATAATTTTTTCAGTTGATCTTTTTTTATTTGATCTTTAGTTTAATCCTTTGCAGGTCTCAGTTTCACTGCATCTGTAGCCTGTTGATTCTCCTTCTCAGCGAATCGGTCAATCTGTAGCCCTCGTAAACATTCATTTAAGCTCAACTCTTATCAGTTTGATAAAAATTTAGCATGAATAAGTGTTTATGACCTGTTACGGCAGGTTTACATGGGGCAATTGTTTGGCTGATGAATAATGCCCATTCCCGATAATCGGCCCACAATAATGTGCTGCAGATCATCTGATGAACTAACAAACCCTTGTTCACTGGGTAAAATGATGGACATCTAAATTTGTTCTGCTGCCCAAAAACAGTAAATCTGTATGAGGACCATCACTCGTCCATATACAATGCAGGCTTTTGCTGCAGCTCTTTCCGCCACTGACGAATAGACAGTTATGGTTCCCTTCCCGATGATTGACGGCTCAGTCTGCTCAGGAAGGTAAAGATAAGGGCTACAGACTGAACAGCTCTCTGATGGATTCAATGAGAAAGAGAAGCAACAGTCTGTAGATGCAGTGAAACTTAACCTACAGAGGGAAAATCTGTTGGAGTCGTGGAGTCAGTGACCATTTTGTTGGAGTCGGATTCGGTATAAAATATATAATAAATTGGTACAGTTAGTTCAGTGCAGTATGTGGTGAATATATTTTCATAAGAATTTGGGAACACAATGAAATGTCCTATAAATGTCTGTTCTATTCCTGAACTAAGGATCTAGGCTTTCAGTTGAGGTGACTGTGTGCTGCCCTTCATGTAGATGCTCAGAAGTGAAACTCCTCTGCTACAGATCAGAGGAAAAAGGCACTGGGAAGGAATGGCTGCACTCATCTCAGAGCTACTAGAGAAAACAGGATTAAAGGGGTTTTCTAACTACTGTATTTTTCGCTTTATAAGACGCACCCCAGATTTTAGAGTAGGAAAATAAGAAAAAAATATTTTTCATCAGACCTCATATCTGACCCCCCCATAAATTTCAGGACATCACATCAGGCCCCCATCAGACCTCAGATCATCCCACTGTGCCCCCATCAGACCTCAGAACAGCCCATTGTGCCCCCATCAGACCTCAAACCAGCCCACTGTGCCCCCATCAGACCTCAGATCAGCCCAGCGTTCCCCCATCAGACCTCAGACCAGCCCACAGTGCCCCCATTAGACCACTCTGTGCCCCCATCAGACCTCAGACCAGCTCACAGTGCCCCCATTAGACCACTCTGTGCCCCCATCAGACCTCAGACCAGCTCACAGTGCCCCCATTAGACCACTCTGTGCCCCCATCAGACCTCAGATCAGCCCAGAGTGCCCCATAACAATAATAAAAAAAAAAACTTCACTTACCTGTCCAGAGCCACGGCTCCACTCCGGGTCCGGGGCTTCTTAGGCTTCCCGGCCCGGCACTGCACTGTCACCTGACTGCGTGCAGCGTCAGGTCATAGTGCGCGCACTACGTCCTGACGCTGTACGCATTCAGGACAGTGCAGTGCCGGGCCGGGAAGCCTGAGGAGCCGCGGCAGGACAAGTAAGTGAAGTTTTTTATTTTATTGTTATGGTGCACGCTGGGCTGATCTGAGGTCTGATGGGTGGGTCCCGGCCCCCCGGCAGCTAAAACATACAAGTGAGCGCTTCCATAATGGAAGGGCTCACTTGTATTTGTTTTATAAGACGCACTGCAATTTTCCCCCTACATTTGGGGGAAAAAAGTGCGTCTTATAAAGCGAAAAATACGGTAGTTACAAAGATTAGCTTTCAACATAAAGGGACAGTTAAAAGAAGATATTTTCTAAATACAGTGGTCAGTAGATTTTACCTTAGTCATGAACTATAGACAGTTCAGAAGGTCTCTCACTGTATACAGGTTTCTATGGTAACCTGCAGACCAGAAAGACTGTTATTTGATTGGCTGAGAGCAGGAGTGACCTTAGTAAGCAAAACATGTTGAGGACTCAGAAGGATGGCTTTACCTGTAATTGTGTTAGCGATCACAATCTCCTGCCCTGTCAGAGTAAGTTAATATATGCTAATAACTGCTGGAGACCCCCCATGGCCTGAGGAGACATAGTGCGTGCAAACTGCCTGTCAGCCAGTGAATCAATGTGCTGATAAAACCCCTTTAAGGCAAGTACTTCTTAGTATATCTAAACTTTCAATAAACTGTGCATAAATCAATTGTCCAGTGCATGTTCTCTCTGTATGCATTATGTTTTAGTTTGTTTTCCTCTTATGTAAAAACACCTAGGGCCTTATGTATTAAAACTGTCTAGGTGTAGAAGTTTCTTTGTTGCCCATAGAAACCAATTAGATCTCCCCTTTCATTTCATATAGTGCTCTGGAGAAATTAAAGGGGAGCTCTGATTGGTTGCTATGGGCAGCAAAGAAAGTCTTAGGGAGGGAGTCGGAGTCGGGGGAAATTGAGGAGTCGGAATTGGAGTCGGGGCTTTGGCTTACCGACTCCACAGCCCTGGTTGAAAATGTATAAAAAAGGATGATGTGAAAAAATATTTTAGCCCAAAATAAGCAGAATCCAATAATAAAAAAAGAAGTCCCAAAGGTGTTTACAGCAACTCTTTGTTGACAAAGGAAGAGCTCAATACTCAATGCCCAGTTTGTATCAATCAGAAAAAAATTCTTGCCACCTATGCTCATCTACAGAAAAAAATCTAGAACGGGAGGAAAAGAAAATGTTAGCAATGCTCGTAAATGTCTCACCACACCCCAATACAACAAGTGCTCCATACACAGATATTTACTACAACGTCAATGATGATCCACAAGTGTTTGCATCATGGCACACATCAGCCCCTTGCATTTCTGGAAACGGGTAAATGCAATGACTAACATTATCATTGTCAAGGAAGAACAAAAAGTTAACTTCAGTCGACAAGCAATCTTTTTAGTACCACATATTTAAAGGCTATGGACATTTTTTTATGATTGCATTTTACTCATTTGGGGCTAAAAATCATATTTTCAATTGTTCTTTATTACAAATATTGAGCCGTTCTATCACAAAGGGTTAATTGTTTTTCTAGCTGTGTGTATCCTACTTTCACTTTGTGACGTCATCTAATAAACCTTAACTCTAAATTACTTAGAAGTCTTAAACACTTATTAAATCCACATTCTTATCAGTAAGATAAGGATGAGCTATAATGAGTGTTTATAAGTTCTGAGAGCAGAGATAAGGAGCCTGTCAGCTCCCTGCCTGACGGAAGAGAGAGAAAATACAGATCCTGCTAGTAGAGCATCTCAGCTCTGTACAGAGAAAAGGACTCCATATATTTAATAATAACTAATTAAAAATTATTTTTAGCTCATAATGAGTACAATGCACTAATTTAAAAAAAATTGCCCCTAAAGGTGTACATAGCCTTTAATGACAAGACATTATGCCCCATCCACTGGATACAGGATAACTATTTTATAAGTGTGGTTCCTATCACTGATATTCCCACCGATCACGAGAAGGGAGGTTCCATTCCCCCCCCCCCGAGTAATAGCAGTCTATGGCAAGGATGTCAAACTCGTGGCCCTTCAGCTAATGCAAAACTACAACTCCCATCATACCTGGACATCCTACAGCTATCAGTGGATGCTGGGAGTTGTAGTTATGCAACAACAGGAGAGCCATGGGTTTGACATCAGCTGTCTATGGATTGTGAAGCTAACCAAGTACAGCGCTCAGCTATCTACAGTAGTACAGTAAAGTTTGAATGGGGCGGCATTGTACCTCTCTACTTCATCTATTTTTTTTTTGACTCCTATTCTGTGAATATGTGTGGGTCTCAGAGATGGCCACACAGAGCACCATGGGAGCGGTCGCGAGCATGTCTGTGACCAGATGGTTGAGTGCCGCACATAATGGCATCGCGGACCTCATGTGGCCCCTGTTTTTAAGGGAGGAAAGATTAAGGAAGACACATACAAACAGATGTATCCCAATTAAGTGAGCCGTCATCTGGCTATCAGACCCCCTAGGCAGTGATGGCAGCACCAGATGCACGGCAATGCTATAATCATATTAGGTGGAAACAGGAGAAAACAAGGTTGTACGATGAGCGCTACACATGCTATCATCATACCGGGGAGTGCACATTGACATACAGGTACCTATAATGATGCAAAGTGAACAGAAAAAGGGAAAGCATAAAAAAGTGAGCAGAAAACAACCAAATAATGTTAAAAAGCAGAAAGGAGGGGAAAAAAAGGATAAAAAGCATCATAATTCTAGCAAGCAGGCAAGAAGACGAGGCGAGCAAACAGAGGGGACAAAGACTGAAGGTTTTAAGCAGGCAGAAAAATGAGAAGACACAAGAAGCAAGCAGGAGACAGGACTGAAAAATCGACAGAAGACAATTGTGCAGAGCAGCAACAAAGAGAAGGAGGGGAAACCGAGAAGCAAATATGCAGGGATACAAAAAGCAGCCATGTTCACAGAAAGTAATAGCAGGTGTGCTAGATGAAGACGCAATAGCACTTCAAAACCAAAAATGCAAGACGTGACCAGGAGGGACAAAGAAGAAGAGCGATGGAGAACAAACAGAACATAAACGCGGCACCGGAGATGAGCACGTAATGTCAAAAAATAATGAGGGATCACGCTGTGTGCGGGAGAACATATGCTAGAGGCTGGGCTGCGTCATCGGGGAGAGCACTGGCCTGGGGAAGGGTGAAAAAGCAAAGGGGGTGCAACACGTAGGATATTGCGCCGATTTGTCATTGATTCTCTACAAGCCACCGGGGCCGTGCGGGGACTGATAATGACCCCAGGGTCTGGCTCACACACCCTATTGTCTTTACTCTTATGAAGCAAAATCAATGAACTGCTCTGTCTGGGAACCACAGCACCAGACTGTAATAATTGGGAGCAATTAGAGAATCCATCAACATGAATGAACACTCACAAAGGAAAGGCTTTCCGCTTCCGAGAAAAAAAAGTGCACCGCTAGCGGTAATATTAGGTGAGGGTCATTAGCTTAACCCCCTCAACAGACAGGAGTGCTTAATCCCCGTAGAACACAACAGGATAACCTAAATCTGGTTTGGATAGCGCGTTTCGAGGCGGCGTACCTGATGGAGTTAAAATAGGATTGGCATGGCTACGATCGATAGCAAGGGTCAGAGATCGGGATCTGTTCGTAAGACTTGGAAGCGTAACCTGCTTCTTGCAGGAGAGAAACAAATGAGAGGCAGGCGGTTGCAGGCACCGTTTACAGAACACGCTCCTCTTAATCTATTTCCAGTCCAACCCTGAGGGGACAATCGGATAAATAAAAAACAGGAGCAAAGAACAGGAAAATGGACTGCTGCAGGTCTGCCGCCTGCAACGGAGATTTCAGCTCTCTGATTAAGCTGCCTTGTCTTAGGCCATGACCATAGGAACATAAGAATAACCGGCACGAGATGAGGCATGCTCACGTAGAAGGGTGGAGGATTTGTAAGGCAAAGCATCAGTTATTGAAGCATGTGCCATTACATCTGCAGGGACCCGCAGGTGGAGTGCTGGGAGGACTGGAGTGGTGGTGGTGGCAACGATGGGTGCATTATTTGTTCAAAGTGGCGTCCTCCTCTCTGGAGCTACCTGGAGCCAAGCAGTGGTGGGAGGAGCGCAACCCTTCTTCCTCTTGGGACACATCCTGAGCTTAGGGCTCCTGCCTAAAAGTGGCCGGAGTGCCCTTGATGTTGGTTGTGTGGGTAGCTGAGTGCAAGGCAGGCGGACAGAATGATAGCTATGGGCTGGAAGATGTATGGTGGAGTCAATGACCAGGCCCATTTGGTTCCAACAAATAAGCCTGTCTTTAATGAATACATAACAGGGGTTGTAGTACATATAGCAGCAAAAGGCACAGTTTTGAGATGTATTACAGAGTAAAATCTTCCCAATAGTTGTGTATAGGTAGTAGCAATGTTGGTAGTAATCCTCCCCGAGTCTCTCAAATTAACTTCTTCATCTTCCCAAATAATCATGTAGCTCCGTTCACATTAACGCATTCTGCAGTTCCCAGGTTACAGGGTACAGATCCTAGATCCGGATGGCCAGTCTTTCTCAAAGTGTGGTGGGTGTCAAAGTAATATACCCTTTCCACAAGCAGTAAAGTCTTATTGCCAGAAACGTGTGCCACCTTACTGTCTGGGTCCAGCACGGGCTTGATGATTCTAGGCGTTCCGTGAATAGGTGGAGTCTGTCAATGAAATAGAATCGGTCACCAGTTTCATGGTGTCCTAACTAAGGTCAGACAGATCTTCTTAGCAAAATGCTGGGTCACCTTCTTTAAATGATTCAACCGATTTGCTAAAACCTTGTACTCAACAGCTCCAATGCATAATGAGTCCCGAAGAGCTCCCGAAGCTTTCAGTCTCAGGGTTAAAGACTTTCTGGACCAGGATTCTCTCCAGGCCTCCTACTTCTCAGGAGCTCACATATGCAAGTGTTCCCTCTAGCTCTGGTGACTAGATGCTCACTAACCAGGGGGTTGGAATAGCCCATTGCCCTGAAAACTTGTGCTAAGACTGCCAGTATTAAAAGGGTTTTCAGAGTATTTGATTGGTGGTGGTCTGACACCTAGGACCCCTGCTGATCAGCTGTTTGAGAAGGCAGTGGCGTTCCGGTGTGGCTCGGCGCTCAGCCCTATTCAAGTGAATGGGGCTGCGTGCAATACCGAGCACAGCCACTATAAAATGTACGGCGCTGTGCTTGGTGAGCAGAACCTTCTCAAACAGCTAATCAACTGGGGGAGGAGGTGTTCAGGGTCCACCGATCAGATACTGATGGATAGGTCATCAGTATCAAAATCTTTTAAAACCCCTTTAACTATTTGTTGCCCACACATAACCATTTGGAACACACACATAGTGCACAAGAAAATAAGTACTTCAACAATGAGCACCAACATTTAATTCTGTAGCATAAGGTGAACACTTCAGCAATAAATTAATCATTAGCAGTGATTCGCTGGGTCACTGCTCATCCAGCCGTTAATATGACTCATGATTAGACCATCACTCCTAATGTAAAATAAAAGAGGGCTAATAAATAATACATTCCCACAACACAGCAGCTCACCCCGTCGCTTGGGGTTTCATTCTGACCCAAATACTATGGGGATGATTTATTAAGACCAGCGTTATAGATGCCGATCTTAATATCCCCTATAACACCAAAACTGATAATACAAAACCTTTACTGGGGCATGTTTATATCCAATACATCACCTACAAAATGAACAGAAAACATTCCCACACAATCAGTACGATTACAGCGATACCAATATATAGTTTTTGCAGTCGCATCACAAGACCCATAACTTTTTTTTATTTTTCTTTCTTTGGAGCTGTGTGGGGGCTATATTTTTACGGCACTACTTTTCAGTGGTATTATTTTTAAGCTTATAACAGTTTTTGATCACTTTTTATTTTATGTTTGTGTGGAAAATTAGTTAAAAAAATGCAATTCTGACATTGTTTTTATTTTATTTATTTTTCCAGCGTTCACTGTAAATTACATAATAATTATGTAGTATGGGTTGTTACTACCGAACATGTAGAGATTTTATTTTTCCATTTTTTTTTTTCAATGAAAAGCTTGGAGATTTTTTTTATTTATTTAATAAAATGTTAACTTTTTTTAACCATTTAATAGCCACATAAGGGGACTTTAACAGGCGATCGCTTCTTAAGTTCTTACCACTGCTTATGCAGAACAATGCATTATATTGTATTAAAAAAATATATTGTATATAAAAAATATATTGTATTATAAATTTTTTTTTTTACTGCCAGTCAATATATTGTATTGACTGGCAGTCACCAGCAGGCTGTGCCAGAGAGGTGGGGACAGTCTCCTACATATTGTGTATGTGGGGCCTCCTAAATTGGTTGGGCAAGTTAAAGTGAAACTGTTGTTTCAGGTACCGTATTTTTCGCCCTATAAGACGCTTTTTTCCCCAAAAGTGGGGGGAAAATGCCCCTGCGTCTTATCGGCCGAATGCTAATGAGCGCTTCCATTATGGAAGCGCTCATTAGCACTAGAGGACCAGGAAGCGGTGAAGACTCTGTACTCACCGCTTCCCGGTCCTCCGCTCGGCTGTCGGCTGTGCAGGGCTGCACACAGCGTGAGGGAAGGCAGAGCGCGGACTGAGAGGAGTGGCGGCGTCCAGGAGCAGGAGAGGTAAGTGGTTTCTTTATTTTATAAAACAGGAGGCAAAGGGGGCCAGTGAGAGGCAATGGGGGGGCTCATGTAATGCTGCTGGGGGCTAATTTATGGCGGCTGGGAGCTAATTTATGGCGGCTGGGGGCTCATGAAAGGCAATGGGGGCTGGTGAAAGACATATGGAGGGCTGATATGAGGCATATGAGGGGCTGATCTGAGGTCTGATTGGGGTCTTATTAACATTGGGGGTCTTATTGGGGCTGTCAGCTTAGGTCTGATTAACATTGAGGGTCTGATTGGTGGTCTGACAAGAGGTTTAATGAAAAATATTTTTTTTCTTATTGTCCGCCTCTAAAACCTAGGTGCGTCTTATGGGCCGGTGCGTCTTACAGGTCGGAAAATATGGTAATATTTCAGGACAAACCTCCATGTGTGAGCAGGAGGAGTAACACCATTTCTGGCCATTATATCACATGTACTGGGAAATTTGCTGATTTTTTCCTCTGCAATCTGTAATTCTATTTTTTTTGAGCTGGCATCAGGTCTGCCCATACACAGGACATGGAGAAACAGGAGATTCTGTTCCCTAACTCTCTATATCAAACCTTCAGGAGCAAAAATAGAGGACATTATACAACAGCACTATGCAGTTTAGATATAATTCCAGCAGTTACACAGCAGAAGAAGTCTCTGTGTCCGTCTCTCTGCCCTCTCTTCCTCATACCCTCTCCATAGACTTCTATGTAATCTAATCCTTCAGTGAGCAGGCAGAACATCTTCGCTGAAGAGAGATCTCAGAAGTGCACTGACAGCAAAAGGGAGGAAGGATAAGGAAAGGTGTCTGATAAGTGGAGAAGATAACATCTTTCTACAACAAGATATATTACAAAGTTTCTTATATTCGTCTGTACTATTCATTTATGAAAAATTAATGAGTCGACATTTACTCTTTAAACTTCAATATCCGATCTTTTTAATTCTACCAGGAGATACTCTGTTGATGCAGATGTCTTCCTCCTCCTTTTGCCATTAAAAAACACATGCAAGCTTGGCCGACCTGAGCATACATATGGATGGGGGAGTCGGTGTGAACACCTGTTGTCCAAACGAGCAGTTAGGTGACAACTCTTAAAGGTGTATAGGGAACCTTTAAATCACGTAGTTAACCCTTTATGTATAAAAAAAAAAAAAAAAAACTTACATACAGTCACGACAGCCACATGTGCACACACTGCTGTGAAAAGTATTGGAATCCTGATCAACCATTTTCTTGTCCATGTCAATTTGTAATACATGAGACTCAAAAAACACTACGCAAAATGCACGTTACAAATAACACCACCAAAACATCACTTGTATAACAAAAAAAAAAAAAAGTGTGTTGGCTGCAAAAATTTGTGAGAGTGTAAAGGAGGCCTATGGCTATATTCACACAACAATTTTTTTTTTTTGTAGACACTTCTACACCTAAAAATCAGTTACACGCTGGTGAATGGGGTCATGGATATCTGTAAATGCCATTCAAATGGCTTGAACAGTCCCTCAAAACAAATCTGCTGTGTGTGACCATACCGTTAACGGTGTCGAGGCCAGCATACGGGCACAAGCCTAAATGTGTGGAAGCAGATAAAGTTCGACGTGCCGTAGTACACAGACCAGAGATCCGACCTCGCTTGTGTCAGTCATCTAGAGACGGAGATGGCAGATAAGGTAAAGATATGCTTGGAAAGTATGGCAGGAAGTGGAGAATGCAGATAAGAGATGAAATGACATCACCGGAGCCTGGACGAGCAGTCAGTCAATTAGCAATCAGTGTGACAATAACTCTGACAGCCGAGCGCCACTGAAACACTGCACAAAGACGAAGGGGATCGCTTACTGACTGGCAGGTGAGACGAGGAAGGAGCAGGACTGACGGAGATACAGCAGACCTCACACGGGGGTAGGTCTATGGAGGACGGGAGGGTCAGGACATATAAATCCTTGGGAGAACTCCAGCTGACAAGTAAATGAAGTTTCGCGTGTGTAAGATATCTTCAATGCAATACCAAAATCCTCCAAGGAAGAAGCCCTCAGAATCCATCTTGCTGAGAGCACAGCCAATCTGGCCATCGATGATGAAATGAACACAATGCAACCAGCAAGTCCTCAAAGCGAGATTTTACATCCAGTACAAATTACAATTGTGGTTTTCGTTTTTTTACATGTTGTTCCTCAGTTATTCATTCTGGAAATGCATGTTCAGTTCTCACTTTATTCATACATGTCCAGGAGGAATAACAGAGGAAGTGCAAAATGAGTCTCCCTAAGAAAAGATATCCCATAAGTGTTACTTCGTAGTATTTAAAGGGACTTTCAGAGATCTTGAAATTGGTGGTCTATGCTCAGGATAGGTCATCAATATCTGATCGGCGGGGGTCTGACTCCTGGCACCCCCATAGATCAGCTGTTTGAAAAGGCCATGGCTCTTTAGTCTTCCTTGGCCAGTAATATCACGTTCATTGGTCATATGGCCTAGACGCAGCTCAGTCCTGTTCAAGTCAATAGGACGAAGCTGCAATACCAGGGACAGCCTCTATTCAATGAACGGCACTGTGCTTGGGAAGCTGCAAGGAGGCCGCGGCACTCACCGAAGCGCTGTGACCTCCACAAGCAGCTGATTGGCTGAGGTCCCGGGTGTCGGACCTCCACCAATCAGATATTGATGACCTATCTTGAGTATAGGCCATCAATATCAGAATCTCGGAAAACCCCTTTAAGAACACAGACCAGGAGACCTGCCAAGTGTTTCTTTAATGTACCGTAGCGTGGACTAAACATGGATTCACACTACCATCAGAGGCTACGTCCACAGTTCCATCAAATATGATGGGAAAGATGAAACTCTGACAGATGCCATTTATGTCCATAGGGTCCATTGGCCATTTATGCATTTATGTCCATGGTGTGACCGATATATCTAAGTTATGGATGAGAATACCTCAAGTAAATACAGCATAAGGGTGATAAACATTACCCACTGGAAGTCTTCAAAACCATATGAAGGCATAAAGTCTTCAAGAGATAGAACTTACCTAGAGGAAAAAAAAAAAAAGACATTAGGATGACACGTTAGAATGAAGTCATACATAAAAGAAAACACAAACCCCAAATTTTAAAAGCAGAACATCACCATGATCAACCTATAGATACAAACTAGGATAGTAATTCATCCATAGATACCTCCTGATGAAGGCTACCTCCACCACCCTTCAACTTGTAAGGTGGCCACATACATTAGATGATTGTCTGCCACAACCAGCAGGAACAGCTGGCCATCTAATGCATATGACAGCATTCTAACTCTTCCCTGATGCATGATATCCGGGAGGGAAGGGCCGAGTATCAATACACCCACACCTCTTGCACTTATATTCCAGTAAAGTAACATAATTTTTGAAAAACTGCATTAAGGCTGCAAGCTGTGACCCAACCAGAACCCATACCTATACATATAACCAGAGCTTCAATTTACCTTGCAATCCATCTGTCTAGCTCCTGTGTGATCCTACAGCACACAGAGTGTCATGGCTCCTGATCTTCCCTCACAAAACTACAATCCCCACAATCCCTAGATTTCCTGCTGTTAGTGTTGATGTTTACTGATTGGCTGCCTGATATTCCAGTCTGGTCACGCCCCCTCTGCTCAGGAATCAGCCGCACACTAACATTTAGCTAGAGAACTGATAGCAACACACTGAGCATGCTCGACCTAACAAAGGCTCAGAACTACAGGTCAATGCCATGGTAACTTATGAGGAAACACAGTGGATAGCAGAGGAAGAACATTACTTTTATTACTACTGAGGTAAATATGTGAAATTGACATTATATTAGATAATTATTGATGATGAATTAGTCTAAAACATAAGTTATATTTATGGTAACCGGAATACTCCTTTAAGAGATGCCTTGTTTATAGCTTAGGTAGGGTACTGGCTCTCCTTAAAAAGAGATCATCTGTGTATTGAGACTTAGTGGCAATGCTCCATGGGAAAATAATATGCAAATAGGTAGCTCTGCGAGAGAACAGTCTCACCAGTCCCACCTATAGGAAGTAGGTATATGGCTTGGCCATTTTCCCTTTTCATGTTCCAAGGATTGTTAAAAAGTCAAACACTGACTATGGGTGGGACAAGGAAGACCATTCCCTTTCTCTTGGAGACAGCTTATTGCTCTTAAAGAAGTTGTCTACTCCATTACTACTGAAGGCCTATCCTCAGGTTAGGCCACCAATATCTGATCAGTGGAGGTCCAACAACTCGCACCCTTGCCAATCGACTGTTCTGCAGTTGCTCCAGGGGTGGAATTCGGCACTTGGACTACACAGCTCCGTCCACCGTAGAATGGAAGGAGCTGTGTAGTGTGGGAGCTACCTTTAAAAAAGCTCATGGCCATGGGTGAGGAGTATCGGGCCCTCACCATTCAGATGTTAGTGGCCTATCCTAGGACAGACCATTGATAGTAAAGGAGTGGACAATCACTATAAGAATATATGCTATCACCAGATGTATGTGGCAGTAGATTACTCTCCTTTCCCTACTGAGAAAACTCGACCGAGCCGAGCATGTGTGTGGATGGGGGGGGGGACTGGGTTTAAATCTACAATGTATGGCCAGCTTTAAAGAGCTAGATTAGTCATGAAACAACCGGAGATGGCTTCTTTCAGTGAATTCTTGAACTTGGAACAGAATACAAAACTTTTCAGACTAATCCTCCCCATGAAGCCAATTCTAAGCGGAGACATATGGGAGCATCATCAAGTCATTCTGTGAATTTTCATACAAACTAAAGAATATCACATTAACGACACTGAAAAGCTGGGTAACAAAAGAGGCTGATTATCCTTCACAGGCCTGGAAACGCAGTGTATCACTTGTACCGTCTTCCTCATAAGCTTAATGGCCCTTCAATCCAACTAGCTGTGCTAGGCCGTCTAGCCATGGATGGCGTAAAGATGGCACCAGTCCAATACCGTCTGAGACTAATCTTATACCGGACACATTTATGCTGATTACAGATACCCCAGTGAATTGATAGTGATTTCTTACGTCTATTACTTAACATTGATTCTGTGCATGCCTTGCAAATCTTTGTGTATAGTAAACGCTCATGATACGGTTGTATGGGTAAAGTCTATTACCGCCGAGATTGCTGACGCCATTGCCTACAGAACTGATTATAATTATCTGACCCTCAGAATTATGTTTCCAAGTAACGGAAATGCCTTATATAGTCTTCTCTTCGTATTCCTGGATATGCACTAGTACTTCTCATACTGGGAGGAGAGGCATACTGGTGAGGTGCTCGCTCCCAGTTGCTGGGGCATATATTGATCATATAATACATAGGTCTATAGCCATTACACAGGCCGATTAAGCAAGTGATTGTCGGGAGGGAGGCGTTCCTTCCCGGCAATCGCCTGCTCGCTAGCAGAGGAGACGGCTACGGGGAGCAGCAGGGGGAGGAGCGATCACTATACCTGCGGAAGATCGTAATTAGACAGCAATATCTACCACCTGCAAACATATTTAAAAGTCACAACTGTTGATGAACAAGCAATAGGCGTCAGTATTACACAACAAGATAATCGCTAAAGAGCGTTCATACGAACACTCGTTAGCGATCGTCTGCTGAAAAATCGGCAGGTTTATTACAGCCTTAAAGGAAATCTGTCACCAGGATAATCGCTATTGAAGTAAAGCCATGGCCTAATAGCACTTACTACCTTATTTCCAGATGTGCCTTTGTTCCAGCAATAGATGTTTTCTATCTTCTGAAAATCCAGTGTATTTGGTATGCAAATAAGCCAGTAAGGTGCCCAGAGGGGCGTCACTCTTACAGGAAGGAGCCCAGACACGCCTCCTGCTAGTATCCAAGCTGCCCTCATTCTGGGAGCAGGAAAAAGGGGGCGGAGTTATGGCTTGAATGTGATGTAGGAGGCGTGGCTGGGCTCCTTCCTGCAAGAGTGACGCCCCTCTGGGCACCTTACTGGCTCATTTGCATACCAAATAAACTGGATTTTCAGAAGATAGAAAACATCTATTGCTGGAACAAAGGCACATCTGGAAATAAGGTACTAAGTGCTATTAGGCCATGGCTTTACTTCTATAGTGATTATCCTGGTGACAGATTTCCTTTAACTCTGGCTGCACCAACCTATGGTTTAAAGACAAATGACAAATGTAAAGGGGTATTCTACCCACAGGAAACATCATAAGTTTCCGCAGATGTGGGACCTCCAGGATCTGACCAATGTCTACAATGTTCTAGAGACGGGACCTATATCTTACCAGGTGGAAATGCCATAAATCTAGAACAGAGATCAGCAACCTCCAGCACTACAGCTGTTCTAAAACTACAACTCCCAGAATGCTCCTTTCACTTCTCTGGGAGTTGCAAGAACAGCCGAGTAAGAGTGCATGCTGGGAGTTGTAGTTTCAAAGGATCTGGAGTGCCAAAGGTTGCTGATCCCCGATCTAGAAGATCGAAATATCCCTTTAATGCTTATTTCAGAGGAATTAGGAGACAAATGAAACATAAGTGAGCAATTATTACTTTTGCTATATAATTCTGACTAATGAAGAAGCACAGACATCGCCATGTAGTGGCGGATGAGGCCCCAGAAGAAAATGTTGAGAAGAGCCAATATATACAAGTAGGCCTATCGGCGGAGTCTATTGATTTGAGTAGGGTGTAATACTGAATTTCACCTGTGGTGGCACTGCAGGGAAACTGAATACTTGCTGTAAACTCTCCCCACAGATTATAGCCGATTACTGGAAACCCAACAGGAAGACACCCCGAGATTAATTTATCATTGGTTAAAAGGGTTTTCCAACCACACAAAATTTTTACAAACCGCTTAAAATGGTCTAAAATTACTTAAGGAGTGACACTTAAATTATCAACTACTCTGCCACTCCTGTGGCGTTCTACCTCAGCCCCCGCCAATGTCTTCACGAGGCTCCTCCATTTATTGGCTGCAGAGGTGACCTCAGTGGTGTCAACACATCATTGTTATAGCCAGCAATTGGCTGGAGAAGTTAAGTGGCTAATGCTTGGAGCCCAGTAAACAGAGACCAGAGTGGCAAGAACGCATCGGAGGATTGGTAAGTATTACAACTTCATACCAGTGCCATAAGGCCGGACAACCCCTTCAAAGACAGTCCAAAGTAGACAACCCCTTCAATTATCAGAATGGGCCTTTAGATAAGACAGCTATGTCGATCTGAGGTATCCATGACTGCGATAGGAATACCACAAGATGCAGGAAAAAAAAAAAAAATCTCTCTAAGTAATTACGCAGAACCCGCCTGGTGACGATCTCCACAATCTCCCTCATATCCTGATCATAGAAAAGCCAGAATAATCTAATATCCCTTCAATGAAGAGGGCCATGGCACTCTAACCTGTTATATATTGGAGTGAGACTGCATCTTTAATACTGCCATAAGCCATTCAATTTGCCAGCGCAGTAAATACAATGGCGTTACAGAGCGAACGCTTTGTGCTAATAAATTCAGTTAATTTCCTAAACAGGAACAAACCCATAAATCCAAGAGTTTATCTGACAATGAAAATAAAAAGCAGCACCTAAAGCGTACAAGGAAGAAAAAGAAGTATAAATCACAAGGACACAAGGCCAGCACCCGAGGAACATATCAAAGAAAGTAACCGAGTGCAAGACACAATGAGAGGGCGAGGCCAAAGTCAATGAAGAGGGTGGTCGAAAGATCATTTAGGGATAAGGAGCATGACAGTGTGAAGGAGTGTAGGGAGAAATGGAGGATATCAGTCAGTGGCGTACATAGAGAAATAAGGGCCCCACAGCAAGGATCACACCAGGCCCACACACAGGACAGAAGGGTTTCTGCCTAAACCCTTTTCAATGACCCTTGGGCCATTTTTCCACTGCCTCATTTGTTAAATGTTGTTTCTTTAGAGGGTAGAGTCCTGACCAAGTTTTCACCTACAGTAGAAGAGGAGATAATCCCAACTAAGACTGGGCGGGATGGACATATAGATACGGACAGCATGTGGATGACATCCATGTTCTGTCCATTTTTTTTGTAGACCATACAAATAAATAGGCCCGTATATGATCCACAAAAAAAATGTGCATCGGACATAGCCCAAAAATATGGCTGTGGGCATTGGGCCTTAAAAGAACTCTCTAAAAAATACTAATAATACTGTGCAATGGTTAGTGGAGTCCATGGAATGTAGGTTCTGCCTATGAGGCCTCTTTGGGTTTAGCGTTAGGTATATGCTGAAGTAAAAGTTTGATTTGTAATATCTGGTTGCTGGATTTTGGGATAAAACAATTATTATTACTATTATTATTACTATTAATATTACTATTATTATTACTACTATTATTATTATTACTACTATTATTATTATTACTACTATTATTATTACTACTATTATTACTACTACTATTATTACTACTATTGCTATTATTAATAAAAAAATATGAGCTTGGAAACCCATGGCTGCTTTCTTCCACAAACAGCGCCACTCTTGTGAGTGAACTGTGGATGATAATGCAGCTCCATTTACAACCCATACATACTTTCAGTCTGTTTCATCCATGAAGCCTTACAATTTACATGTATGCAAATTACCAGACAAAACGGCCACACCCATCTGTAGACAGCACTGTTCCATGGTTCTTGGCCCTTATCAGTACAGAAGACGGTACACGATGTCTAAATCCAGAAAAAGGGCTGTCTACAGATGGGCATCTCTGGTTTGGCTGGTATGAGTCAATTTGCATATTCTTTTTTTCCCATGGAGCATTGTCTGAAAAATAATTCCATACTTTGCTGTGTCTCTTCAATGAGAAACAGTACTTAACCCTAAACTACATGTAATTAGCTCAAGCAAACTAGGTTTTAATGAGAAGCCATCTCAATGGACACCATCATCAAGAGATCAGATATCTTTCCCAGACATACTCCATTGCCTCCTACTTACTTGTTTTGCTCCACGACCCCTGGAAGGGCTCCCATAAATCAAAAACAGCCGAACATTCTGACACTCATCATTGAGATGGTCCTGAACCTTCAACTCCAGGACAAGGTAAATCAGACTGAAAACATCCTACTATTTGAACATTAGCTGACCCCAGACTATACACAACCCAGACCTCAGGACTCCGGAAACATTTCATGAGCGGTGTTTACGCTAAGAATAGGCTATTAATCTTATTCAGGATGGACCCATACTGTACCTCCCATAGACTAAGGTCTTCAAAAAACAATTCTGAAACAGAATCTGGACTCTCCCAACAGTCATGAATTCAGATGTACTGGAAATTGGACCACATGAGATCCAAGAAGCCACAGTCCAACAATATTAGGAAAAGAAATCTGCATTTAAATGCAAGTTGAGGATGCACTAAACCCAGTGATAAATCTTCATCCATCCATGAGGTTATGTTTTTCTCCGCTCCCCTAGAAACTGCTGATAATCCTTACAGTACTCCGGGTCTAATCCAACCAAGAATTTGTTCTCTATGGTACTACCATTTTTTTCTACTCTTTACAATTTATTTTTTTTTTAATAAAACTGGCCCTTGTGGAAAGGTGACCAAAATACGAAGGACAGCCTTCCAAGGTCCTCCCATTCTTAATTAAACTGGCCCTTGTGAAAAGTGACCAAAATACAAAGGACAGCCTTCCAAGGCCCTCCCATTCTTAATGAAACTGGCCCTTGTGAAAGGTGACCAAAATACGAAGGACAGCCTTCCAAGGTCCTCCCATTCTTAATGAAACTGGCCCTTGTGGAAAGGTGACCAAAATACGAAGGACAGCCTTCCAAGGTCCTCCTATTCTCACTATACATACTTTATGGGAATAAACCCCTGCCATACACCGCTATATACATTGGACAGTAGTCCGATCATGCCGAAACTGGCAGGTTCTATCGATTTTCTTCGAATGAGTATGGTCATTATGGGGTAATCAGAAAGTGGTGATGTCAGTATGTGACATAAATGCAAAAAAAGTTGCACATTTTTGCATGAGCCAAAATTTGGGATTTTTTAACTTTAATAAAACCCTCCCAATGTCTTAAAGGAGGGGTCCAGGATTAAAATAAACCCGGAGATTTCAGTCTGGGGGCGAGGCGTGTTGTGAGTGGACAGCATCCGGATTGAATCCTGACCCATTCATTTCCATGGGTCTGATCACATGAGTGGTGCTTCTCACTAATCATTTCTGCATTCAGAAATAAATCACTGACTGTTCTATACTGTACGTTTTTCACACAGCTCTGGTTCTATAGCAATGAATGGGGCTTGCGTGAAAAACGGAAGACATCCAGCTACAATGCATTTTTCACTGATGGTCTCTAGGAGATGTTGAGATGTTATTCTTCGTGTGCGAAAAATGCATCAAAAACTGATTGCATCTGCGCTGGAAAAACTGAAACACTGAACACGCAGACAAAACTGATTGAACTTGCGTGCAAAGCCATCAGTTTTTCCCTGACTCATTCCATACCACTCGTGTGAAAAAGGCCTTAGCCTCCTTCTACATGTCATGTATGTTTTCACAGTGAATATTTGCCCTCAGGGACCCAAGGTTCAAATATGTATTATGTAATTATGATCTGTGATCTCGCAAAACTGCCTGGGTGCTCTACGAGGAGATGAAAAACTAAAAGTAAAAAACTAAAATTAAAACGCTGCCCAAAAACAAAATACAAAAAATGTGGTCAAGAGATGTCATGCCAGGATGCCACCTGTGCCATGACGGACAATCACCCAACTCTCCTTTTATCCGGTAATAACCGGCAGGTCTGTACATCATATATTCTAGGTTTATGCCACAAGCTACCTCAACGGAGCCACTACCAGACGTGGTCACCCTCTGGACGGATCTGTAGTGCAGGCGCTCCATCAGCCCTGAAGCTTTAACGCTGAAATGTGATTCTAAGAGTACAACAGGTTATGGAATAGCAATTTAAGCAATTCTTCAGCATCTCCTCTAAAAGGAAGCACCTCCCTAAGACCAAATAAAAAGTTGCTAGAAAAGAAACTCAAAATGTCTAACTAGGCTTAGGCCTCCTTTATGTGTTTTTTTTTTGTCCAAAAACACATAAAAGAGCCTTTTTTATCTTTTTACAAATAGTGGGGAGGATTTATGAAACGGTCTGAAAGAAAAAACATTTTTGTTGGCCATAGCAACCCGTCAGAGAGCAGTTTTCATTTTTCAAGAGCGCTAAAAGATATGAAAGCTGTGCGGTGACTGGCTGCTATGGAGAAAGAGTTTTTCTTTTAGATCAAATCTCCTCCGGGTGTGTTTTAGTATACCGTAGGTTTTATAAGCCATGCATCTTTAAAACAAGAAAATATGTGTCCCTCAATTTTTCTGTAGATCCCTAATAATTAAAAAAAAAAAAAAAGTATCAAAAAGGAAACACACATTGATACGTGTTTTGAAGGAAGGCTACTCCCCAAAAAAATGTTTATGGCATAAAAATGCCTGAGACACATTATGCTGAGATTATTATTTTTTTTTTTTTTTTTTTTTTTTTAAACACCCTGAAAAGAAAAGAAAAAAATTCTGGAGGTAGACCCCGTTCTCCTGATTGGTTGGGTCCCACCACAAAGACTCCCACCAATCTAAGGCTAGGGCTACACGACAACAGTCATCGCACGACATTTTGACGCACAACAAATTTTTATAATAGAAGTCTATGGTGTCGCACTGCGACGTGCTGCAACACGACAGTAGCAAAAAATCCATCCAAGATGGATTTTTCTGCGACTGTCGCATCGCAGTACGTCGCTGCGCGCCGCCATAGACTTCCATTATAAAAATTGTCGTGCGACATTAAAGACGCGCGACAACTGTAGTCGTGTAGTTGTGCACTGTCGCCGTGTAGCCCTAGCCTTATAGCTGTCCCATTACCAGTGGGTTAATATCTGGAGGGAGCATTTTTGCCTAAAAACAGGCAGCAAAGAAAGCCAGTTATGTTTGTTTGTTTTTTTAAAAAAAAAAAAAAAGCACAAAAACATTCCAAAAACCTGAAAAACGCCACCAAAAATCTGTGTGTGAAACCAGCCTAAAACATCAAGCGTGTGTCCAAATGACAGCAGTGTGTAGTGAGGTGGACACAGGGCCACATGGGGCCCAACCGTGGCTCCTCATATCTGCAATCAATTTCATATAGAGGCACATGGAGGTTTATATGCATCCAACAGGAAAAAAAAAAGTGCATGCTCCATGACATTCAGGATGATGCGAGTCATCTCCGACAGGCACCCAATGGAGCATGCGGAGTCCCTGCGGCTAAAATAAAAAACGGCTACAACCTTCAGATTAACCTTTTGGAGACAGGTACGTATCCTATATGCAGCTCTGGCAAATTTTTCCACATGTGCCCCTAGCAGTGACACCCCGAGGTCCGCCACAGCTCTAGGTGTTAGATCAGTTACTCCTTTAAAATGTTTAACTCTAGGAAAGTATTACAATGGGTGCCATATGGTGGAACAAAACTAGTACTGCAGCAACCAAATTTGTAGTTACTAGAGTATATAATCCAGAAGGACTGAGCTTGTGTTTATGGGAGCTTGGAACATAACCCCCCATGATGGAGGTAGCAAGTTACAAAACGGTGACGGGCCATTAAAACATGTCACCCAACCCCCCGTGACGTCCAGTGAGTGTAAAATGGATTGGGTTACCTTGTTTTGGTAACGCAGGCCTGGACCTGCACAATGCCCCATTCATTCACTTCTCTCCTTCGAATACATGGAGAAATATCTTTTTTTTTTTTTTTTTTTTTTTACAGATCATTGCTGCCTCGTTTCAAGGAGGCTTCTACCTATACAAGCAGCCACAGAGATACGGTAGTGAGATATTGTATTCAATCTGTGCACGGTTACAATGAGGCTTGCACGAAACCTCTGCAATGTTCTGTAAGGCTGGGTTCACGCGTTCCATCCACAACTGTGCGTTATTCAAAAAGCAGCTTCTCTGTCGAAGAGGTCATCTTATGAACATCATCTATAAAAAGCATTGGCGATAAATGCAGGAGCTCTGAGGGTCAGATCGTTGGGACCCCCGCAATCCCAAGAGCCCCCTCGTTGAATGCACCCAGCAGTGCACCTCCCCATTCATTTCTAAGAGACAGAGGTAGACAGCGCCCTGCCAGTGCCATAAAAGTGAGTGGAGCGGTAGGAGCACTACAGCCACATTCCAGCAGGGGACTCTTCGGATTGCTGGGGGTCCAAGAAGTTGGATCCCTAGAGCTCCTTCATTTACCACCAATCTGGGGGAGAGGTTATAAATCATAGGGGAGATTTATCATCTTCCTTGCTCCTGAAAAGTGGCTTTAAAAAGTCAGAAAATGTAAAAAAAAAAAAAATTGTCACATCTGCCAGTTTTTACGTCAATGTCACTTTTCTGAATGGGGCGTGACAAGGGTGTGGCCAGCAGCCACCACAAATATATCTTCATTTACACCTTTTTTCTGGTGCAAATGAAGTTGGAAATCTGCCGCAACCCAAAGCCGCCGTATATATCTGTTTAGGCACACGGACTGCGCCTAATTTATGAAAAGGCCTGAGCCTCTGCCCCTATGTTCGTGGGATAACCCCTTTAGTAGCTGCGTGGGCCCATCTGATCTCAATAATGTGCCGGATACCCGCTCCCTCACAACAAGTTACCGGACATCCAGTGATTTTCAGCAGCTCTTACTTAAGTTAAGTATGGGAAAATGCTTTTTTTTCTTTTTTTTTTTGGGGGGGGGGTGTCACACATAGGTTTTTAATGTTTTTTTTTATTTTTTTTTATTTAAGGGTTTGAGAGGGGTTTTTTTCAGTAAAATTTCTGTGGGAAATATGAAAGTGTTTTTTGCTACGGGCATTTTTCTTTAATTAGGTGTCTTTTTTTTAGTATTAACTGTTAAGCTAATTTTCAGCTTCATTCATCTCTATTCAAAACCCTTGCACCTTACCTCAAGTCCCAACCGCAAATCCTCATCAGTCAACCTTTCAAAACGTCTTTTTTTTATCAATTTTTTGAAAAACACAGCACACTGGCTTTTTTTTTTTTTTTTTTTAATCACAGCACGATGAATCTTTGGACATTGTTTTTAATATCTCACTCTCTATGTGGAAAAATGGCAGAAAAAATGTGGTTCACAGTCATTTACAAAAACAAAAAAAACAACGCATGTGTGCAGTTACCCTTAAAAGAATTATTCCATGTGCATCCATATGCAATACATTCAGGAGTGCTGTATCACGTGGTCACAATACCACTTCCCGCCATGTTCTTACCAGTTTATGAAGAGAATACTAGAACTACAGTGAAGACTGACACCGTCAGGGCTGGGGGGGGGGGTGATACATTAAAACTGGTCTTTATGTGAAGTAGAAGGATGGGTAAAATTTCCATCAGCAGATAGAAAGTACAGCAAGTGACCGCTGAGGCCACAGATTGGCTGCAGTGGTCATGTTCTGGCTGCTTGTAAATGGGGACTGATCGGTGGGGGATTAAAGAGTTGAGCAATGGGTTGATCCCATGGATCTGCTGGCCGGGCTCCACCACTGAGGTCACGCTGACAACACACGAACACTGCAGCCAATTTTGTTAATATTGCCTGTAAGGTCTCATGCACAAAACTGTATCCATTTTTGCGATGAATAAATTCCGGATCCGCAAAACATGGATACTGGCCGTGTGCATCCCGCATTTTCCCTTCCACGGGCCCCTCGGTAGGTTACAAATGCCTACTCTTGTAAGCAAAATGGACATGCTCTATTTTTTGCGGGGCCACGGAACATGTACCACCGTGTACTGTCCGCATTTTTTGCTGATCCACTGAAATGAATGGGTCGGCATCCAATCAGCAAAAAATGCGGATCGGATGCAGATCGAAACTTAAGCAAATTTTCAGCCTTATTCGTCTCTATTCAAATCTCATGCATCTTACATCAAGTCAAACCACAAATACTCATCAGTCAACGTTTCAAAATCTTATTTCTTTTGAACTGCTTTTGAAAGCTTCATGAAGGGACAGGCGCATTTCAGGCTAACAGATCTTAGTCATAGCTACGCTTTCAAAAGGTCTTTTTATTTGGCACCACAAGCATAATTTTCATGACTAGTCGTATTGGGGGGGGCAGCGCTGGAGTAAGAGGCAGAGTCCATACACCAGAAAAGCAAAATCTATGCCAGCTACAAGCAGCATCACACACACCAGTATCTGAAGTAAATTGAAGTAAACCCTTGCCACCTCCAGCTAAGGCCTAACAGGCACAGGAGGCCTCGCCCCCTCCAGATAAGCCCCAATGGGCACAGGAGGCCTCACACCCCCTCCAAATAAGCCCTAATGGGCACAGAAGGCCCCGCCCTCTCAAGCTAAGCCCTATTCACTTCTATCTTTTTCAAAACTGCCATGAGATGTAAAATCGAAATGTCACAGATATCTGCGCAACTTTTTTTTACACCACAGCCTTTGATACCTACCCCCATTTGCCTATGGACAGTTTTTGTCGTTATTTACCAATTTTGAGACTAGACAAGGGCCTCCCTATAGTATTTGTGGAGCAAAACTCTAATCCACTGAAGGGTTTTGTATCGATGAAGCAAGAAGCGGCGACCAGGGTCGAAACGAAGGATTCAGGCCTACAAAAATCTAAAAACCACCTTACCATAAAAGACAAAAACGGAAAGGCTTAGGTAGAGTACTCAGCTCTACCATCTCAGACCTGCAATCGCACAGTCCATGCAGGGTTAACCCCGATTGGAACCGTGTAATTGAAATAGCCCCGCGACTCGTAAGAACAAAAAAAATAAGCCTTTTCCAATAGCACTAATACGGGAGAAAAAGCAGGTTTATGATCAGATACAATGGGTTTTACTTCCCCTCTTGGCGTTTGGCGAGAAATAAACCCCTCTAAATCTCTCGGAGAGAAGGCGAATAAATTAGAGGCGGCGGAGAGAGCACCCTGTGTGTTCCTGTTATCCGAGACAGGGCCAAATCGTCCTGACGTTAATGCTCTGATCAAAAGCAAAGTCTTTAACCAGGAAAATAGCAATGGGGGAGAAAAGTGGACTGGAACATGCAGGCAGAGATAACGCAGAGTGCGGGCAGGAGGTGCATGCCCGCCAGATGCCTGCAGTGGACTTTAACCAAACCTTGGAAGAACACGGTGCAGAGAGCGCTCATCGCTCGGCGTGTTGCTGCAGCCTTCGTCATAGCAGAGGCATGGCAACTTAGGGAGGTTATGCTGGATAGCGTAGTTCACCCACAGACGTCACCGCGCACACCTAAGGGTGATTGTGCCACTAGCACATGCGCAGAAGTAATAACTTCCCATGCCCAGACTGCACTGAATTGGCACAACTGAAACTTTATGACATACTGTAAATCGGGGCCTTTGCACCAGATTTCTAGGGTTAACATTTTTGCACAAGCCTCATTTGCGCAAAAAATTGTGCAACTTTTTCGTTTTTTAGGGAACCCACGCTTAGTGTGGCTCAACAGATTGACTATAAATGAAATAAAAAGGGACGTTGTGGCATTTTTATTAAAGGGGGTTTTATTAAAGGGGTTGTGGCAAGTTTTAAAGTCTGATATCTGATATAGTAGCTTAAAGGGGTATTTCAGTTGGATTATGTTATCCCCTATCCACAAGATACAGGGTAACCATTAGATAGGTAGGGGTCCCCTTTAAGTTTCTAACTCATAAATGGAGGTCCAACCACTGCGACCCCCCATCAAACTCAAGGGGGAAGGGGGGGTTGTTGGGCCAAACGTCCCCATCCTGCTGCTGCATTCATTCTCTATGGAACTGCCTGAGATTGCAGAGCACAGCGTCCCCTATCCTGTAGGTAGGGGATAACATTAAAACCTGGAATAACCCCTTTAAGACTGGCATATGAGTCACACTTTAAATTCCCTTCCATTGTGCTTCACATCCTTGCCATTGTTCAGATTGTGTCAGTGCAAGCAGGCAAACATTTCTATCCAGTCCAGAACTCAAATTAAGTCTTAAAGGAACACTTCAAGAATAGACACCACGTTATGCCGTCCAGGGCAACAGGCCTAAAACAGATGGTCTTACAGTAAGGCCTCATGCACACGAATGTGTGCCGGCCGTGCCCGTGCTGCAGGCCGCAATCTGCGGTCCGCAATGCACGGGCACTGACCGTGAGGCCACCGCATGCGGATAGTGGACCCATTCACTTGAATGGGGTCCGCGATCCAAAAAAGTAGTGCTTGCGCTACTTTTTTGCGGTGTGGAGGCACGGCCAGAAACAACAAGGAAGCACACCGTAGGGCTTCCGTGGTGTTACGATCCGTGCCTCCGCATAATCGGATCGCGGACCCATTGAAGTGAATGGGTCCGCGATCAGTGATGCGGGCTGCACACGGCCGGTGCCCGTTTATTGCGGACCCGCCGTATGCGGCCCGCAGCACGGGCACAGCCAGCACACGTTCGTGTGCATGAGCCCTAAGACTGTATGTTGCCCATAGCAACCAATCACAGCTCAGCTTTCATTTCTTACACTGTTCTGGAAAAATGAATGCTGAGCTCTGATTGGTTGCTATAGGCAACAAAGACAGTCTTCCTATTAGACGACTGTGCTAAATGAAGGCCCCAGAATCATTCCGAGGATGAAATGCCATCCTGACCTAGTTTCTTGCCTGTTACACAGTACAGCTATGCTTAAAGGAACAGATCAGTAAAACTAACAGCAAGTCTTTGTTTTCCATAGCAACCAATCAGAACTCAGCTTTCATTTTGCCAGAGCTGAGCCAACAATAAAAGCTAAGCTCTGATTGGTTAGTATGGGCAACACAACTGTCTTACTATTAGTCCTTCCATTAGACAGTTCCATAAATCTGCCACATTGGCCTCATTGGCCGAAACGGTCCTTCATTGCTGTTCATAACTGGTTGCTATAGGCAACAGAGATTTTTTTGTTGTTTTTTTTTCCTCAGAGATTTTAATAAATTTCCCCGATTCCATTCAATGACATTAAGCAGAGATCCAATAAGAAACAGATACCTATAGGATTTTAGACTAGACAGCCCTATATCTAATAGCGTAATATTAAAGAGAAATCTGTTATTGGAGCCCATTGGAAAGGACATTCTCTGATACAAAAAAAAAAATCACATCCTTTCCTACATAGGGGGCTGTCCACGATTAGAAATGTCTGCTTTCGTGCAAAACAGCGCCACACCTGTCTACAGGTTGTACAGGTACTGCATGTCAGCTCCATCCACTTCAATGGAGTAGAGCAGCAAAACCCGACATGACTGGGCACTGGGGTGGTGCTGTTTTTGGAAGAGGACAGCCATACTTTCCTAAACCTGGACAACCCCTTTAAGTGTTGGTCTTCTGACAATATACAGGTCTGCGAGAAACTTCAAAATCCTTGTCTAAGCCCCCATCATCAGAATACAGTCTGCCTGTACGAGATGTAGAGCCCTGCTGTGTAGATTATATCAAAGGCTGCCATTTATCCAATTCCGTAATATAAAGGTCATCTTTAAAGGGGTTATCCTAGTAAAAGTATTAGTATGTAATGAAATATTACTGCAACATATGTGCAATAAAAATACTGTTCAGGCTTTTTATGTACATGACATTTTCCTCTCTGGTAGCGCCCCCTGCAGTTTCTCCTTCTGGTCCACCTTCTACTGCATTCAGAGGTGGACGCACATGCTCAGTAGCTTCCCTTCTCCCTTCCCCTCTCCTCAGTGCTGGCTGATCTCACAGTGAAGCGGTCTGGACACCTTTCATTCTTTCATCCCTACTTCTAAATTCATGGAAATATATAGCTCCATCTCTCTCACTATCTACCAGAGGTAGGCAACCTCCAGCACTCCAACTCCCAGCATTCATATTGGCTCTGCCCTTCTAAAACCCCTCATAGAAATGAATGGAGCATGCTGGGAGTTGTAGTTTCACAACAGCTGGAGTGCTGAAGGTTGCCGACTCCTGCTCTAGACTGGAGAAGGAAATTACACGGGCATTATATACCATAGGCATCTCTGGGGCTGCATGTGAGGGGCTGTTTTCTACGCAGTGCTTCCTTGGACATGCAGCAGGTATTTGATGAGATGCTGCCCACCCACAGAAAGGTAAGACCGTCCTCCAGAAATAGGAGTATAAAAAGAAAATTTGTGAAATAACCTCATTACATTGGATCTAGAGTGTTATTTATAATCTAAATGCAAAAAAAACTATTTAGTATTATACAAATAAAGTGAGAAAAGAAAAAAAATAGAAAAAAAAAATAAAAATGACAACTGCAACTAAAACAATGTCCCCTTCGGACATCTATAGTTCGGTGGATCATCTGACAACATATAATATTCCCCCTTAGGCCTTCCACAAGGATATAGCATTCCCTCACTAATGAAAGCAACCACATAAACCCTGCACACTCCCAAACTGCACCCGCCTCTGCTTATTACTACACTCAAAATATCATAAATTTGGCCAAACGTTTTATACTCCTAGTAATAAACCGCCCGCACGCCGTATCTATAAACCAATATTTGTGCTTTGCATTTTGCTCAGTCAGGAGGAGAGGCTCGACCCTCGGCTCCACGGAACAATAAGGCGGTGAACGGTCGGTCGGTCAGCGGAAGACAGAACTACATACACATTTTATAATTATTGACCTCTATAGTTACGGCAGGGATAAGCGGCGACCTTGATTCTGACTATTCTAGTTGTAAGATCAGGTTACAGGGGTAAAAATTGAGGAAAGATTCAAAGAGGGATAAAAACAGAAAAAAAAAAAAAAAACATAATTCATCCTCACCGATTCCCCGCCACACCCTTTAGGACACTTAACACGTCCTTGTTGATCTCTGCCTGTTTACTCTACTGACCCTTTGCTGCCTGCCCTGACCTCAGACTTGTTTCACGGATTTGCACATATGCAGCCTGCCAGGGGCGGACCGGGAGCTTAACGCGACCCTGGAAAAAAAAATTATAAAAATTTTTTAAAAGAGGCCCCATGTTGTAGGCAAGTCCAAATTGACAGAAGATGGGCAACAAAAGTAGGCAGGGTCTGCAATACTGTAGTGCAGCACATAATAACACTCCAGCAGAAACAAAAACCAAAGTGCAGCGCAAAATACATCTGGAGGGCACCTGCAGCCGCCAGCCAATCGCATAAGTACCTGATGCACAAAGCATTAAAGGCTATGTACACCTTTGGGGGGAATTTTTTGTTTATTATTACATTATACTTATTTTGACCTAAAAAAAAAAAAAAAAAAATCACTTTTTTAATTGGTCTTTATTAACAATATGGAATCCTTTCTTGCGTGTGTCTTGTTGTTGTGTGTGTTTTTCCCAATTCCGTCATCTGAGGAGCAGACGGACTCCATATCTATTCTATGACCTCCTAAATACTCATTATAGCACTATTCTTACCTTACTGATACGAATGTGGTTTAAATAAGTGTTTATGACCTCTTAGTAGTTAAGTAAGGGTAATTAGATGACAGGCACAAAGTGAAAGTACCAGTCACCCAGCTAGACAAACAGTTAACCCTTTGTGACTGAACAGCTCAATATTTTTAATAAAGACCCATTGAAAATATGATTTTTAGCCAAAAATAAGTTAAATGTAATCATAAAAAAATTGACTCCAAAGGTGTACATAGCCTTTAATTACTGCTAAGAGCATCCGATTATTATGTATCTAGTTGGAGGCCATGAGAAAGTCTTGAGTGGCCTCCTAGCCATCAGCCAACCAGGAAATTTCCCTATGGGGTCTACAGTCAGTCCGGGCCTGCAACCTGCCCTGAACACAAGTTTGCCTGACCTCTCGGTGCCTTGCAGTGGTGTCTCTGACCACCTGGTGGTTCCCCTGCAGCTAAGTCAAGCTCCCTGCATAGTGGTTAAAGGTTGAAAATCAAGGGATAACGCCGTTAGTTCTAGCCCCCAGTTATTTGGCTTAGTGGTTCCACACCCACTCCCCGTAACAATCATATTAGTCAGCAGGATCAACCACATTAGTATGTCTGGTTTAATAGGGCTGATCCTGCTGATAGATGCTCTAACTCGTCTAACTTGGATATTTCTGACAGATTATAAATATCTACTGCTTTTTTTTTCCTACAAATTGTGAGCGCGTTTTCCTGCTGTCCCAAAGAAAAAAAAAAAAAAACTTCACAGAATTTCCACTTTATAGATAAATCCTAACAGCGCCCAGATGGACGAGTTTTCGCTCAACAACAAAACAGAAGACATGGGGATTGGTCTTCAAATTTTGCCGAAGCCACTTTCAAGTCTCCGGCTTCTCATAAGCTTTAATACCTCCTAAAGGTTAAGCAGGAAGATGGACTTGGCTCCTCTAGTACAAGAAACGGTGAATTGTTTACCGACTTCAAACAAATATCAACTCCGAGGCACGGAAAGTTACTTAGCGCAATCCTAAGATCTCTGGCGGACCTCAAAGAGACAGATATTCCTCCGGAGCATACAAAGCACTTCACACAAATCTCTGGCATTCCTCCCGACCATCTTCTAGAATCTTAAGACGGGAAGGAAGCATTCTTTACCATCTGTACAGCGAGTGCCCTGCGGAGCCCCTGTCCTTCGATCAGTGGGGTATTTATAAAGAGAACGCAGCCAAGGAACAGCCCCCGGTCTGATTGTATCTGCTCCAGCGCTAACAAGACGGTGGGAGACCAGCGGCCCACCTCTCACCCCCCCCCCCAAAAAAAAAAAAAAAATTCAAAACGACAATAAAAAAACATGCACGGGTTAAAAAATGAAAGCATTTTGAGCGCAACAAGAGAATAATTATATTCCTGTTGCTAAAAAAATTAATAAAATAAAAAATAAAAGAATAAAAAAAAGGAAAAAGGAAACAAAAAAAAAACAAACAATGAAAAAGCTACCCGTTAAAGGGAAATGTCATAAAATTCAACGTATGCATACACGGACCCCGGTAATGTGTCACTGTCGTCCTGTCACGTTCAATTACCGTACCCGGATTGTTCAGGCATTGGATCAAGGTGAGCGCTCGTTAACAAGCGAGCAAAATCGGCGCTCGACAAATGGCAGCCACATGTTGCTTCCTTTGTGTGCGTGGTGGCAGAACGGCACCGGCAACAGGCCGGCCATTCATTTCGCACCCTGTGGTAGAGGGTTAAAAATGAACTTGTTAAAAACGTAATAAAAAAAAAATAAAATCCATAAAAGAGAATCCAGGACACGGCGTACGTGACTCATGTCGGCAAAGAGCAGCACCGTAACAAAAATACATAAAATCATACCTGATCACGCTCCGATGGAGGGGGGGCCTGAGAGATGGCAGATTGCTTAGTGCTGACTATAGGCAAGCATTACTGACCCCCGCGGAGCCAATTCCCCGACAACATCTACCTTTCTCCATAGGAAACAATGATATTTATTTGTTGCCGGCGGCACGCGGTCTGCGGGGACTATTCTAATGCATACTATCCCAGTCCTCAATCTACTGTACGTAATGGGAGTAATGGACCCCCCGACCGGAAAATGCAAGAATATTAGACGCCTCCTGGGAGCTCAGGGGCCACATAAAAGCAAGCGGAATACGGAACGAGTCCCGACACACATCTCTCCAAATTACTACTTGCTGATCATGTCGCGGGCGTCCATGGAGCTCGCATCTTTAACCCGCTATTCCGGGAGACCCCCATACACAGGAGCGCGGCTGACAGATCACACACGTTTTATTTAATTGGATTCATTTACTTTTTTTTTTTTTTATCTGGCGTTTTTGAGGGTTTTTTTTTTTTTTATTAAGCATTTCTTAGGTAAAAAAATCCCAATTACGTGTGTTTTTTCTGCGCGGATTTTCATACGTTTTTCTTCTGTGCGCAAATTGTCCTACCTTTTTTAAAAATCTGCTGGACGTCAACTGTTTGTGTGATTCTGCACCTTCTGTAGAGTGCTATTCCCCATAGACTACAATAGGGTTGTTAAAGGGGTCCTCCGGGAAGTAAGAAAATACAAATACTTAAATACTACTTAATGATAAATATATTCCCAAATACCTTTCATTAGTTATAATGGCTCGTTTTACCTGGGGAGCAATCATTAGGAGAAACAAAATGGCCGCTGTCCTATTAGTCCACACAAAACCTGTCCTAATCAAACAGCAGGACAAGTTACTTCACAACACTGAGGTAAAGATATGCCTCATCCTCCTCTCTGCTCTGCTTGTCAGGGATTATTATCCTAAATACAGCTGATAAGATCATTCAGCTGACTGAGGGGACAGCTGAAGTAAAGGGCGGCGGCCATTTTATTTCTCCTCATAATTGCTCCCTAGACAAAACAAACCATTACAACTAATGAAAGGTATTTGGGAATTTATTTATAATAAAGTAATATTTCAATATTATCATTTTTTTAATTCCTGGAGAACCCCTTTAAAGGGGTTGGCTGTTTTCCTATACTGATGACCTATCCTCAGAATAGGTCATCAATATCAGTTCGGTAGGGGTCCGACAACCCCACCAATCAGCTGTATAAAAAGAATATAGTGCTCTTACGAGCACTGCCTTATCTTCACTGTTTACACCTGCTCACCACTGCGGTTTCGACGGTGAGCAGGTAATTACAGCACCTCAGTCCCCATTGACTTCTATGGGACGGCTCCTTCCTGTTCAAGTGACTACTACAGAGGGACAGCTTCTTGTAATTACACCGCTATAATGTCAACGGCGAGCAGGTAAACAATGAAGAGAAGGCAGCGTTCGCCCGGTCGCAGCCTTCTCTTCAAACAGCTGATTAGTGGGGGTCCCGGGTGTTGGGCCCGCGCCGACAGGGGCGGACTGGGAACTTAAAGTGGCCCTGGAAAAAATACTAACAGTGGCCCCGTTTTGTAGTTGGGTCCAAATTGATGGAAGGCAGAGCCAGCAATACCATAATGTGGCACATTATACCGCCCAACAGAGCCAAATACCACAGTTCATAACAAAATACTGCCAGAAGCACAAAATACATCCCTAAAAATGTCCACTAGCTGGTCGTGAGGAGGTCTCAGGGTGGCCCACTGGGCATCAGCCCACCGGGAACTTTCCCTGTAAGGTCTATGGCCAATCCACCCCTGCGCGCCGATCTGATATTGATGTCCTATTTGGACTCCCTTTAACAAACATAAAAATCATCATGAAAATCCTAAATAAAACTGCAATAAGGAGCGCAGATTTATGTGCAGTTTTGGGGCGGATTTTCTGCATTCAAATCTGCATTGTGTTGCGGTACCCTTAGGCCCCTTTCACACGAGCGGGAGACTCGCATGTCTCCCGCAACGCATCTACAGGGCTGGACTCGGCACGGACAGGGATCGCATATAATGCTATGCGATCCCTGTCAGTGCGGAGTCCAGCCCTGTAGATCCGTTGCGGGAGACATGCGAGTCTCCCGCTCGTGTGAAAGGGGCCTTAGGGTATGTTCACACATGACAGATCTGCAGCACTGTACAGCACCTGCAGAGCGGATGAGTTTTTCGCTGTTCTCATTCTCTCATTCGCACGCTGTGGAATAAATCTGCAGCACAGACTGGTCTGCGGTGCAGATTTTAAACCTGCGGCATGTCAAGTTGCATTGCAGATTTTCATAGAAGGTTTCACTCTGTGCAACGCAAATCAGCAGCATTTCTGCAACAAAATCCACAAAAACTGCACCATTTGGTGATTTTGACGATTTACTGCAGCATCTCAGTCCTATGTGAACATACCCCAAAGGTGTGTTTGTTGGGTCAATGGCTTTTTTTGTTAAATCGCAGCATGCTCTGGGTCTGGCGTTTTTCTCCCCTCACTTTCCCATAATAAAAAATGCAAGGCATACACACAAGTGTTTTGGCCCAAAAATTAAAAAAAATAAAACTGTGTAGCTGCAACCTTACAATTTTTTTTCCCCAAGAGCAGATATACTGTGTGGTTCATCCTGAACACAGAAATTAATGGGATCGCAGCTGCAAGAAGTTCAGCCGTGTTGGATTTCTTGCGACTGCGGCGATGATCCCATTCATTTCTATAGCCGCAATCAGCGCCGCCGTGTAGTCCTAGCCTTAATCAGAAGGGTCAACCCCACAAGACAAGTAGTGTTTTAATCAGAAGGATCAACCCTACCTACCAGGCTATGTCTGGATTAATAGGGTTGATCCTGCTGTTCGCTGCACTTTTAAAGTTGCATATACTTTTCCATCATCTGACAACCTATGTTTTCACTATGTATAGAGATGACAGCGTGCAGGTGGGATATGTCATCCGGTCCTGACCCTTCCATTAAACCATTTTAAATTCCCTCCCTGTGTCATGTTCCTTTATGGTGCCCGATACCGATGACCTATCCACAGGATAAATCATCAATATCAGAAAAGTGGGGGGTCTGACTCTCAGCACCCACCGTCCATCAGCTGTTTGTCGGGGCCATGATGCTCTCACAAGCTCTGCGTAGTTGCATGCCATCTACATTGTCGGGGCGGTGCAGGGTCATCACAGCCTCCTGTCATATGCAGGTCAACAGGACAAAAAAGGTGCAGTTACCTTGCACCACCTGTAGATGGCGAGCATCCGATTGTCAGGGATGCAGGGAGCCAGAGCCCCATTAATCGGATATTGAGTGTTTATCCTGAGAAATCCCTTTACAGGGCAGGTCTATTCCTATTAGGCCCCTTTCACACGAGCGGGAGACTCGGACATCTCTCGCATCATGTGCCATGTACTGAGCTCCCGGCACTGAACGGGGGTTACATAGCATTATACTGATTTATGATGCTATGTAACCCTTACAGTTCTGGAATGTGTTGAATAACGCTGACAGTGGTATCCAACACATTCCAGAACTGTAAGGGTTACATAGCATCATAAATCAGTATAATGCTATGTAACCCCCGTTCAGTGCACGGCACATGATGCGGGAGACGTCCAAGTCTCCTGCTCGAGTGAAAGGGGCCTAAAACAGGGCTGGAAGGGTTGACTCTGTTGATTAAAAGGATACTCATCTTGTGAAAAAACGGTTGAGGCGTTCCCAGGAAAAAATCATTATAATTCTATATGCAACTGAGGGCTTCGGAGCAGCGAGTGGTGAGGCCAGCGCTGGAAAGCTGAGAAGCACTAGGGCTAGGCTCCGCCTCTTGGCACACTGAAAGCCTAATTTGCATAAAGAATACAAAAAAGTATTTTTTCTCAGAAACGCCTCAACCGATTTTCATAAGACAGGTATCTTATCAATCAGTGGGATCAACCCTATATGCCTGGTTTAATAGGGTTGATCCTACTGACAGATGTTCTTTAAACCAGTGCCTACATATGTTCACAAGAAAAGTTTTAGGCCCCGTTCATATGGCGGCAGAATTTTGGCAAGGACACCCAACCAAAAATTCCACCAGGAGGGGCACGTGTTGTCTGCCTCTTATCGTATTCCGTGGGAGGCACTGCTGAAGTTCACGGAGTGGCAGTTTAAAGCCGAGTCTACGCCAATATGGGGCGTGTCCCTTCTTGGGTCAGTGTGTGGACAGGCAACACTTGAAGCTGCGGCGGCTTTCTGCTCACAGCTTAGCTCTATTCCAGGGCTGGCCAACCTGAGGCTCTCCAGCTGTTGTAAAACTACAACTCCCACCAAGCCCTGCTGTAGGATGATAGCTGTAGGCAGACTGGGCATGCTGGGAGTTGTAGTTTTGCAACAGCTGGAGAGCCGCAGGTTGGCCAGCCCTGCTCTATTCAATGAAGGTAAGCCGCGAACGGGTCCACGGCCTCTTAGGGCTCATGCACACGTGTGCGGTCAGTGCCCGTGCTGTGGACCGTAATTTGCGGTCTACAATGCACAGGCACTGACAGTGGGGCTGCCACATTCGGAACGCTGACCCATTTACTTGAATGGGGTCCACGATCCGCATCCCTCAGTCTGCACCGCAAAAAAGCACTGCATGCACTACTTTTTTGCGGTGCGGAGGCACGGCCACAAAAACCACGGAAGCACTCCGGGATTGCGGACCCATTCAAGAGAATCCGTGACGTGGGATGCACACGGCCGGTGCCCGTGTATTGCCGACCCGCAGTATGCAGGCCGCAATACGGCCACAGCCGGACAACGGCCGTGTGCATAAGCCCTAAATCTAACAACCGCGGAATACACGGCAGATTCTGACCGGGCCCATAAAACACTGCAGGTTTGCTGTAGTCTTCAGCATTGTGTGAACAGGTCCTAAAAACGCACCACAAGAAGCCATCGTCTAAAGAAGCAGAGCTGATCACGCTGCACTGCCCACATCCAGAGGAGCCTCGCTTCTGCAGTCCCATGTAATCTTCCATGACACGTGTGTGTGGCCGCAGCGGGGATGCAATCCACTCCAGATCCAGCCGTCTGCTTGGCAAACCCTCGGGTGCATGCAGAGTTATTTTTATTTGTGCACTGCCTGATTTAGCATGTTACAAAAGGAATGGCGTTCGTTTTATTGGCAATTCGAAGTGACAAATGAGGCGTGAAATATCATCAGGACAGAGTTTAAGAGAAAAAAATGAAATACTCAATTTAAAGCAACGTCGCCTAGTCTCCCTCCCTCCCGGTCCCTATCTCCCCACATGTGAAAAAATAAAAATATGAAAAATTCTCCACTTTCTCCGCATGCCACAGATGAACTTTGTATAGGAACATGATGGCACGGTACCCAGCCTGCCTCATAGGTCAGAGATGGCATCACCTTAGGCACTGCCCCATCCAAGGACTACGACACCGACCTGAACGCCCACAGGGAGAAAGGGGTTAACCGAAAGCCCCCGCAACCCAGTAAATGTCACTTGTCACACGCAGGATGGATCATTCATTAGTAAAGGGGGGGGACACGTCCTCCACCCGCCAGCAAAGACCTCATTCACTTAGTGCATGTACGACACAGCCATCAATAGGCGCATTGTTTCGACAGAAAAAGCCAGCTCCAGCCCTCTTGCTCCCGGCCCCCGCGTCCTCCAACAACCCCCTCATTCGTCAACCAAAGGTTCCCTCAAAGGCTCTCTTGTTCCCTTCCTATAAATACCCCCCAAAAACGGTTCCTCTTCCCTCCCTGACACGAAAAACCCAAGGGGTTAGAAGATGCAGCATGTCCCGGGCCACCAAGGTCATTGCTGATCTCGGCTACCAGGTCAATGAAGGCGGCAGAAGGACATGGGGGATCCGTTTTTTTCTCGATCACCAAAGGGGGGGGGTGCAGCAATCACGTTCTGGCCGGAGCTGTAAACATCCTCACCCTGATGAAGGGTTAGGGCTCAAGGAGGCCTCCAGAGCCACCCTTTAATCCAATGCTCAGCTGACTGCGGCATGCGTGGCACACCCCATATCACCGCCTCTATTGACTATGGCCACGTTTTAGGGAGGATGGCAGAGGTGAGCTGGCATGGAGGAGAAATTTTATCGATGGCTACTTTATTTCTAGTGGTCTGTAGATGGGGGTCAACACGGTCGAACCACCATGCAAAGAAGAATGAATGCATGCTATATAAGGGTACTAGGCGGTCCATGTGCCAATGTTCTTTATGTGCCATGACATCCGCCATCTGGGCATCATGCAGTAGGGGGAGATGTATTTTCAGATGTCTCTTGAAGCTCTGCTTCACTGACGTGAGTAGGGCTGAGCTGCAATACCGCGCATGACCTGTGGGCAGGGGTGGCATTGTTCTTGGAACAAAGCAGCCATGTTTTTGCAATCCCTTAGGCCTCTTTCACACGGGCGAGATGTCCGCGCGGGTGCAATGCGTGATGCGAACGCATTGCACCCACACCGAATCCTGACCCATTCATTTCAATGGGGCTTTTCACATATCAGTTCGCCGTTGCATGAAAATCGCAGAATGTTCTATATTCTGCGTTTGCCCTGGCCCCATTGAAGTGAATGGGTCTGCGTGATTCACTGATGGTTGCTAAGAGATGTTGTTTGTAAACATTCAGTTTTTTATCATGCGTGTGAAAAACGCATCAAAACGCTTCACACCCGCGCAGAAAAAAACTGAACGAACGTACGCAATCGCAGTCAAAACTGATTGCGTGCGGATTGGTGCGGATTTTCCGGAACGCATCCGGACTGAATCCGTGACGCCCGTGTGAAAGAGGCTTTAAAAGGGGTTGCCCGGGATACTGATAGCCTATCTTCAGGATGGGCCTTCAATATCTGATTGGTGGGGGTCCTGGCCAATCAGCTGTTTGAAGAGACAGTGGCACTGCAACCTTCTCATAGCTCACTGAGCACAGTGCCGTCCATTGGCTAGTGGCTGTGTTTGGCATTGCAGCTCTGGCCCATCTGAGCTGCACCTAGGCCAGTGATGGCTAACCTCTGGCACTCCAGCTGTGGTGAAACTACGACTCCCAGCATGCTCCATTCATTTCTATTGAGTCCTGAGAACAGCCTTCATCCTGAAGTTTCTTATCTGTGTCATGTGACTAGGAATTAGACCCACCAACTCACACAGCACCTTATGTGTGGACAGGAAGTCTAATTCTCTATGCATTCCTATGGGGAGCCTCACTTTCAGTCTCATAGGAATGAATAGAGAAGTGACTGGCTTCCTGTCCTGGGTCAGTTGGAGGTCAGGGAGTTGGTCACATGACCCAGCTACAATAAGAAGAGAGTGGAAACTCTCAATTTCAGCCTCTGATAAGAAGATGACAATCACTACAGATTATATCATGCACCTTTCTAACAGGTCAGAGAATAAAAATTTTTGCAGGAGTTCTTCTTTAAGTACATAGATTCAAGGGGTAAATATCCATGTGAAGGAGATGCTTTAAGAAGCTACATTCTTCAAAGAGAAAATGAAGCCTACAGCAGCCTTCGGTGGCCTGTTTCTACAGTCCCTCAAAGGGCAGGGACAATTATATTTTTCAAAGGCTTTGTGGCGTCGTTCCCGACTCGGGTCTAACCCATAATTGTATCAAAATGTGGTCAATTTACAATCTTGCTATTAAATAGTTATTACATTAAGGTTCAAAAGACGGATGCATCTAGAGAGGTTCTTCTGAAGAGCCCCACCCATGGCCAGATCTTCAGAAGGTGAGACTCCACGGCTTCTACGCGTTCAGACCTCCTGGGTGTCTGTGAGGAAGCATACAGCTTAGGGTAGGTTCACGTCACTTGATTCATCAGAAGAAAAAAAAAAAAAAACTAAATTGGATCCTATATTTTGCATTGGTTTTCACCATTTTCAACAGATCTTAGATGGAAATGGTTAAAACAGATGAAAAAGGAGCATAACGGATGCAAAAAAAAAAATAAAGCATCCATTTTATTTATTTATTTATTTATTTATTTTTTGACAGATCAGAAAAACGGATAAAGAAACAGCGATGTGAACCTGGCCATATGGCGGTATTATTTATGCATGGTGCAGCACAGTTGGGAAGATTCTTGCGGTTTTATTTCAGTGCACCTTTCTCACCTAAGTTGTCACAACTGAGAATAGTAAGCCAATTGCTGGATTTCCGTCGATCAGAGATGAAGGGTTCAGTCTTCTTACCGTGCGCCAGGCCCTGGTGAATGTGCCATCTCAGGAGCCCCCGCTGACACTTCCCGGGACTATTAGTGTCCGAGCGTAAGAAATGATAGGAAATCCACGTGCTGTACATGCTAGCATCATTGCTGAGACCAGTGATCAGCTGCAGCACTCATGTGGACGTAAGGCAGGTTATCCCTGTGGACCAGGCAGGAGCACTACAAGGAGGTCCAGCCATGTCCTGTCCGTTAAAAAGATCTTGGTTGCCTTGCATGTGCTTTCATTTATTGTAATCACAGACAACCCCTTTAAGGTGACTTATCCTCAGGATAGGTCATCAACATCAGATCTGTGCGGGATCTGACTCCCGAAACCCCCGTTGACCAAAGCACAGCGCCCTACACCGTAGAGTGGCTGTGCACGGTACTGCAGCTCAGGTGAATGGGACTAAGCTGCACAAAGGCCATGTGACTGATGGATCTGACAACCCCAAGCGGAGGTCATAGCATCTGCCCGAGTGTCGTGGCCCGTTCCACCACTGAGGATTCTGGGAGTCAGATGGTCATCAAGTAAGGCCCCATTCACACTTCCGTAAAATGTGCCCGCATCTGTTCCGCAATTTTGCAACAGCTGGAGAGCCGCAGGCTGGCCATCCCTGCTCTCTGGCTATAGAAGAACAAAAACCGGACATCACCCAGGATGGGCTCACACCCATCTACTCAAAAATCGAGGAACCACGAGAATTATTGTCGTCACTGCGATTAATCTCAACGGTTAGAAATCTACCAGTTAGGTCGCAGTGTGTAAAGTCGGCTTCTACACGGACGTCCATCAATATAGAATTATCTACATAAAGCAACTTTTACTGTTCCTGTGTTATAGCTCATAGCTGCTGACACAGTTCTATCGCCTTCAGAGCTGAAATCCTCCAGCATTCTCTGCAGGGATATAAATACAGGTAAGCTGGCTCAGTATGTGTGATGTCAGATCTGGAGCCTCGTGCTGGTAGTGGAGTCATAAAGAACGTCTGGTATATACAGGCGGCAGCGGGGCACATGGGTCTGATAGAGACGAGCCCCCGCACCCTGAAGAACCAGGTATTACATGCTCGCACCTTCTATTACCACAGTTCTTCTGCAGTGGCTGTTGTAAGGCCTCATACATACAGCCGAAGTTTTGGTCCGTGTTTGAACCATATTTATTGCAGATTGCACACAGACCTAGTCATTTCTATGGGACCACAAAACAAAAAAAAAAAAACGGACAACACATGGTGTGTCATCTGTGCGGCTGGGCCACAAACAATGGGACCTGTCCGATTCTTCTCTATTTTGTGGACAAGAAGAGGCTTTTTGACCATGGGTCCCATAAAAATTGTGGGATGCTCACGGACCGCATTCGTATTTTTGCGGATCCAAGATCTGAGGACTTCAAAACGGATACGGTCGTGTGCAGGAGGCCTAAGGGAAACGAGTGGCCCAACGTATCTTATCCCTGAGATAACAGGTGGTTGATCAGGTGCAGAGAACCCGGGACCGGCAGCCATCAGATAGACCTTAAAGAAGAACTCCCGCAAAAATGTTTATTCTCTGACCTGTTAGAAAGGTGCATGATATAATCTGTAGTGATTGTCATCTTCTTATCAGTGACTGTTTCTGTGAGTAAAAACCTTCTTATTGTAGCTGGGTCATGTGACCAACTCCCTGACCTCCAACTGACCCAGGACAGCAAGCCAGTAACTGCTCTATTCATTCCTATGGGAGCCTCACTTTCAGTCTCATAGGAATACATAGAGAATTAGACTTCCTGTCCACACATAAGTCTCTGTGTGAGTTGGTGGGTCTAATTGCTGGTCACATGACACAGATAAGAAACTTCAGGATGATAGAAGTCAAAAATTCAGACACTGGTAAGAAAATGACATTCACTACAGATTACATCATGCACATTTCTAGCAGGACATGGAATAAAATTTTTGTTGGGAGTTCTTCTTTAATCTAAGAAGGTGCAGTCCAGACGGGACAAGGGGGGGTGTAACTTACAGATTTCTTTCATCTCTTATGTTTTCGGTCTTATTTTTAGTGTTTTTATCTACACGTTGATTGCCCATCCATTGCTATTGAACCGCCAGGAGTATTTTTAGTTCTAAGATTCCTACAGAACAGTTCTGTCGAAGGATCCGAGAAACATCAGCAAATTGCTTCATCGATGATGAGCTTTACTCTAGGATCCCATTCTGTCCCTTTCTATTAGAGTCACGTATCCAGGCTTATAACACCTCTAATCCTTTCCTGAAGTCCCACTACAAGTCTCATCCTCCACAGCGTTGTCCATCGCCTACAGAATACCAAACAAACGTGCCGACTGAACATCCGCCCCAAACCTTAAACTTATTATGCGGATTCCTTCATAATCCATAAGTAGAGGTCAAATTACCATCTACAAGGGGTCAGCAACCGCCAGCTGTTGTGAAGCTACAACCCCCAGCATACATCCATTCATTTCTGTGGGGGTTCTGAAAACTGACAAGAAAGTTTGCATGCTGGGATTGTAGTTTAACACCAGCTGGTGTGATGAAGCTGTAGACATTTGAAGTCACTTTACTCCAGGAGCAAGTCCGATTTTCTTTAGTCTCTGAAAAATAAAACTTCCCATTGACAACAATAGCAAACTACCCCAAAAATGTAGACGCCAGCAGCAAATTTCTGATTTGTTCACATACCAAGTATTTCATTACAGTGATGAACAAATACTATGGAATTTGGGGACCAGCAAGACCAGTCCAGAAGCCAGAAGTTCAGGAAATAACCTAAAAAGTTGAAGTGGTTTTCCAGCCTCCTGATACTGATGACTTATTCACAGGATAGGTCATTAATATCTGATCTGTGGCAGTCCGACACTCAACACCCCCCCATGATCAGGAAGACCATTGCAGAAGCCAAGTTGATGTTCTTGGTGGCCGCTCAATAAAACATCAACAGGAAACAACCTAAAAAATTCAAGGGCTTTTCCAGCCTCCTGATACTAATGACTTATCCACAGGGTAGGTCATTGATATCCGATCGGTGAGGATCCTACACTTCGTTCTCCACTGATCAGCCGTTCCCTGTAGCCTCCATTACTGGAGCTAGCCCTTTGAATGAAGCAGGAAGCACAGCGCCGTTCAAACTGTAGTGGTCATGCCAGGTTACTGCAGCTAAGCTCCCATTCACTTCAATGGTACCTGAGCTGCAGTACCCAGCATGACCACTACAATTTGAACGGAGCTGTGCTTCCTGCTTCATTCAAAGGGCTAGTTCTAGTAATGGAGGCTACAGGGAACGGCTGATCAGCGGAGTGTGGAGTGTCGGATACTCACCGACTGGATATTAATGACCTATCCTGTAGATAAGTCATCAGTATCAGGAGGCTGGAAAACCTGTTGTTTCCTGTTGATGTTTTATTGTGCGGCCACCAAGAACGTCACCTTGGCTTCTGCAATGGTCTTGCTAATCGCGGGGGCTGTGAAGTGTCGGACCGTCAAACCCATCGTATTTATAACCCCTTTAAGGCAGCAGCCACTTTCTTGGTGCCTCATACAGTCTATATACTATTGGAGTAAACAATACTTTACATATTTATTTAGTTTATCATATTATTAAATATAGAAAATATGATAGTAAATATGGAAATTACAACCTGATACAAAGTAGTCGTAAATGTCCACATTCAGGGACAGTAAAACTTGGGTAATGACAAGGCGAACGTGCCCCCTCACAATCAGACTGCCCCCTGTGTATTACAGGCTTTCCTGAGCGGCCGGCCAGGAATGAAATCAATGACATACAAAAGACTGACATAAGATCCATTCACTCTAGAAAGAAAAAAAAAAAAGTGACGAGGGCTATGAATGGGGCTATAGAGGGTCCTGACGTCACCACATCTGTGCTTGTTTTTAGGCGCATTCCTACAGATAGCTCACCATGGATTTCAGAGGTATGAAGAAATGGGGTCAACTCTTAATATGACCAGAATTCAACCCATTTCTGCATGCCAGAGGGGAAAATCTAACACAGGACTGTGCAAAAGTTTCAGGCAGGTGTGGAAAATACTGCAAAGTAAGAATGTTTTTTAAAAATAGAGTTAAAATAGAATAAATTTATTCTGCAGCAGAACAACGACCCCCAAAAATAGTTAAATGTCACTAAAGGGGTTGTGTCCCCTCATACATCGCTATGTCAGGAAGGAGTGGGTCCCAGAAGTGGGCCCCCCAAAAGTGAAGGAGAGCGGACTGCACATGCTCTACATTCACTTCTATGGGAGTTCCGAAAATATCATTTTCAGAAGTCGCGCAGAAGGGAACACAGAGCGCACCGCGCCGCCTTTCCATACACCTCTATGGGACTGCCGGATATAGTATAGAGTGAATGGAGGGTGGCCGTATTGTCATTTACTTTGGGTGTCCCTTTCTGGAGACAGGAGCGGGTCCCAGAGGTGGGACTCTGACCTATCTGACATTGGTGGCATGTCCTAGTGATATGCCACCAATCTATACGATGAGACAACCACTTTAAAGTACAGAACAAGGAGTCCTGGAAGTGATGCTATGGCCTCCACAGTGTCCTGATCTCACCATCATCAAATCTGTCTGGGATTACATGAAGAGACAGAAGGATTTGAGCAAGCCTGCATCCACAGAAGATCAGTGGTTATTTCTCCACGATGTTTGGAACAACCTCCCTGCTGAATTCCTTCAAGAACTGTGTACAAGCGTCCACCAAGTTACCTAGAAGAACTGATGCTTTTTTGAAAGCAAAGCGTGGGGACACCAAATTTTGATTTAGATTTAAGGTCCTTTTACACAGACCGATGATCTATCCGATTATCAGGAACCAAGCAAACGTTCTTGATCACTGTTAGACCATCAGTGAAGATGAGAGCCGCACTTACATGGAGCAATCACCCCCACTGTATAGGGAAACGCGAGCAATTTCTTGTCTACATGATCATAGTTCCAGCGCAGTAGATTTCCGTGTAGACACCAGGATCTGCTGTATATGAACGATGATTGACTGTGCCTCCCAAAGGACACGTTCACCCAAGGAACCAGCACCTTTTACACTGGCAGATTATTAGGAACGAGCATTTATACAAATGCTCCTCCCCGATGATCTGACAGATCTTCAGTCCAGGTAGAAGGACTCTTACATTTCTCTTTTGTTCATTCACTTTTTGTTTTACTTGTTAAAAAAAAAAACCAAAAACTATAAAAACACTTCTTCACAGTATTGTCTCCACGCCTGCCTAAAACTTTTGCATAGTACTGTCACTGCCTGCTTCCAGGAAAATCTGAGGATTTTTTAACTTCTGTTTATGCGGGGATTACTTTTGAAGCTGAGAATAGCAGGATCATCAGATAAGCAACCATTGCTATCTTCAACGTGTCGCCCTTCTCCGTCAGGTTCTTCCTCACCACCCACCTCCACACGCCACAAAAATATAAAAGCCGTCAACATAAACACCAACCAAAACCACAAGTAAAGGTTGCTCTAATTGAATAAATGCACTGCGACCAGAGGAAGGATTCTACCTAGTCATGGCTCCTGTAGGAAACATCCCCTGTGAGAGCAGCAGTTGATCTGTTCCTACTTGTTGCTCACCGTCTCCACCTGCTCAACACAAAGCTGCGGCGAAACCTAAAATTGGCTTGGACGCACAATAAATCCGACTGATTATTTCTGTTTCTGGATTAAGGAAGGAGGACAGGACAAAAATAGGCGCAAATCGTGTACGTTGTCAAGTGAAATGAGAGGGAGGACTCTACAAGAGCTGGAGGAACTAGGTTCTGGTGGACCATCATGGGGTTTGAGAAGAATGAAGGTTCTAATGATGGTAGGAGAACGGTTTCTGAGACCTTCCACGGCCAGTGAGTGGTCTGAAAAGCCATAAATAACAGTAGCCTTATAGATCGGAAAGAGGAACGCCCCAACAAAGAGAAGAACAACGTGTAAGTGGGGATGAAAGAGTCAACGTTCAAGTCAACAGTAAGCAATGAAGACCTGTATGATGACTATGGTTGTGACTTAAGACCACGATTTACGTACAGTGCTCAACTGCAATACTATCAGGGTGATAAGTGTATATACACAATACCCAAAATCACTACTACTACTTCATCAATGACCACATTCATGGCACAAATCTACTCTTAGCAAGCTTCATCCCAGCTTCATCTTACGGCTCCATCTCCGCTCTCGCCAGCGCTATTTTTCTCTATTACATGGTCCATGAGAACAAGACAGGAGAATATTACTGCATGATGGGCGGAGAGAGAGAGAGAGGGAGACTGGATGGAGGATTTTTCAGTAATGGCTAAAGGGTGGGCAAAGGCTTTGCAGGGAGTGCATCTGTGTGATGGACACGAAGCCGGAGAGAAGTATTTCCTCTGTTTTTGTTCTCCAAATGCGAACACTGCCCTCTTGATTCGGAGACGTGCCAGAACAGTTGCAACCTCAATCTTGAAAGAACACAAACGACTCAAAAATAAAAATAAAAAGTGGCACGAGAGCAGCAAAAAAATATATATGTAACAAAACCAACAACCAAGTATCTCTCAACCATCCTGCATCTTCTCTGCTGCAAACCGTGCAACACTCCAGGGACCTTCCTATCCCCCCACCCCATAAAAAAAAGCTAAATGGTTGGAAGGCTGGAGACATGTAGCAGCTCTGCAGACACTTTACCTACGTACACATTACACAGGCATCAGGATCGAAAAAAATGAAGGAGTCAGACTGCGGAATCACAACTGGAATGAACAGCGGAGGGGAGGGGGGGTCTTCTCAGACGGATACACTAGCAAAACAACCCACATACTGGAATGAAAAGATTCCCAATGAACAATACTGGGATTTGAATCTGCACATACATTACCCTCCCCCATCTCCCCCCCCCACAAAAAAAAAGCCCCCTGCTGGATCAGTGACCCCCCCACCCCCTCCCAGGAGAGCAAGGGAGGGGGGGGGGTCAAGCAACAGTTTGAAATCAATCATACTTAAAAGTAACTAGAGCTTTCTGTCTGAAGACTGACACTGGTATGAGCGAGACACCCAAAAAATACCCAGAACATAGCAAGAGGGACATGAGCGCCAAGTACACTGTGCCCACATATAAGACGTATACGCCATGGCATGCACAAACCAGAGCGGGGAGAACATACGTCTACAAATCAATGCAGAGCTGAGCACATTCATCCGCTCTACATGGTACTACGCAGGGAGTTATCCCTCTCACCATCACTACGCTGCTGGAGATAAAGATACAGCAGTGCTGAGGGCACCCGAAATCTAGCACCGTCACAGAGAGCCCACCGGGCACAATCCCCCCCCCCCCCCCCCCCCCCCATCAGAAGAGAAGATGATCTGCAGCTTCCCACACATCTACAAGTGCCATGCAACAAGTGGCTGGAGAGAAGACGGGGTTAACCGTGTGGGCATCACCTGCGCCAGTGCCCGGCTCTCCCCCTCCAGTTCCCGCTTTCCCTCTCTTCTCTCTCCCCCAATCCCTTTTGTTCTTCTCCTTTCATCTTCTTTCCCTCTCATCTCCCTGATCCTTCCATCCCTCTTTCATGTGAAATCTCTGTCCTCTTCATCTTCCCCCCCAAAAAAATATTCCTCACCCCCAGACTGGACCCAATGCCACCATACTGGCACATCCCCAATCTTCTTCACTCCTCAGTTAGCATCTCTGTGCTCCACCTAGAGAAGACTATGAACCCCATGGTGGTGCCCAAAGTTCTGCCCCCTCTATGGACTGGCAACCCAAATCCCATCGCTGCCACCTGCACACCACCCCATGTGTGCCCATACTATACCACCCTGGTGCCCCATGTATGCCAGTACTATACCACCCTGGTGCCCCATGTGTGCCAGTACTATACCACCCTGGTGCCCCATGTGTGCCAGTACTATACCACCCTGCTGCCCATTATGTGCCAGTACTACACCATCCTACTGCCCCATGTGTGCCAGTACTACACCATCCTACTGCCCCATGTGTGTCAGTACTACACCACCCTGCTGCCCATTATGTGCCAGTACTACACCATCCTACTGCCCCATGTGTGCCAGTACTACACCATCCTACTGCCCCATGTGTGCCAGTACTACACCATCCTACTGCCCCATGTGTGCCAGTACTACACCATCCTCTGCACTAGTGCCTTCTTCCTATTCAGTCTGGAGTTGCCCCTTTGCCCCAACCCAGTTATTGCCCCTCTATATCACCCTCTCCCCTTCTGATGCCTCTTTCTTTCCCTGCACCCCCAGCACTATGCCACCCATCTCTCCCCTCCAGCTGCCGTCTCTCTCCCCGCAGTCCCCGCGCTCTCCTCTCCTCCAGGCTCCCGCATTCCCCCCTGTCCTCGCCGGTTTCCCTCTCTCCAGTCTTCCTCCTCTCCCCCCAGACTCCAGGTCTCCCTCTCTTCCTTCCCGCTTTCTCTCGATCCCCGGTACCTTGCTGGAGTAATCCGGCTCGGAGCCCGCTGATCAGGAGAAAGAGGCGGAGAGCGGCTCCGGGCTGACTCGCCATGTTCGGCACCTGCTTCACTCTGCAGCCTCTGCTCTGGCGATAATCACATGCTAATCATATGCTAATCCATTCAGAAGGAGGCTGGCGCTACTAGGGAAGACACGCCTCCCGCCCTCCGCCCATTGACGTCGACGAGGGCCGGGTCCGTGACGTCACTGTGCCCCGTGAACTGCTCTTAACCACGTGTGTGAGAAGAAAAAGTAACAAACGGCGGGAGGAGGGGGCGTAGCTAGTGGAGGCTGGGAGGAGGTGGAGGCGGGGCCGCTGGAGAATAGGGAGGGGGCGGGGTAGTTGCGCTGAAATCTCAGGCGCGCTCTGAAGAGGCAGCACCGGGTGGATAGGGAAAAATAACGGCTGCGTGTGAATAGGGGGAGGAGGTAGTAACACGGCGTGCGGCATACAGCAGAGCTCAGGAGGAGTAGTATGCCCGTGTGAAAATATACGTAGTAATGTGAGGGAGGAGGAGGTCCTCATTTCTGTCCCTGAGTCCAAAGGCAAAATTGTGCCTCTCCCCCTCCAACTGGAGAAAGGAGACAGTGCTGCCCCCCTGCAGTCAGAGGAGGGCGCCACCTGCGGTCACCTGCCTCCATGGACGGTGCTCTGCCCTGAGATCTCCTCCCTCCTGACATGTGAGCTTTGTTCATAGCTCTACATTGTGCCGTTCCTCTGTTATTCCTCCTGGAAACGTATGAGTAAATTGACGACTGGAAGTTACCTTTTTCCTTGTCAGTGTGGCAGATGGGGAATGGTAGCATCCAGTTGTTATCACTGACATGTAAGTTTCCTGGAGGAATAACAGAGGAATGAGACAATGTTTAGCTCTAGGCATGCAGCAGGATTATTATGGGGATTACAAGTACTTAGCCGCCTCTCAGGAGTCCCGGGAGGGTTGTCTGGACGTATTAGATGATTTTTTTTTTTATTTTTCCGTCCTGTCGTTCAGGTCTATGGCGGTGGTCTGCACACAGGTAGATGGCCGCCCTATCAAAAATAGGGGTCACAGAGGTGGGGTTCCCACTAATCTTCTAGTCATCTAACCCGTCTGATTGACTGGTCATAAGGTGGAATATGTCACGGTGATGATGGGCGGCTGCACCGCAGAGGACGCACCCTGTTGTAGTTTTATTACGGCCGCCTCTCGGCATGCTTGCCGTGCTGTGGCCGGACCGCTGGCTCGCCCCCATTATAGTGAATGGGGCCGGAGCAGACTTCCGGTGGCACATGTGCATTAGCAGCAGCACGGATTAGAACAGCCTGCCGGAGAAGGCTACCGCTAATGTGAAAGTAGCCATAGTTTTGCCACGTATGTAATGACCCATACCATAAAATGGTCACATCATTCACGTGGTGGACATCAGAAAAAAAAAATGTAAATGCCAAAATTGCTTTTTGTTAATTTCACTCAACGAACAATGCAATAAAAAAGTAATTTCACAACTTATATTTACCTTCTTAAAAGGGGTTAAACCTACTTGTGATGTCACCTGATGAAAGCTGGCAATGTCATAGCAGCTCACGTCTTTTATTTGTGATGTCACAGAATGACCAAACTCCGCTAGTGATGTCACAGTAGCTCACACATCTTACTATTTGTGATGTCAGTGTCACAGAATGACCAAACTCCGCTAGTGATGTCACAGTAGCTCACACATCTTACTATTTGTGATGTCAGTGTCACAGAATGACCATACCCTACTAGTGTCACAATAGCTTGTGATGTCATAGTAGCTCACATGTCTTATTATCTGTGATGTCAGTGTCACAGAATGACCATACTCCACTAGTGATGTCACAGTAGCTCACACATCTTACTATTTGTGATGTCAGTGTCACAGAATGACCATACTCCACTAGTGATGTCACAGTAGGTTGTGATGTCATAGTAGCTCACGTCTTACTATTTGTGATGTCACAGTAGCTGAGGGAACCCCATGAATTACAGATGTGTCCATCTTGCTCCTGTCATGTCAGATCTGGTTACTGCGGGCTGTGTCCTGTGGGATGCGGGGTTCCTCTACCCTAATATTACACTCTAACATGACCGCTAGTACATTGGTGTAGTAAATGCAGGGGTGAACCACCAATGAGGCTAGGTGAGGAGATCGCCTCAGGCAGCACCAGGTAGGGGCAAGAGGGGGACAGCCGAAGAGCCATGGGCTGAAGGGAAGGGGTTAGGTTAAAGGGGTTGTCCGGGTTCAGAGCTGAACCCGGACATACCCAGGTTTTGACTCCCGCAGCCCTCCTGAACAGGGCATCGGAGCATCTCATGCTCCGATGCCCTCCCTTGCCCTGCGCTGGATCGCGCAGGGCAAGGGCTCTTTTGTTTATAAACATTCACTGCCGGGTGGAGGCTTCCGCCCGGCAGTGAGTTCGGTGACGTCACCGGCCGTAATGGGCTGGCTTTAGCGCTGCCCTAGCCGTTTGAATGGCTAGGGCAGCGCTAAAGCCCGCCCATCAGCGCCGATGACGTCACCGGGCTCACTGCTGGGCAGAAGCCTCCGCCTGGCAGACCCTGGTACGTCACCGGAACCGGGCTACATTCCTTTGCCCTGCGCTAATTAGCGCAGGGCAAAGGAGGGCATCGGAGCGCATAGGATGCTCCAATGCCCTGTTCAGGCGGGCTGCCTGGGTGAATTGAAAGGTATGTCCGGGTTCAGCTCTGAACCCGGACAACCCCTTTAAGTAATTGGCATTAGGCAGGAGGGGGGGGGGTTGTTTCAGTTTTCAGGCTAGGTGCACCCCTGAGTAAATGAATAGGTGCGCTCTAATTCCTGACCACGCTCAGACACAATGTAGCGGATTCATACGCAGTGTGACGGAGCTGACCACATTGTAAGCACAGATGTAGCTTCAGGCTCATAGGCCCCAGTGCTAAACGGTATCAGGGTCACACGCCATGTCATGCACTGCTGCCCTCATGCTGTAGAGTGACTATAGCGCCCCCCGCAGGATCCAGGGTGTGATTGCACCCTCTGCACCGTGCAGAAATACAAGTTCATCATGTTTTTATACTTGGTTCCTCTTTTCTCCGCATCTTTTCAATTATCCGATGTGACAGTGTGTGGTTCACACACAAATTTCATCAGCAAATTGGCAAAAAAGTGCAGGGAAATCTGCGAGACAAGTCCTAAACTATAGCGTAGATTTCGGTGAAAATTTGGCAGTGGATTTTCCTGTGGATTATTTAATTAAAAAATTAAAAATTAGTGGCTTTAAAATGTGCAGTTTTGGGTTTTGCTGCCGATCCACAGATAACGGGCGGCAGATATTGACCTCCCTATTGAAAACCCTTGTGAAATGCACAAAAAATTGCGCAGTGTTTAGATGAATTTTGATAAAATCTCGTCCACTTGCCGAGTACTGTAATCCGCAGTGATCTTTACCTGCAGAGCTCTCGCTGCACATGAATTCACCCATTCTGGAGCCAGAACAGGGGAGGATTCTATACGATCGTGTGAAAGTGGCCAAGTTCAGATCTGGCTGTTGATCGATGAACTGATCCACCTCTTCTGCTCCTCAGTTGGTTACTCTGATCATTGCAGGATCCTGGAAACCATAGGAAACCATGGAGGAATCATTTCACCTATTACTCTCATGTTTCTCTAGGTGCTACTTCCTACTGATCAGCAAATCATGAAGCTTACATTTGGTGAAAACTACAATATTTTCTCATCTGGACTGACTAGTATAGGACTATACTGGACTGAGTGATGTAGCTTAGTGATTAGGGATAGCCAACCTGCGGATCTTCAGTTGTTGCAAAACTACAACTCCCAGCATGCCCAGTCTGCCTACAGCAGGGCATGATGGGAGTTGTAGTTTTGCAACAGCTGGAGAGCCGCAGGTTGGCCATCCCTGGCATTAGCACTTATCAAGTGATCACAGGCAGCATCTGCAAGGCTTTCTATCCTCTCCTTGTTTCCACTGGAAACTGGCATCTGTCAGCAGTTTTGTACCTATGACACTGGCTGACCTGTTACATGCGCACTTGTCAGCTGAAGACATCTGTGTTGGTCCCATGTTCATATGTGCCCGCATTGCTGAGAAAAATGATGTTTTATTATGTGCTAATGAGCCTCTAGGAGCAACGGGGGCGTTACCATTACACCTAGAGGCTCTGCTCTCTCTGCAACTGCTGATCCTCTGCACTTTGATTGACAGGGTCAGGCAGTATGCTTATCCTTACATCTGGCCCTGTCAGTCAAAGTGCAGAGGAAGCATTAATAGGACATGTTCTATTTTTTTGCGGAACGGGAAAATGGATACGGAATGCACACAGAGTCATTTCCATTTTTTATGGCCCCATTGAAGTGAATGGTTCCGCGTACAGGCCGCAAAAAAAAAATGGAACAAAATGAAAGGGAAACAAAAAACGTTTGTGTATATGAGCCCCTATATTCATTATAGACAGCACTTCTCTGATTACACAAGGATGTGCTGCCGATAATAGGGCCGATGATCGTCTGCTCGATTATACAAGCCAATTATCACAAACGAGCGTTCCTATGAGCGCTTGCTCCCGATAATTTTCCAATAATTGTGTAGTCTAATAGGCACTTAAAGGGGTTCTGTCACTTCAGCAAGTGGCATTTTTCATGTAGAGAAAGTGAATACAAGCCACTTACTAGAGTATTGTGATTGCCCATATTGACTCCTCTGCTGGCTGGATTCATTTTTCCATCACATTATACACTGCTCGTTTCCATGGTTATGACCACCCTGCAATCCAGCAGCAGTGGTCGTGCTTGCACTGTATAGCGCTGGCCCCATGCATGTACAGCAGCTCCCCTCCCAGGCCACCTCATATCTGCCCTGCAGGAGTGGCCATAACCTCTGGATACGGGCAGTGTATAATGTGATGGAAAGGAGACAATGGATAATAACAATACATTAGTAAGTGCCTTGTATTAACTTTCTCTACATGATCAATGCCATGTGCTGAAGTGACAACCCCTTTAAGGTCATAAGCCTCGCTGAGGACAGGGACAGCATTGTACAGCATAGCAACCCCATGGATGAATCCTTTAGCTGCTGTATTGTGCAATGCAATATTGTGCAATCCTTTGTGGATCGATAAAGTTGTATCGTATATAAATAAAAAGGAAAAAAGTAAGATGAAATGCAGCAAAGTGTAGAAAATGTAGGCAGTACGCTAGATGTGGGCCATAGATATCACTGAGCGTCCAGTGCAGCCTGTGGGGTCAGCACTAACCATACCGAGCAGGATGGAGGGAAATCCAGACCGAGACAAAGGGAGAATGAAGAGGAGAGAATGAAAAGCTAAGGTAGGGGTGGGTGTAAATGAGGAGGAACAAAGAGATGTCACAGGGCAGACAAAAGCTGAGCCGGGTGCGGAGAGGTACAAGCCAACAAAAGAAAGGCAGAGATAACAGTGGAGGAGCTGAAAATATCCACAGCAGCCCACCATATTCAATAAAGAATAAAGGGGTATTCTGGCAACAAATTATTAGATTAGAGTCTCACTGCAGGGCCCCCCACCCGTTGATTATAGAGCAGGGGTCCTTTGCCCCCTCCATATGAATGGAGTGGTGGTTCAGCATCTACACTGCAGCCACATTTATCTCACATTATCATCATTATCATGGAGACACAAGTCACATAAGAACAATAAAATAAAAGAAGACCGACACCAATATTTTGGATAAAACAGGCCGTGTTGATTTATTTACCCATAAAAGTACCAATAAATATTTATTTCATAATCAATAAATAACCAACAACCATGAATAGATAATTTAATCTCATCAATAACCAATAAATCTTGACCAGAAGTCCACACAGCATTAGCTGGGCGACTAACTCCCCCAACTAAAGGCAACACGACTAAAAAGAGAGGGAGGGCATGGTGCTGGTCTGGATTTTCTCCAACTGCACGGCACTAATGGTGATGTCCCTTCTTTTAAACTTCAGGTTTTCCCGCCGCCAGAAGAAGCAGCCAATCATCCGAGGAGAATCTTCCCGCCGTTGTCAACAACAGCCAATGAAAAAGCTGATCCATCCAAGGCCGTTGCTGGGCAGAAGAACCAGGACCATCTAGAACCGGAATCAACTTGAGGTAAGCCTGTAAAACAGAACACAAACCAGCCAAAACAATAAAACCATACACCATTTTGACAGAAAAATAGTGACTGTGTCCCCATGCGTCCCCCTACTAATCGCTCTAGTGGGCCCTACACATTCTTCTTCTCATTATTATTATTATTTATTCAGTAAATCAACCTTCGGATAGTAGGTCATGCAACAGCTGTCGCGGCCAGGATCGCTGCATATTAGTGATCTCATAGAAATGAATGGAATCACCACAACAGTCACAAGAAATGTAAGACGGCTGGATTTCTTCCGACTGTTGGAGGAAACTTATCAAAACATAGTTACCACATGTGGACTGTATATGTACTATAAGTGATATTATATTATTTATCAAAACTGGAGTAAAGGACATTTGGCTTAGTTGCCCATATCAACCAATCAGATTCCACCTTTCATTTTCCAAAGTAGCTCTGAATGGAGGAATCTGACTGGTTGCTATGGGCAACTAAACCTGTTTTCCTTTACACCAGCATACCTCCCAACTTTGCAAACCACCAAAGAGGGACACATTGTGTGGCGCGGCAATTTTATTCCATGCTAGGCCACGCCTCTAACTCCACCCAAACTATGCGCCTAATCCCACCCAGTGCCCTTAATGCCCCCACATAGTAATTATTCCCCTTTCATGCCACCGCACAGTATTCATGCCCACATTTTGTGTTCACAGAATTATGCCCAGCTGTGCTCCCAGTAATATACCCTCATTGTGCCCCCAGTAATATGCCCATCTGTGTCCTCAGTAATATGCCCACATTGTGCCCCCCTGTAATATGCCCTCAATGTGCCCCCCTGTAATATGCCCACATTGTGACCCCTAGTAATATGTTGTGCCCCCTGTAATATGCCCACATTGTGACCCCCAGTAATATGCCTACATTGTGACCCCCACAGAAAGTTAAAAAATAAACACAACATACTTACCTTCTTCCTAGTGCATCTGCAGCAGCAGCGGGACTTCGGCTGCTCTGGTCTGTGGAGGGGGCGGGGCCTAGGCTTACTGCTGGTCAGCCCCGCCCCAACACAGACCAGAGGTATAGAGAGCGGGGGGACGGAGGGATGATGGATGAAGCAGTGAGCCGATGCCGGCTCTCTGCTTCATAATACAGGCAACTGTCTCTGCGTCCTATGGACACAGAGCAGCTACCAGAAATCGGGAAAGAGGGACAGCCACTGCAATCCAGGACTGTCCTGCTGGTTCCGGGACTGTTGGGAGGTATGGTACGATAAGTGAGATTTATCAAAACTTGAGTAAAGGAAATTTGGCTTAGTTGCCCATAGCAACCAATCAGATTCTACCTTTCATTTTCCAAAGGAATTCTGAAAAATGAAAGGTGGAATCTGGTTGCTATGGGCAACTAAACCCGTTTTCTTTTATACCAGTTTGATAAATCTCCCATCTCTCATTCACACGACTGTATGTATTTTGCAATCCGCAAAACATGGACCCGCAAAAAAAATGGATGACATCAATGTGATGTCCATGTTACATCCTGTAATTTTTGTGGATCTATTGTAACAATGCCTGTCCTTGTCTGCAACGGACGAGAATAGGACTTGTTCTATTTTTTTGTGGAACGGACTTGCGGATATACGTACATGGAATGCACATGGAGTCATTTCCATTTTATGTGGCCCTATTGAAATGATTGTGATTATGGTTCCGTATAAGGGCCTCAAAAAAAGCGGAACGGACAAAAAATAAGTTTTTAGTGCATGAGCCCTTTATCAAGTGAGGGTGTCAGTGCACCAAGGGGCGGGGCCTAGCCCCTCTGTGCATCTCAGCCCCTCCTCTTTCCATTAAAGACCACACCCACAGTGAACTGAAGTCCTGATTTGCATAAAGAATAAGTATTTTTGTCTCAGGAACGCCACAACCAATTTCCACAAGACAGGTATTATTTTCATCAGCAGGATCAGCCCCACCAGACAGCATGCCTGGTTGAATAGCATTGATCCTGCTGACAGATGCTGTTTAAGGCTTGTAACCTCTTTTAACAGATCTGTAATATGCTACCCATGCTGTACCTATGTGTGCATTCAGTTTTATATGCAACAGAGGAAATAGAGGACATCATACAGCAGCACATAAGGTGCCTAGGTGTTCTTAAAGGGGTTATCCACTGATTAATGTAAAAAATAAAAAAATCAGACATCATATAGTACATGACAATATTTTTCTAACAAATCTAGAACCAGCCCTGTACCTCACATGGATCTCCACATTCATTGCTCTGCTAGATTTATATCAAGCTGACAGCTCAAGGGGAGTGTCTTTTCTGTGGCAGCTAAGGAGGCATGTCCATGATCTCCCTATCACAGTTCAGGAGGCGTGTCTTTACTGCTGCAGCTATGGGGGGCATGTCTCAGCTCTTCCTATCACAGCTCAGGGGGCGTGTCTCAGCTCTCCCTATCACAGCTCAGGAGGTAGTTGAAGGATGAAACTGAGCATGTGCGACCATTTCTGTGAGATGGACAGAGAAATAAGAAAATGGCAAACAGCAGGTGGCGCTATACAGATACATTTTATTGAATATCTCACTGACTATGCAAAATTTTTAATTACATGCAATTACAAAAGTGTTCAGATCCAGGTGCTGATTTAAAAACTGTAGACTATTTTTTGTTGGACAACCCCTTTAATGTGGACCCCAGGGAAGCCATGTGCTTAGAGGGGTCAGTGCTGTATCTATAGACGGAGGCCATTTTTGATCATTAGCATGTAGCTGTGTAATTGTGCATTCATTCATTCAGAACAGAAATTCTTTTTCCAGCTCGCCATATGTTCTTACTTTGTTCTGCTTGAAATCTTATAGTTTTAATACACAATTTATTTTGTCATATGACATCCGAGACAGATCGCACATCTATCACTGAGAGAGAGCCGAAGTGGCACGTAATGTTTATGGAAGAACCGAACAAATTTAATTTGAAGGGATCAACATTTTTTCATGTTTTATTGAGTCATTGTATAAAACAATCCTCAGTTTGACCAGATTGCTCACACTCCGCTACAGTATCAAAATACAAGGGCTATTCTATGAAACGTATTACTGTGCAGTAAAAATACTGTACATTACATATTCCTCTCTGGTAGCGCCCCCTGCTGTTTCTCCTTCTGGTCCACCTTCTCCTGCATTCAGAGTGGACGCACATGCTCAGTAGGTTCCCTGCTTCTTTCACCCCCCCCCAGTCATAGTGAACCTTTCATTCATTCGTCCCTAAATTCATAGAATATTTATATTGCTATATCTCTCTACATATTGGAGAGGAAATTGTGGGGACATTACACACCATATCTATATCTGGGGCTATATGTGAGGGAGTGTTTTCTATGCTGACAAGGAAGGGGTTAACATGAGCTGATTGCAGTGCATCCAGGGAAATTTGGGTACATGATTGTCCCATGTGAGCTAATACCCACCCACAGAAAGGGGAGAAAGTCCTCTAGATACGTGAGTAAAACTCTTTAAAGGGGTTATCCAAGACTATAAAAGTGTCACCCATATGACGGGCCCCTCACAGTGAACCCCCTAACTGTTTTGCCATAGTGGAGCTGCAGCAGTGAGAAAAGTAGTTAACTAGAGGCGGGAGGGCTGCTTTAGATGCTGCTCCCTCCTGAATGGTTTGAAAGCAGACATTCAAAGCTTTCAGACAATACCAGAATGACAGCAATATATTCAGGACAGAGGAAGATATCACTGATAGAAATCAGGATGCTGTGAATACAGTTGAAAGTGAAAGTAAAAACAGGTTTTACCCACGATTATTCCTGACTTGATTTCTAACAGTGATTTCTCCTCTGTTGCTTTGTCTTGTATGAAAGCCTGGACTGTCAGCTTTCAACAAGACAGTTGTATGTTTCTAGCTGCTACCATTTAGGAGATATCACCATCTAAAGCAGCCCTCCTCTCCAGTTATCTACTTCACACTGCCCGAGATGGACTCGGGCAAAACAGTTAGGTGGTTAATATACTTACCCCTCTCCCTGCGCCGCTCCTGGTCCCTGCATAGCCGCTCCAGCTTTTCCCCATGCGTGGATGAAAACATTCTGTGTCGGGGGAAGCAGCCAATGGCAGGCGGTGATGGGGACGAGCCTCCATAGCATTGTGGGGTGACGCTGCAGTGGTGGTGCGGAGACCAGGAGCGGCGCAGGGAGAGGGAAGCCAGGTAAGTATATTCATTGTGAGGGACCCGGCGTATGGAAGACATTTTTATAGTCTTGGATAACCCCTTTAAATTCATAGGATAAACTTAAAAAAAAAAAAGGTAAAATTTTCTTCCAGAACAGCGCCACTCTCGTTAGTGGACTGTTTCAGGTATTGCAGTTCAGCCCCACTTACATGATTGGAAAAAGGATGCGATAGCGGACTCAGGCCAGGAGCTTTTTTTCTGAAAAAGTTGATAATTTTTGTTTCTAATTTTGGACAAGCCCTACAAGAAATTGAGCGCACGAGGGACAGAACTCCTGCCCAGCCTTCTATATTAGTCAAGACTAGTGGTTGACTTAGGAACTGGAATTCTCTGGTATATAAGATTATGTCTCTTATCCATGGGGCGTGTCCCTATGGACTAAGAGCTCATGCACACGGTTGTTGCCCAGCCGAGCCCGTATTGCGGCCCTCAAACATCGGGTCCACAATATATGCGGGCACCGGCCAAGTGCACCCCGCACTTGAATGGGTCCACAATCTGGAAACTCGGTAGCGAAAGGACGCACGGAACTCCACGGAAGCACTACGGAGCTCTTCCGTGGGGTTTCTCTGCACCACAAAAAAATAGAACACGGATGGATCAAGGACCCATTCAAGTTCAATGAGTCTGGATCCATCATGGCAGCCACACGGATGGTGCCTGAGCATTGGGGACCACAAATTGCGGCCCCCAATGCACAGAATGGCCTAACAATGGCCGTGTGCATGAGCCCTAAGACATTGCCCAATCAGTGCTTATAATGTCAGACTGTGTAGGGACACCCAGTTGTCATTTATTCATACATTTCCAGGAATAATAATAAGAGGAATTCTAGGAATAATAATAGAGGAATGCCAAAACACATGGGGGACATAGGTATTTACTAATGCATATATGTTTGCAGAGCTGAACGGCCTTCATTAGGCTTAGTTTAAATCTCCGTTAGTCTGTTTCGGCAGAGGAACAGACGACTGGAGTTACCGTACCCGGCGTAGCTGGACACCACCAGGCACCGCTTGATTACCATTCTCTATAATGGGATCTGGTAGGTTTCTGGCATAAATGTGGCGTAACTACAATTTATAGGGCCCCATGGCAAAATAAGATGGGCCCCCACCGCCTAATGTAAAAAAAAAATGTAAACAGCAGCATAAGTAGCAGTAATTACAGTTATGTATAATAGCACCATGTATGAGAAAACTAACATTATAACAAAAAGCCACTATATTCTTATTCCCCCACAAAAAGGTACAGTGTTCTTGCACCTGATAGGGTCCTGCTTTGCCCCTTCCCCCATCCTGTAGCAAAAATCCAATACAGTGAATTGGGATCCGGGGGTGTCCAGCTGTGCCAGATACAGAAACTCCGGTAGTCCTCTGCTGGAACAGGCCACCGGAGTTACCTAATGGACATGTGAATCTTAAAGGGGTATTCCCATCTCACAAATGTAGTTTGTATAGTTAGATATGACCATACCAGTATTATTACTAATAGAATGTATTTATATAAAATGTACCGTTTAGAAGATTTTCCTATTTGTATATCCAGTGTCCCACACACATCAGTCAGGCCGTTGCCCCTAGTTACGGGCACCTCGGCCATGTAGTAGTGGTGGCCGGCTTGTTCTTGTTCAAACCCGTTCTGAGGTAACTGCTGTGTTGTGAACGCACATTACATGAACATGCGGAGACACATCTTAGGGTACTTTCACCTCTGCGTTTTGGACGCTACCAGTACAAAACGCAATGTTCAGGATCCGTCCAAAACGCAGATTTTATAAACGGATCCTGCTCCACAGAGATGAATTGATCTTGGAACAGGATCCGTTTCTCTGCGTTTTTGAAGGGCAGACAAAAATACTACAAGCTGAGTTCTTGTCTACGCTTCCAAAACGCAGAAAGCGGATCCTGTTCCAAGATCAATTCATCTCTATGGAGCAGGATCTGTTTATAAAGTCTGCGTTTTGGACGGATCCTGACCATTGCGTTTTGGACGGACGTGTCCAAAACGCTGATGTGAAAGTACCCTTATCCGGCCACAGTAAATCTTCGCTTGTCCAGCCGTGAATGCAGAGTTTTTAGAGGAGAAAAGAACAGGTTTATCCCCTCATCCAAAATTACAGTAAAAAATGACTGGAGTATGTGTTTGAACAGGATCAAGCCGGCCACCACTACTACATGGCTGCAGTGGCCGTAACCAGGGGCAACGGCCTGACTGATGTGTGTGGGTCAATACCTATACAAATAGGTAAATCTTCTAAACGGTACATTTTATATAAATACATTCTATTAGTAATAATATTGGTATGGCTATATCTAACTATACAAACTACATTTGTGAGATGGGAATACCCCTTTAACGAAAACCTCTATCTACATGCCTTATTACTGATGTCATAGAGGGGGAAGGAGCCTGCACAGGACCCTCTTCTATATATTCTATAATTCATTTGTATGGTCCGAGGAAACGTTCTACAGCAGGAATGGTGGACTGCCTTGGGATCACACGTCAATCAGCTCGCTGGTGTGGCTGATGCCACGTGTCACTTCTTGCTTACCACCTCCACTGCTCACCGCATGTCTCTTCCTGGCCCTGGCTAGTCTTCTCCAGGCCACCACTGTTCTTCTTCTCCTTCTCTTTATGCCATTGTTAGTTGTGCATGAACTTCCGTATCTTAAAGGGCCAGTGGTGCTAATAGCTACCGTCATGCCTTTTTCCCCATCATTCTGGGCCAAACAGTAAGGTCCATTTTGTTTCTTGTGCTAAGGTGTGCCCATGTCCTAATATTCTGAATATTATGATGTTCACTGTCTAATGCCTGCCCTGCCATGGCTTTTACCTGCCTGACCACCGTTGTCACCTGCTGCCTTGGTACCACACATCGGTACATTCAGTCCTAGTACACGTAGGCCATGGATTCCAAACCTGCAGCCCTACAGCTGTTGCAAAGCTACAACTCCTATCACATACCTCTCAACCGTCGTGGATCCAGTGTGACAGTCCCAGATTTCAGTGGCTGTCCCGGTACGGAGGAGGTATGCCCTGCCTTCTGGCAGCTGTCCCTGAGTCCGTAGGACGCAGAGACAGTTGCTATAATGAAGCAGAGAGTCATCGCCAGCATCAGCTCTCTGCTTCATCATTACTGCCAGCTCTCCATACTTCTGGTGTGTGTGGGGGGCGGGGCTGGCCGGCAGTCAGCCCCGGCTCCACCCCTCCACAGACTAGAGCAGCCGATGTCCTGCTGCTGCTGCTAGGAAGAAGTATGTAGTGTTTATTTTTTTTTTTTAATTTCTGTAAGGGGCACATAGCATATTACTGGGGGCCACAATGTGGGCATATTACTGGGGGCACAATGTGGGCATATTACTGGGGGGGGTACAATGTGGGCATATTACTGGGGGCCACAATGTGGGCATATTACTGGGGGCACAATGTGGGCATATTACTGGGGGGGTACAATGTGGGCATGTTACTGGGGGCATATTACTGGGGGCCACAATGTGGGCATATTACTGGGGGCCACAATGTGGGCATATTACTGGGGGCACAATGTGGGCATATTACTGGGGGGTACAATGTGGGCATATTACTGGGGGCATATTACTGGAGGCACAATGTGGGCATATTACTGGGGGCACAATGTGGGAATATTACTGGGGGCACAGCTGGGCATAATTCTGTGAACACACAATGTGGGCATAAACAGGGGCGGTCTTGGCATTTCTGGGGCCCTAAGCGAAGTTATGTCCGGGGGCCCCCACCCCCCAATGATGCGTCACGCCCCTGATGACACGCCCTCTGATGACACCCCCCCAATGGCACGCCCCCCCACACATCAAAGACTGGGACTAGAGCATGCTCGGGTGGAATTTGCATGCGCTTTTTCAAATCTGCACGCTAATTCATATGCATATTTTAGTATGTACACTAATGTGTATGCATTTTATAAATTAGTACGCATTAGCGTACTAATTTATAAAATGAGTATGCATTCGGACAAATGCAGTACGTGACAGCTGGGCGGGAGGTCTTGGACACCAGCACAAGAGCGGAGCGTGGGGGCCCCCTTGGACGTCGGGGGCCCTATGCAAATGCATAGGATGTGTGGTGCCCAAGACCGCCCCTGGGCATAAATACTGTGCGTTGGCATGAAGGGGGAATCATTACTATGTGGGGGCATTAAGGGGACTGGGTGGGATTAGGTGTATAGTTAGGTTTTGGTCAGAGTAAGAGGCGTGGCCTAGTGTCGAAAAAATTTGCCACAAAGCTCAAAGCGCAGCACAATGTGTCTCTCTTTGGTGGTTTACAAAGTTGGGAGGTATGCCATCATGCCTGGACAACCTACAGCTATCATCCTACAGCAGGACATGGTGGGAGTTGTAGTTTTACAACAGCTGGAGGGCCACAGGTTGAGCATCTCTAATATAGGCTGTTGCCTACTACTGTGGGGGTAGAGGACTTCCTACGGGAAAATTCATACCTCCTTCCTTGGGTTGTAGGGTGAAAAACGCACGATCCCTAAGGTTAGTTACACATCTGCACCAGGTATTCGAGCAAACTATAATACAGACCAGTGAAGGTCCGACCGCAGTCTGGCAGAAATGCAGGGAATTGGCTGGACAGAAACTGCTGCATGCTACGGTTAGTGTCCGGCTGATTCTCGGCAGTCTCATCCAGAACTGGCGGCCGGATCTCAATGCCGCAGATATTAAAATAGACTCCGCTCCTTGGGTCCCAAAAGATTTGTGCTTCATCCATTGGCACGTATTGTAGTGTATTCCCAATTATTTCATTTAGTTTGTTTTACAGCAGCGTGCGCTCACAGGTGAGATCCATCTACAAAGGGTTTCTATGTAATTCAGGCAATTTTAGAAACTGATTTCCATTTTATTTTTAATAAGTCTATTTTTGTAATCATCTGTGCAATTAAAATTTCCCTTTTTTTCCAGTCTAATCATGTTTTAATTTGAATTCTGCAAGGGCACGCGTAAATGTGAAATGGGTCACACTGAAAACCATATTCCGCTAGAATTGGGTAACATTGTCATAATCAACAACGTGGGGTCTGTAGCTGTTTACAAGAAATGTCCTGAGAAATATACAATGAGTCTATTAATTTGTTTCAGACAAGATCCAAATTACCCTTAAAGGGGTTGTTCAGGTTCTAGCTATTGGTGACCTATCCTTAGGAAGGAAAAACACAGTGGAACCTGCTCAGCTCCCATGCAAGTTGGACCTCATCAGATACCGATGACCTGTTCTAAACATAAGTCATCTATATCTACAACCTGGGCAGCCCCTTTAAAGTATTGTCTGGTCATGAGCTTGAGGGTTCATTCACACGTCCGTATTTTTCTTTTCCGGATTTTTGTTCCGTTTTTTGCAGATCCGTGTTTCCGCAAAAACCTTCCGTTTTTACCAATTGTCCATCCGTTCTGTTTTTCCGCAATAATGGGACCACGGACCGCAAATGCGGGCAAAAGTAGAACACGCTCTATCTTATATGTGGATCAGCATAACGGAACGGAACAACGGATGCGGACAGCATACGGAGTTCTGTCGGCATTTTTTTGCGGAGCCATTGAAGTGAATGGATCCGCATTCTGGATTCCGCATTTGCGGAACGGATGCGGATTAAAACATACGGACGTGTGAATGGACCCTAAATGCATTTTTTAGGCTATGTTCACATCACCTGTAACCTGATCCACCAGGCTCTTCCAGCCTGATGGAGTTCACAGGATCCAGAACTGCCAGATTCTAAGTCCAGACCCCATGGACTATAATGGGATCCAGTGGGGATCTGGCTGCATGAGGTTTGCAACGTTGCATGTACTCATGCCAGAAAGCAGCTGGATCCCATTACATACCTCCAAACCGTCCCGGATCCAGCGGGACAGTCCCGGATTTCAGTGGCTGTCCCGCTGTCCCGGTACGGGGGAGGTATGTCCCGGTTTATGGCAGCTGTCCCTGCGTCCATAGGACGCAGAGACAGTTGCCTGTTACATGAAGAAGCAGACAGCCGGCATCAGCTGCCTGCTTCTTACATCCTCCCTCCCGTCCCCCCTGCAGCTCTCGGTACCACTGGACACTGCTCTTTGGTGGGCGGTACGCGGGAGTACGGCGGCTATGAGGGACAAATCCAGGGTGACAGGATGCGTGGGGAACCAGCTGCAGGCGGAAACAGCAGACGGAGCAGGCAGAGACCGGTGTGTGGAGCACGGTGTGTTCAGGGGATAGACCGGAGGACGGGAGAAGTGAGCGACCGATGTGATGTGTAGGGGGGAGCTGGCAATCATGCAGGGCAGGGTGTAGTGCACAGAGAGAGGTCTGTGAGCCCCAACATGTTGTAGACCTGCAGCAGCAGTGCGCTACCCAGGTATGCTGAACACTCCGGCTGCTGAAAGGGTTAATGCAGGGAGAAGTTACCGGTCTGCCTTCTAATGTCCTACAATAGTCCTAAACCTGGTCATATTACTGGGGGCACATAATGGCATATTACTAGGGGCACATAACGGCATATTACTAGGGGCACATAACGGCATATTACTAGGGGCACATAACGGCATATTACTGGGGGCACATAACGGCATATTACCGGGGGCTCAGCTGGGCATATTACTGGGGGACATAACGGCATATTACTGGGGGCTCAGCTGGGCATATTACTGGGGGACATAACGGCATATTACCGGGGGCTCAGCTGGGCATATTACTGGGGGACATAACGGCATATTACTGGGGCACATAATGGCATATTACTGGGGGCACATAACGGCATATTACTGGGGGCTCAGCTGGGCATATTACTGGGGGACATAACGGCATATTACTGGGGGCACATAACGGCATATTACTGGGGGCTCAGCTGGGCATATTACTGGGGACATAACGGCAAATTACCGGGGGCACATAATGGCATATTACTGGGGGACATAACGGCATATTACTGGGGGCACATAACAGCATATTACTGGGGGCACATAACAGCATATTACTGGGGGACATAATGGCATATTACTGGGGGCACATAATGGCATATTACTGGGGACATAACGGCATATTACTGGGGCACATAACAGCATATTACTGGGGGACATAACGGCATATTCCTGGGGGCACATAACAGCATATTACTGGGGCACATAATGGCATATTACTGGGGGCACATAATGGCATATTACTGGGGGACATAACGGCATATTACTGGGGGCACATAGCATATTACTGGGGGACATAACGGCATATTACTAGGGACACATAACAGCATATTACTGGGGGCACATAATGGCATATTACTGGGGGCTCAGCTGGGCATATTACTGGGGCACATAACAGGGCATATTAATTGGGGCACAGCTGAGCATATTACTGGGGGCACATAACTGGGGAATATCTACTATGTGGAGCAGTAAGGGGACTGGGTGAGATTAGGTGTATAGTTATGTTTTGGGCGGAGTTAGTGGCGTGGCCTAGCGCTGAAAAGATTTGCCACACAATATGTCCCTCTTTGTCCCTTTACAAAGTTGGGAGGTATGCCATTATAGTCTCTGGGGTCTGTTGGTGAATGGCAGTGTCCAGCAACTCCACATACGGTGAAACCCTGCAGGCTGTTGGATCAGGTTGCCGGTGATGTGAATGTAGCCTAAGCCAGTAACTACAGGGGATGATTATCTCTTATATACCTGAGATCTTTCCACTTGGCAGCTTGTTAGCTTATTTCCATTAGGGATGAGCTGTGATCTGTGACTACAGTTTAGCTACAGTGTCTACAGGGAGTCTGGGGTAGTCTGTGACACACCCCCTGTCTCATCATTGGCTCAGGCTTCTGGTTTCTCCCTCCTTCTACAGCTCTGCCTGCTCAGATTGGCTGCTAATGCCATCAATCTTCTCCATACTGACTTTTTGTTTCCCTGCAGCACATTGTGCTTACGCAATGAACAAGGGTTTGGCTCATTCATCTGGTAATCGGCTGTACATTTACACCGTCAGATCTTTTCAATTCTCGGCCTGTGTAAAAGGGCCTTTTAGAAACCATCTACTTGAAGCAGGACTGAATTCACACCCTCCACTAGCTTGTTTGCTATTTACCTCTCATCATCTCCAAGAGTGCCAGCAATTGGTGCCACGAGAGAGCCCATTGGAGACACCAATAGCAAACAGTAGTGTTCAGTGATGAAAGCAGGTTCTGCCTTGGTACTAATGATGGCTGCAGGAGGGCTGGAGAGTACCTGCTACCATCCGGCATAGTGCGAAGAGCTGAATATCAAAAAGTGCCAGGTGGCTGATTGAAAAACCAAAGCAGAAGCTCTTGCCCACTGGGATGTCCATGTTTATCTGAAGAAGGGGTTGAACTCTGATACATGTTATGTATGGAACAAAATAAAGAAATTCTTGGATCCCAGTTGGCAAGTACTTGAGTTTGGCTTTTTCAGGTGGCCACCTGGCGAGTGTTGATATTCAGCTTTTCCCTATGTCCTCAAGTTCCTGAGATGAAATCCAGAACACTGCGGTGACCAAGGCCATCAGTTACATGCATGCTTATATAGTTGTGACTTTGCACAAGAATATAAGGCGAAAGCACAACTTATTGTGACACCTGTACCTTAGACGTTACTGCTCTATGTAGTGCCCGGAGCTGTCTTTTGTCTTACGGTCATATTGCACAGACACACAGGACCAACACCAGGGGTGAGGCTCCATTACCTACCATGGTCGTTCTCATCTGAAGGGAAGATTGCCTTTGGTACATCCAGGGCATCATGGAACCAGTCCTACTGTCTCTTTGGACTCACTTAGGAGACATGATGTTCCAGCACCCAATCACTGTACTTGGATGGCTACACAATGTGCTCTCCATGGTATCTAGCAGCTCCCCCGCTCAGCTCGATCACCAGATCTCTCCCCATCAAGAATGTCTGGAGCTGGATGGGGGCGACTGATCTCCCATGTACTGCAGCCAACATCCAACTGGGCGGAACTATGGGTCCAAGTGGAAAGATCTTGGAATATCATTCCACAGAAGGACATCCAGCATCTGTGTGACCATCACCATTCCAGAGTGGCATCCTGTATAACTGCAAGGGAAGATGCTACCCAGTATTAATGTGACCTTGCCTCAACATATACCCAAAATAAATTGCTCACCACCTTGGTTTTGGGATCATTGACCAAACACCACTAGCAGTTTATACTTAGTCAATCTCAGCTCAATCACATTACGTTTTCCAGGTGTTCATTTTTTATTTTCTTCTGGTATACATCATATGAATATCCATAAAACACTGGAGCAAACAAATGGGTGATGGTATTTTTTTCCTCTTTGCATCCCTGCTTTCTAAACGACCCCCAAAGGCCATTATTTAACTCCGAGTCTCACTACAATTTCATTCCTGTTACGCCTCATTCACACCTATCTATTTTAATGCCCTTTACATATGCTAACAAATGCATTAAAATGAATATCATGGCTTTCTATGTGTAGAGCGTCTCCTCGTTCTCATGCCACCAGTACAACAGTTTACATTGTACTGATAAAAAAAAAAAGTCAACTCGTGATAAGTGCAGGCTTTCATTTTATATATTAGTTTTCACTTTTTTTCTTCAAGTTTATGAACAAGTCCTTTGATTTGAATGGAATTTACTACAATAAAATCCATTGCTATTTGTTCTGCATTCTCCAGATTGACGATTCCCTGAAATTTCTAGGGTGGGAAAGTACAAAGCTGGTGGGACCAAAACTATCTAAGAAATCCTTCATTGAGATCATGGGAACACAGGCATGAAAAATATCCTTTTCACACAGAGAGTGGTGTGCCATTATGGAGTACTCCAGGCCTGGGGGTACTACAAATTGTATACTGTCATGCATTTTACAGCTTGTTTCCTGACTATTACTACCAGTAAGAAAGGAATGGGAAAGGTTGACAGGAACAGGGTTAACGACCCTTTTCCTCCCCTCTTGGTAGGAGTGGGCCTGATTCCTGCCAGGAGGTGGAGCTACTGAGAAGTTACAGAGAAGAGAGGAAGCAATCTGCAGTGCTCCTGCTCCTGTTACAGATTCTCTAGAGAGAACTGCTCTAGATTCTCCTCATGTAAAGCCTTGAGATTCCAGACAGCAGAGTGACCTGCTACATCTGCAAGTACAGACAATGCTGTAAGGTGAGGGACTACAGCCAAGCCACCCATCACCAAACAACCACTAGGCCACTACAGTGGTCTCTTAAGTTACAATATTAATTGGTTCCAGGACGACCATTGTATGTTGAAAACGTAAGTTGAGTAATTGGTTCCAAAGCCCCAAAATGACATTCAAGTTAAGAAAAAATGAAGATTTTGAAACATAAGCAGATAACTAAGACAGATAAAACAAGTCAGGCATAGCTGCTAACTAGCAACTAATACTGATATTTTACCAGAGAAGTGGCCGTGATTGGTTGGATCTGAGTCTGAGACATTGTATGTTGAGTCTGGTTTCAACTTACGATGGGTCAGAAAAGAACATTGTATGTTTAAAATATTGTATCCTGAGGCCATTGTATCTTTAGGGATCACTGTATCACCTAAGTGCTGATTTACTACCAACCAACCTGCCTCCATATCGTTGCAGGTGCCAGAGAACGATTGCACTTAAAGCCTGATGCACTGTATATTTTTCAAGTTCTATGTTGCACTTAGTATAAAAAAGACTTTGTTATGTTTTACTCTGGCCTCCTTCTTCAGTGTTATGATTTTCACTGCATTAATCCCCTTGGAGCAACCGTCTGAGGTAATACTCCGTGACAGAACACTTCATCAGGGCCACTATCACTCCTATCCTCCATAACGCCTCCTGAGGGGGGCACTGCAATTATTAGATGCCTCCTCTTTTAGCCATCCCTGTTATGGAGGAGCATTGTGTGGCTGTTTTATGGGGAAGGTGGCTGGGGCGGCATTGTGCTTGTGTAGAGAGCTCCTTTCAGGTCTTCCAACGGCAGCCTCACCTGGCTGTAGCCACTGTTCCACATTTTCTGCCTGTGTTCTTGTGTAGCCACTACTCACCCACTTCTCTATTTCCCATGCAGCTGATACCATTAGTTTGAGCTCCTAAAGTGCTATTGAAGCGTAGGCAATTAAGGGGTAGTGCCCAACCACTTTCCAATGGAGAGCACTTTGACACTGCCCAATGAGTCCTGACAACTTCACTGTAAATAAAGTTTTTTCTACTAAAAAAAAGTCTACTTATCAATAATGCCTATAGCTATATCCATCTCTAGACAGTTGAGAAGGAAATGGGGGGGCACCACATACCAGAGTGTAAAGTAGAATCACTGGGGCAGTATGTGAGGGACTATTTTCTATGGAGGTGAAGAAGGCAGGAGAAAGAGTTAACAAGAAATGACTGCAATGCACTCCTGTGAGATGCTGGTGCTTGTTGGTCAAATGGAACAAGCTGATTCCCACCTACTGTAAGTGAAGAGACCGGTGCTACAGAGGGGTGAGTAAAGTAAAAGGGGAGACCCAGGACCTTCACTGCTGGTAAGACCAGAACCCTCTGCCAGGTTTCCCTGCGCCAACATCTGGTTTGATGCTGTGCAATCACTGGCTACGATGGTGACTGTTTAGCCTATACCTGCAGTTTTCCTGTGTTTATGCTGACACTAGAGTCCATGACCCCAGTGGGCCAGCTGCTAACTGCATCAGGACTATCCCAGGAGGTAGAAGTCCGATTGCCTCTCTGCAGCACAGTCCAGATCCCTGTATAGGAGTTAAAGGGTAAATACAAGGGGAGCGCCAGAATAATTCCCTTAGGGTTTAGTCCAAAGTCAAACTGGTTAGTTGGCACAGTGATCTGGAACACTTACTTTACACCAGTAACTATTAGTTCATACTATTAATAAATCTCACCTATCAAAACTGTTTAGTGAGTCGCCATCTGACACAAAAATATATGCTGGCTTGGTGCACACTGAGCCATAATTCTGATGCACTTAGTAACATAGTAACATAGTTTGTAAGGCCGAAAAAAGACATCTGTCCATCCAGTTCGGCCTGTTTTCCTACAAGTTGATCCAGGGGAAGGCAAAAAAAACCCCTGTGAGGTAGAAGCCAATTTTCCTCACTTTAGGGGGAAAAATTCCTTCCCGACTCCAGTCAGGCAATCAGAATTACTCCCTGGATCAACGACCCCTCTCTAGTAACTATAACCTGTAATATTATTACCCTCCAGAAATACATCCAGGCCCCTCTTGAACTCTCTTAGTGAACTTACCATCACCACCTCCTCAGGCAGAGAGTTCCATAGTCTCACTGCTCTTACCGTAAAGAATCCTCTTCTATGTTTGTGTACAAACCTTCTTTCCTCCAGGCGCAGAGGATGTCTCCTCGTCACAGTCACAGTCCTGGGGATAATTAGATGATGGGAGAGATCTCTGTACTGACCCCTGATATATTTATACATAGTTATTAGATCTCCCCTCAGTCGTCTTTTTTCTAAAGTGAATAACCCTAATTTTGATAATCTTTCTTGGTACTGTAGTCCACCCATTCCAGTTATTACTTTAGTTGCCCTCCTCTGAACCCTCTCCAGCTCTGCTATGTCTGCCTTGTTCACAGGAGCCCAGAACTGTACACAGTACTCCATGTGCGGTCTGACTAGTGATTTGTAAAGTGGCAGGACTATGTTCTCATCACGGGCATCTATGCCTCTTTTGATGCAACCCACTTAGATTAGTAAATCTTCCCAATCATCCTGACACCGGCTTTCGGTGAACATAATGTCATGCATACATCTCCACTGATAATGAGAATGGGAGCTCCGTGCCCCGTGGAGCCCACAAAATGAACAGCAATGCGCTAAGCCGCTCCATTTATTTCTATGGGAGTTCTGCAGATAGCCGAGTACAGCACTCAGCTATCTACACAACTCCCATAGAAATGAATCCAGTGGGGGGACTCCACAGAGTCCAGTTCTTGTGATCAGTGGGACCTCCACCCATCTAATAATTATCTCCTATCCTGTTGATAGGGGATAACAATATATTCAGAATACCCTTTTAATATCAGGAAATAATATACGTGATGATTACGGTATATGGTTGGAAAAAAGGAAAGCGATGTGAGGATAGAACACATAGGCTATTAACATAATTCATTAACACCTTAAAGCATCACAATTATCAAGAAATATCATTTAAATAAGGTTCTTACTATCAAATGGCTCCAGTATTCTTACAGTGAACCAAATGATCAAGATCTAAGTGTTACCTGGCAGATAAGCTCCTTAGTGTACAGTGTGCAGGTATAATATCACAATATCATAGTCCACTACTAACTGCCCATCAAGGGGGGGATTTACTGTGCGGAGAAAATATATTCATCAGAATCTGCTCAGTGGGCACACTCAGCACCCCCCAGCTGTATTAACCCTTAGTGAACAGCCTGTTTTTCTTTCTTCTTTCATCGTCGCCTTCCCAGAGCTATAACATTTTATTTTTCCTTCTATGTAGCTGTAGGAAGGCCTGTTTATTTGCAGGACAATTTGTAGTTTTTAATGGTGCCATTTTGGGGTACACATAACTTTCTGATTAACTTTTATTAACTCTTTCTGAGAGGAAGATGAGCAAAAACAGCAATACTGCCACTGCGTTTTTACCTTATAAATTTTGCTTAGTTCATTTTTTGGCATAAATAGCATAATATCTTTACGTTTTACTACTTTTGTGCAATAAATCCCCTTTTTTTTTTTAAAAAAAAAGAAGAAAATCTTTTTGTATCACCACATCCCAAGACTGTGGGGGCTTTATTTTTGCAGGACAACTTGTAGTTTTCATTGGTATAATTTTTAGGTAAATAATAGAGATGAGCGAGTAGTGTTCGATCGAGCCGGTATTCGATCGAATACTACGATATTCGGCATACTCCATTTCAATCGAGTATAACGGCGATGGCGCACTTAGAATTCGTTTCCCCTCCCACCTTCCCTGGCGCTCTTTTTCCACCAATCAACATGCAGGGGGGGTATGACAGGCACGCTGAGCACGCTGGCAGCGCGAAAACAGCGTCTACATGGATTGGCTGGAAAAACCATGTGACCTCGAATATTAAAAACTCAGCTCTTCCTGCTCGTACGCATATGCTGCGTGAACTTAGTCAGGGACAGAGGCTGGAGAAGGGACAGATAGGTTTTTAGCTGTTGGACAGGCAGGAGCGTGATTAAAAGCCCTTATCAGGGCTACTACAGTGGACTTCAGTGATAGCTTTACTACAATATAGACTTTACAGAGAACGGCTGCTGTATTCAGGGATAGCTGCTGGAGTAGGGACAGAGAGAGGCATTAGTGGTGTATTAGGTGCTCTGCTACATACCAAACTATATTGGCACTACTGTTCAGCGTTCTTTTAGGCTGAACAACCCTGTTATATAACTAGTGTGTATATGCACCATCTGATCTGGCAGTATACGGCTGTGAATTTTATTTTATTTTTTTAAATACAGTTTATTTGGCTCTAGTGTTCTGGGTTCTGTGTGCCTGCAATATCCTTTTTGTATACCAGGTCTAAATACCCACCGTCTGTTCAGTTAGTACACGGCTGTGTACCTTGAAATATACAATATCTAGGCCATTTAATAGGCCACTGTACTGTGCGTTTTTTGCTAAATTAATCTCACATACTGGTGTAAATACCCCCGCGTCACTTGTTTGTTACTACACGGCTGTGTTCCTGAATATACAATATTAGGCTTTTAGGCACTGTACTGTGCTTCTTGTTCACTAATATCTAACCCTGTGCGTAATACACCGTGTTGTCGACCTGTTAATATACATATCTAGGCCTTTAATAGGCCACTGTACTTTCGTGAATTCTCTTGTATACCTTATCAACGGACCCCTTTAATACTACTGGCCCCTACCGGTACTGTACAACTAATCACTATTGGTTACAAGGCACCTAGGCCATTTGGCGTCTCTGCTAAATTATCTCACATACCTGGTGTAAATACCCACCGTCTGTTCAGTTACTACACGGCTGTGTACTTTGAAATATACAATATCTAGGCCCATTTAATAGGCCACTTACTGTGCGTTCTTCTTGTAAATTATCTCACATACCTG